>CM067377.1:155366529-155966529 GCA_034510155.1 Eucriotettix oculatus
TACATCTAACAAAGTTGAATGTAGTGTTTTTGTTTTCCTATGCTGAAAATTTATTTAAAATGACGTAGTTGAATGCTATTACAGTTCTTTAGTAGCATTCCTACGTAATTTATTTTACTTAATTTCCTTTTATCTTAGAATCAGTTTAATTTTTTGTTTGTTTGTTAGCTTTTTAGCAGGCAATTAACAAATTTTTCAGAAGGATTCAATTATTTAAATGTTCTGTTTCGTAGCAATAAGCAATAATACTCTCAACGGTAACCGAGTCCCACAGGTAGAGAAGTATTTGACACTACACTTCGAAGAATTGAAAGTAAAAAATTATTCAGAGCCTGAAAAGGATTTCTTATAAAATCAAGCCATAATCATGGGATTGACGCCAACTAATGAGTTCTGTGCAAAGTGATCCCAAAAACCAAGCTGAACTTACATTTAATGATAACTCCAAACAACTCAAATATTGAAAAATTACAGTGTTCTACAACAAAATCGTTTAATTTTTTTTCGAATCAGTGAAGGGATAATAGTGAAGTGCAGTGAAGTGATTTTTGTTACTCCTTTCTTTTCTTTTTCAGATAAAAAACTACATTTCAAAATTCTTCTTGTAATTGTATTTGTGTTTTATTTGTATGTAGCTGCCACCGGGCATATGATCAATAGCAGCTAAGTAATAATAATAATTCCAAAAGCTTTTAGTGTTGCGACAGCGCATTGCAGAATTTATAGTGTAGTGAGCGTTTTACACAAAGATTGTAGCTAATTGGCACTTAATCTATTAAATAATGAAAATTAAATGAGAAAACCATTTAGAAGTATATATTACATTAATTTGAGAAAGTCTAATGAAGGTTATGTTTGATGCGTTCGTCCCTTATTGACGTGTGCACAATGTAAGACATAAATGATCTGACAGCCTCCCAGTTCAGGGCTGACTGTGGTAACGTTTTGTAGAAACTGAAGTCGAGTTATGCCCAGGTTCAATACTAAAATCTTCATTAATTATTCATTGAATGCCATCATAAGAATGAAACCCTTATTTAACCGTTTCCATTGTACACAAAGTGACAATGAGGCCCCATAGGTGTACGACTTCCTGATTAGCAAACAAATTGCCACATTCTTTTACAGGTATGGACAGTACAAAAATTCCCGTCGCAACTACTTTGTATTCTTGAGTGAGTTCTGACGTCAATGTGC
This sequence comes from Eucriotettix oculatus, assembly GCA_034510155.1. NCBI lineage: Eukaryota > Metazoa > Arthropoda > Insecta > Orthoptera > Tetrigidae > Eucriotettix > Eucriotettix oculatus. The sequence goes on from CM067377.1 coordinate 155,367,727, forward strand.
CATCTTTGGTTGACTGCTACCTTGACACTTTCTGATAAAGGAGGTGAGGGCAGAGGAGTGGCGGGTAGGAGCTTCATCGCCAGGTCCTAGTCAGGAAAGTTTTCTACAAAGTAGAATCTTTTCCTCTTTCAAGGGAACTTACACAGCGGTGGTTTCCCGTTGCCTTCCACCGGTTGATGAAGGACCCTTGCTGTGATCTACCGTGCGAACGTGGCAGAGGGAGAGCTCTGCAATGGGTTTGGTGATTTTGAAACTGATTTAGACATTCACACAGTACTCAAGACGGGACCTCTGTGTTATGGGGCAACGACGCTAGCCACTAGACCACAAAAGATCGACTGAGCTCTAATTATTACCAGCCAATTACGCTATAAATTTTAAGGCCTCTAAGTATCATTTTCTTTAATTATAGAGAGAAAACTTTGCATTCAGCTTCTTCAATTTGAATTTAAAGAATTATTTTCATTAAAGAAAATTCAAATTTCATTCAGTCACAATTATTTTATATCGATAGTTCAAACACATTGCAGCTTTCGATCTTTGATCAGATCATATTCCTCGAATAGCTAAATATGTACAAATTGCATTTCAATTAACAATAAACTTTACTTAATCCCGTAAAGTTGGGGATGATATCGAAACGTTTTACAAGCATATTTTTAATACAGGTGATTGACAGGACAATATTGTAATTATATTTAACGAAATATTCATGAAGTTAATTTAGTATTTTATGATATGCGTGTAAAATACTCAGACAGATGTAGTAACTACATTATAAACTTACGTTATAGATTCAACCTTTCACTAAACGTGTTTACATTTCCAATATAACCTGGTGCATGACCACCTTTTTTCTTAAATGGGATAAAACGGATGTATGACGGTTACTCTGAATGAATACGATTTTATGTTAATTCTGGTAATTATGTAGGAAATATATGTAAAGACATGATTATTTAAAGTATATTGTAAATTGAAATGTAATTTCTGTAATTTTAGGCATTCAAATAATATGATCTGATCAAAGATCGAAAGCTCCGACGTTTTGAAACAACAGAAATACGAGAATTGTGAAAACAGTGATGTGAAACCGTACAAATGTATTAAATTTAAACAGTTTTTTAAAATACTCATCGTTAATGACGAGGCACTGTAGTCTGATAAACGCAATTAAGCTAATAAGATGAATATAACACAATATCGAAAGCTCCTCAAAGTGTTCTAAACACAACAAAGAAGTTTTTCGAGATTGTCCTGGTTGTTCTTCTTATTCTACTTCATCGAATAGTTTATTTGCTGATCAAATAAATTAAAAGAAAATCGTCTGGTATTTTCTTAGACACAAAATATTTGTACCGTTTGGAAAATCAATACAGACGAAACAAAATAAACGTTTAAGTATAAAATAGCTAGGGAATGATCAAACGCCGTTGAATAAATAGCAGATTTCTGGTAAATTGTCTACAAAAAAATTCTTTTTTAATGGAATATATATTACAATAAAGCTCTCTAGACGTATAGCAATGGATGAAATGAAAATACACTTTCTTTTGCCTAGGCTATAGCTGACATTCAACTGTTCATTTTATAGGAACTTCCTCAGGAATGAACACATCAGAAAAAAACTGATTGGAATGGCTAGTTGTACTATAAATTCTCAAAAAACATCGAATCTGCTCCAATTTATATGAGCGATGTTCATTCGTTTGGGGTAGTCCACCCTGCTTTACTTTCACTTATAAATTCTTTCATGGACTTTTACTCGTGTGTTTCAGGAGGCCAGAACCGTCCGACTGAAGACTCAGTCCAGTTTTGCGAAGACGGAATCAACAACAAAGTCTGTTGCCAACGCCCTCTGATTTAGTGGTTAATGACGCTGCTTCACACCACAGAGGTCCCGGGTCTGCATTCTGGCATGGGCTGTTTGAGTAACCATATTGTGATGCCTTTATATGTTCCCCTATAAGTATACAGTTGCCAAAAAAGCATCTGAAAGTCATAGAGTTCTTGTGGAAACTTGCGGCGAGCTTGCTGCAACCATCAACACTTGTGAACGCTGGTTTCAACTATTCAAAAGTGGTGTTTTTAATATCATTAACAAATAACTACAAAATCGACCAAAAAAGTGTGACGCTGTCCAATTGCAAGCATCATTGAATGCGGATGAAACACAAATATATAAAATGATGGCAGAGCAATTAAATGCCACTGAGCAAGCCGTTTCAGATCACCTAAGCGTCATGGAAAAGATACTAATGATTGGAAAATGGGTTCCACATAAACTGAGCTAATGACGGTTGGAAAACCAAAAAAACAGTGTGCACAATGCTGCTTCAACGACACGAAAGACAAGGATTTTTGCATTGGGTTGTGACTGCCGATGAAAAATTGATTTATTTTAATAATCAGAAGCGAAGAAAATCATGGATAACGCCAGGGCGACCTCTGACATTGGGTGCAAGACCAGATCGCTTCGCGAAGAATAATTGTAGGGCCAGAAGGGTGTCATGTACTACTAGTTCTCAAGCCTAGTGAAACAGTTGATACCAACCGCTATCGGCAGAACATGATCAATTTGAACCATGCGTTGATCAAAAAAACGGCCTAAATGTGCTGTAAAACTTGGTTAAGTCATTTTTCATCATCACAATGCTGCTTCACATTGGGCCAAACTGGTCAAAGACATCATTACCGGCCTTGGTTGGGAACTCTTCCACCCCACCCCCGCTTTCACCAGATTTGGCTCCTTCAGAAACCTTTTTTTTCGCAGATGGGACATACTCTGGCTGAGTAGCATTTCACAACATTGGATGAAGTGTAAAAATGGCTTGGTAAATGGATGTTTATGAATGAAACTTTCTTTGGGAATAGCATCCATAAATAGCCTGAACGATGGTCAAATTATCTAGAATTTTTAATGGAAAAACGACCTTTTAAACTTGTATTCCAAGTATATATACTATGTATACACGTACGTCAGTAGATCTTGCTCGATATCAATAATAGCCTGATAAGTTCGAAGAATCCCCAAAGTAACCTTATCACTGCATCAACAAACAGCATTTTTTAGTGTCGGGAATATTATCACGTCATTAAAAAAACACATTGGTTTAAAAGCTCCAAAGTGTTTTGAGATTGCACGTTCGTTTATCGTTTGAAGTGTCCCGTCTTTCTTTATACTGCCGACTAATATTAGCCTTACAACTGAATTGGCTTTAAAGTTGTTGAGAAATTATCGTCGGTACTTTTTTGTTTTTTTTCCTGCTGGAAGAAGCGGTGGAGAACAGGTGACTAGCCAAGCAAACCTTCGGGAGATAGCTTTCACTTTCTCCTCAATGCGCGCGTTACTCGCTGCTTTCTTCTGCTCAAACAATGAGCCAAACGAGCAGGATGCTGCTACACGTGAAGCGATAAAACGTCGTTTATGTTGTTTACATTGCGCACTTCAACCTTGCGGATGCTAAAGTACAGTAGTGGCCCTTTTCCAACCCACGTGACAGAGAGACGACTTTCTTCCTGTTGTCGTGTGCGGTAAAAGAACATAAGCGGTTTTTTCTCATCCCACTAATTTCCCAATGAAAGAAAGCGATTGTTTGGATTTTACAGCGACAGAGAAGAATATTTTGAGCTCAAGTACTCTATTCTCATTCAGATACGGGTTTGTGCATTAGTAAGAGTTGGTTATATATATATATATATATATATATATATATCCAACAAGCTATTGAGTAGCTATAAACGATGTAGCAGTATCTGATAATTTCACTAATAATTTTTTTTGTGGGAAGAGTATTATTTCACATAACAATGTAAAACTCGTTAGCACGCAATTAACCCAGTCTACGAAAAAAATTGGGCATTGTATTATTTCCCATAGTAAAACACTTCACTTGAAATGATCCTAGAATCGCCTCGTGAATCATGACGAACCTTAACGTCGTATTGCATCGATTATGATAGTTGATAAAGGAAATGGATGATAGTTATGTTGGTATTTCTAGTGTTGCGAATGGAATGTTTGTGCTTTGGAAAGCCCTGCTGTGTGTTTTGCTGGAGTTTTCGCTTGACTGGCGCAGATCTGCGGCTTTGCATGTACTACAAGCGGGTTTTTCTCACGCTACGTGCCAAGAACCGCATGAACAGGAAAATGTTCCACTATGAATATGAAACTACTCATTCTACAATAATATGATTTAATTCCCTGCTCATTACGTTCCTATAAATTAAATATTATATTACAATAAGATACCTCATGAGTTTTAAATCAGGCTCATATTACAATTACTTGACTAATAATATTTATTCACATCGATAATCTTTGCCAAATGGAAATTTTGCCATAATGTGCTATAATCATCTGTCAAAAGAAACAAATTACATTAAAACATTTTCAAAACAAATATCTCATATTAATTTGTCAAAACTTAATGCACATTAAGTACAAGCAAAAATTTTCTTTTAAAAAATTCATATCCAAATGATAAGCTCCGCTAAACCTATCAATTTTGTCTCTAAATTATTACTAAAAAGTTTATACCAGGACAGGATTTATACAATATTTTGACAAATGAATATGAAATGTTTGTTTTGAAAGTGTTTTAATATAATGTGGCTTTTTGTCCAGATGAATATGGCACATCTTACTGAAAGCTCCATTTGAAAAAAATTAACGATATTAATAAATATTATTTATTTATGCATTGTAAAATTGAAATTATTTATAACCTATTCCAATCTAATATAACTCATAATCAGTCATATAAATATTATATTTCTCTAAATTAATTAATTAAAAGAGACAAAAAATTGATTCACTTGATTTGAACCCAAATATAGTATTAATACTAAAACATCATTTGTAAGAAGCGATGAAGACTTGGTTTCGAAAATAATTTAAATGTAAATTATACCTGGATGTGTCTACCTGCTCTGTAACCATACAAAGAGACATAGATTTAATATAAAATGCATTTTAACTCCAATATCAGGCATTTTACTCAAATACTCAGAATATATTAACAATGTTTCGGTACCTCTTTGTACCTTCGTCAGCTTGTGTGGCTTTATGTGGTAAAATAACTGAAACTTGATATAAGCGTTTATTTAGTCTGGTTGTGAGATAAGTTTATAATAAAAAATTAAATAAGTAAATTATATATTAAAATAATGAATAGAATGTTTGTAATTACAAGTTCCAGTAATTTTACTACATTACGTATCAATCGGGTCACAGCTTGAAGAAGTTACAAACAGCTACAAAAACGTTGTCAATTTCAACAGATTTTTTTTAATTTTGGCCACAAAACTACATGTCATTTAATATAATAAAAACTCTTTCTCGAGAAATTCTCATCTTGTCGCCGTTCTACTGACGACCACCTGAGTCACGTCCTACGCATTGTCTACTGGCTCGACGCCTTTCCATTTTCTTGAGTGCCTTGGTACTTGCATTTGTCATTTATTGCTGATATCGTTAAGCTGTCGGATACCTTCTCAATGAATGCAATTCCCTTTCCTTTAAAATTTATGTGTTTACTTGCGATAGTCGTCCAAGGACACTTTTGCGCTATTTCTGAAATGTTTGGCAAAAACGGAAAGGAAAACTATGAAAATAATCGTAAAAATTTAAGAATAGGACAAACCGGGAAAGTGTTGTGGGGCGTATTAAATAATTGAAAAGGCATTTGGAAGAACATACGATATTATAATTGTACTGCTGATTAATAAAAATTGCAGATATGCTAAAAACCACACACTATAGCTAGCTGTTTTATAAACAAGGATGTCGCTGGTAATTCTAAACAAGTACGTCAACTACAAAAATTGGAAGGATACTTCATTTCTTTCTGAATCACTTATATTAATTAACTTTGAGAGAGTAGTCCACAGCGTGAAGATGTCAACGATAAATGACAGTATATAAGCGAGGCTACTACTTTGTAAACAAATACACTGCAAATAAAGTTATTGTTTATAGGTGTTTTGTTTTCCAACTTGTGTATTTGATTCGAAGTGATGTTCCAGCGGTGATTGACTATGGAGAGCTAACCACCAAAAGTAAAATAGCCAATTAATTTATCGTGTGATTCGAATGTTGCTTAAAAGAGTTTCATATTGGGTTGGTCAACAAAGGGCATGTCATTCTTAAAACATTACTAGCTGAAGAACTCGGCGTTGCTCGAGTTAACGTAATAATAAAGCAGGAATCTAATTAAAAATAATTTTCTTACAGTACTTTAGGGTACACTATATTCTAATCCAGAGAGATCACTTTTAGCTAGAGGGGCGCGTAACACTCGTTTTATTATTGTTTCCAAAAGCCTAGATCAATATCTGTTGTCAAATCCAACATATTTTCAATCCTAGGTTGTATAAATGGCGAAAAATCGTCAAAATGGTAGTTGTTAAAGAAGAGGTGTCATTTTGACCCATTTACAGTGTTCTCAGAAGAAAAGATCGAATGACCAAACTTATCGAGAATCAAAATTACAATCGACCATGTGTCATAAAATGCTTTCTAAAATCCTCAGCTTTCGAACTACAGGGGCCTAAAGTTGGAGAATTGATGTTTTTTATTGTTTTGTAGCTCACGGGTGGCGGAAGGGGCGGGGGAAGGGTTTTGGTCCATCTTGTTACTTAGTCGTCTCTTCAAGTACGGACTTTCATAGAGGTCGAAAAACCACCTTCAAAAATTAGAAAAAAACTGGGGTTTGTTGAGATATTCACTTTTTTTTACATATTTACAGTATTGTTTTTATTAAAGTTTATTTAATTTAATACTTTTACCTGAGATGAATGTCACTGTCAAATGCATAATATTTTATTTGCTCTTATAAATGAGCAATTACTAAATACTAAAATTTAGCCGAAGTGAATATTTAATATATATATATATATATATATTGTAACATGAAAAGTTACGATGAACAATGCAGACCAGCTTGCGAGTTGCAATTGTTGAGGAACTGACGCAACCTGGGCCAACAATGTGGTCTGGCGAGACGTTGGGAGTCGTCATGGGGTGATGGGAGCAGCAGGTTGTGTCGGCGGGACGACGGGAGAATGACCACGCCCTGCAGATATAATTTTTTTTCATGCTCTGATTGAAATTAAAACTATTAAAATCAATTTTTGGTGTTTTTATGAAAAATACCTGGCGCCCTAAAGGAATTGAGAAATCCTCGAATACGGAGGAACGACGGATCTCTGCCAACGGTAGGTTAATTACGACGTGAAATGTTTATAATCTCGATGGGCGTATAGGACACAAAACCTTTTATGTAATATGTTTTGACTTTTTCACATTAATAACGTCAATATATATAAAAATATTTAAAAAATCATGGGCTGACTCGGCCTCTGAGAAATACATGTGCCAAATATGGTCAAATTTGGACCAGTAGTTTAGACGCCTATAGCTGGAATAAGGTAAAAAATAATTTTTTGCTACGAATTTGATTACATTATTTTTGTGTAGGATTAATCGGTGATAAGTAAATTAGTATACGCAAAATGTCATCAATGTAAGTAACTATTAGTTTCCAGCCTTCAGATTATGAAAGAGATTTAGTCGTAAATACCGAACTGTTTCTGCGTTTAATTTCCAAGTTTGAATACTAATGTTTGTTTTATACATTGACTCGTTCTCTGCAAATGATATTATTATTTACTGTAACAAGAAGTAAGGGCTAGTGAATATTTGCTCGTGTGATACAGAACCCAAAATATATTAGGAATAAAATTTTATTAATTATAAGTCTATTGGCAACATGAAATCCTGCTTTCATTTATAATAATTCAAGCTGTCAGCGCTGGTTATCTGTGCAGAGCGCATAATTTCTCTGGAATGCGCAGTATTCTCCCTTCCCTCTCCCTCCCCTGCATACCCATAAAGCTCCACAAATTGCCTCATTTTTATGCTTACTCAAAATTACGAGTGTAAAACTGCAAAAAAATATTTCCGTGTTTCTAAGTGACAGGCGCTGCGGGAGATTTTCTCGCAGGCGCTTCACCCCAGAGTGACTGCGAGGCTCACCTGATTATGTCGGGAATGCCTCGCACTCTCTCTGGTTTTTTATCAAATTTCTCACATGCCGAGACACCTTCACCTATTTTAGGAGGTAAATGTATTGGGATCGAAGACCTTGGGCATATTGCAAGAGATGTCCGCTGATCCCATTGGATCAGTCGGCCAACTGCCTCCTGAAACTGGTGGAGACACGGAGAAGGGAATGCTGCGCCTCCTCAGCAAACTCGTCTCTCTTCATTCGGAAGGGCGTGAGAATTGTACCGACCTACCTCATGCAGGTTTTCTAGGGTATTCGCTACATCTCTTTAGGTGAAACACCGGGTAGGATCCTTAAATCATAGCCCGGGGGCCCTAGTTAACCCTTGGCTACTTTGCTCTACCTTCCGCATCCCCTTTTTCAATTCCCTTCCTATGCTATTTTCAGGATCACCCTCATGTAGCCTGTTAACCGAAAAAAAAACGTGTTTCCAAATTTTCCCACTATTAAAAAATTATAATATGAAATCAAAATTATTGAAAGTTATGTAAACGGAGTTTATAGGCAGGTACATTTTCCGCAGAGTATTGGTAACAACAACGCTGATGTAGTATTTTTCAGATTTATTGTCATAAAATTATGTTGCTTGGAGTAACGTAGCGCATAACTTTAAAATTTTACGGGTATGAGATAATGCATAATTTTAGTCTATTTTTGAATAATAAATAAATCGATAGCTACGTTATTTAAACATCGTTGAAGTATACAGTTAATGAGTGTTTTATGCATATATAATTTATATATGAAGTGTGTGCACGCTGGTTTTGACGAAAGCTGAAGCTCCTGTTGCTGGGTGCTTTGCCGACGCACTTACGTCACTTACAATACAAACAATGCACGTCATTGACCCAATTGTGTTTCTCCAAACAGAAACACAGACCACTTCCAACCACGTAAGAAAATTCCGATTATTTTATTTGGAGGTAAGCAAAAAAGACGAGAAATTCTATTTTCGAACTGAAGGTGATTTTTATTTTTTGAACAAATGAACTTGAAATCAATGCTGAGTAATTTATTTTTAAGCGATTATCTGGATGAAGAGAGAAACTGGTATTGTGTTTAGATGTTGTATGGTGTGGAATGCGGTGTAAGCGCATAACCAACGTGGTGTGATAAGTCACGTTACTGAAACCGTGTTCTGCGGTCCTCGGACAACAAAAAGAGATTGCACTTCAAATTAAATAAATTAGCAGTAAGTCAGAGTAAACCTAGTAAATCAATTGATAAAAATACAAGTTTTTACCTTAATGTAGGATTTCATAAGTTGTACGTAGGCGTTGGAGTGTGGTAAATATACAACTTAAAGTAAATGTATGATGTATACAAAAATACGAAGGCAAAATCTTTACATCTTTATTAAATTTTATTTTTATAATACTCAAACTCTTATGTACACTTGATGAAATCCTACATTATAGACGAAACGTTGAGTAATTACATTTTTATCAATTACTTCATTATTATTTTTCTTGATCGGATAAATTTTATTTATTTTAAAATTAGAATATCAGTTGTTATTTTACATTCAGAACTAGTAACTTTTTGCTGAACGTAACATAAATTAAAAATAATCTGTCGCACGAACGCGAAAATAATTTAATCGGCGGTGCATTATCCCAGCATAGGCCATTATTAAAATTGAAATTCTTCACTGATATATTTTTTATTCATTATAGAAGGAATTAAAGTTAATGTGTATTGAAATATACTCAGCGTTGACGTGACGGTTTCAAATTGGTGTTCGGCTCCGACTTGACACTACGTGTCCATATTTTCCAATGTATACTACCGTAACATTAGTTTCATTTATAAATCACTGTGATATAACAATAGGCACGAAACAATGTATATTTTAAAATATCCGTTCGCGGAAAGCTGACAAAATTATGTTAAGCGTATTTTTCCATTGGTTTGACTACTTATAGACACGAAAATCAAGAACAGTCGAATGTTACACCTTCTCCGTAATTCCACTACCTATGAAAATCCAGAGTTTCAACACTCATATATGCTATAAGAGTGGGGGGATTTAATTATTGAAACAAAATTTATTTGGGACATTGTATTTTTATGTAATTCCACATATATTTAGTAAACACTGTTGCGGTATAAAGTTTATGAATACCACTTAGGCAGTATTCCGTTCTACGTAATGGATCTTTCGCCCACTTTCACAATATATATATAACATAAATTCCTACTTGTGTCATATACTATCTGTAGCACATAGCAATATATCTATATAAGCAATAATGTGGGATTTAGGGCAAATTAAATATTTAAATAGTAACGGCTCAGGGTATTCTTAAATATAACATTTATCAGGGTTAATTACCGTGAGGCAACAACGGGAAGCAGAGATCTCGCTTATTAAGACGGACCTCTTTTCGTTCTTTGCTCGTTTCGGAACCTTCTCGTGCAGGTATCGTATATGGAGATCTCGCTTATTAAGACGAACCTCTTTTCGTTCTTTGCTCGTTTCGGAACCTTCTCGTGCAGGTATCGGATACGACTTCCGGGAATTCCTCGTGACTGCAGTGAGGCAGCAAGTTGTGTGACCTCTTCCTCACACAGGGTGTGAATTTGGCAAGCGGAAAAGATGAGATTTTTGCACTGTCGTGCGACGCGGAGATACCAGTCTTCAAATCTTGTCTAAGTCGTCAACGTCTTAGTAGAGATTTTTGGCTGGGATCTTAAAATATTGTTGTGCAGTTTTTTATTTGCTTTCAACAAATTATTGAAAGCGCCTTCTTTACTCTTCTTAAATACTGTTTCCTTCCATCTTTCAACCAACACTTATCCTTTCTTTTCTACTTCTTCTCCCACATCAAAAGCACACTGAATGAATTTTCTTCTCCTTAAGTCCTCTTCCTTCCAACTTCCAAGCAACATCCCCTTATCTCTCTCCTGACCTCCAATTTCTTCCGACTTCAAATCACACTGACTTTTTCAACTCCTTGTCACCTCTCAACCAATCTCACATTTCCCCTTCTCTATGCACATACGCCACCCCAGCGGCGTGTCTCCACCTATCGTTAATTTTCGCCGGCCATGGGATCTACAGTTACGGGGGAAAGGGGTAAGTCTTGGGAAACTATCATAGCTGACAAACATATTTAATTCCTTGCATCTTGCTAGCAGGCCCGAATATTCGAATCTTTCTATTCCTGGACTTTCTGTACCTTTTCTGCCTGTCTCCGAATATTCTTCTTTAATTTTCCGAATTTTATTAGTCCTAAAATACGGATTAAATATCGGAGAATTCTTCTGCGCTAAAATACCTTCATGTTTAAGTGTTAGAAACCGAGTAATGTCGCGATTTTCCGTTCGTTTGCTATTACAATGGTTTTACGCGCACAATAATTGTTCACTGATTTGCGTAAAAGCTTGTAAAGTCAGTAGACTGTAACGACCGGGACACTAGGTTACACCCAAAAGAGGTCACTAGTAGTTGCAGTGCTCTACTAAGATGAATCTAGGAAAATAAAAGTAAAGCAACCACAACTCATAAAATCACAGAAAATATGACGACACAATTCGTAATCAGTTGATGCCTTTCAGAGTTTGATGAGGTCGGATTAATGGTTCGAGGAGGTTTACAACTTACATTTTTTTCTTATTAATGTTAACGCTCTTTTTCGAGGCTTTAAATGTTAATTTTAATTTTCGGGGATTCTTCGAGAACGTCGAGTACATGAAGTGTGCTAGAACCTATTTTGTGTTATGAATCTGTTGTCGAGGTTTTGCAGGCATTATTAGAAAACGTATGTTATTTATATTTGATTGCGTATAGTACTTACGAGGGCGCACAGGGGCTGGTGGGTGACCACGTGGAGCTGCGTCCCCGCCTGCGCTTCAGGCACAAGATGTTGAGCGACGTCAACATGGCTGCCGAGCGTCTGCAACAAACACAAAATACAAATACAGTAATTGCGACTTGACAGTTAATTGGATGTTTGGTTTAAATCTTATTAACTTAACCATACCTTTATTCGTATTTCAGGGAATAAGAAAGCCATCAGTCAAAGTAGTCTAATATTTGATTAAGTGACATCGGTCAAGCAAGACAGCCTCTTGCCATCTGTTTTACTTCCTAGTGAAGAAATTGGAAAGTAGATACCTGTGAGAGCTATCGTAGCTTGTTCTAAGGGGTGTGTGTACCAGGGTCATAGACCTTGGGCGTACTGCAAGAGTTATCCGATGATCCTGTTGGATCAGTCGGTCGGCTACCTTCTAAACTGATCGAGGCGCTGAGAAGTTAATGCTGCGACACCAGAGCAAACTCCTTTCCCGTCATTCGGAAGGGCGTGAGACAAGTATCCAATAGCCCGACCTACCTGATGCAGGTTTTCTGTGGTTTCCCTGCATCTTTCAGGTGATTACTATAATCAGAGGGCCCTAGTCAACCCCTGACTACTTTCCCATGTCTTCAGCTTCCCTTCTTTCAAAATACCTTTCTATGCATATCTTTCAGGTGATTACAGGGTAGGATCCTTAAACTATAGTAAGAGGACCCTAGTCAACCCTTGGCTACTTTCCCATGTCTTCAGCTTCCCCTCTTTCAAAATCCCTTTCTATGCATCTCTTTCAGGTGATTACAGGGTAGGATCCTTAAACTATAGTAAGAGGACCCTAGTCAACCCTTGACTACTTTCCCATATCTTCAGCTTCCCCTCTCTTAAAATCCCTTTCTATGCCGTTAATTGATGTTACCATCTATTGGATCACATTATTATAAGGTAAGTACAGTGCAATTTGTAAGGATAAGTACGACGCAATGTAAAAAAGATAATGGAAGATATAACCTATATTTCCTACACGTAAAATAGTTCTAATTATCGCACCTTGAATTATATACCAATTTATGCATACCCCATATAAATTTATAGGTAAACATGAAATGAGTAAATTTCTTGGCAGTTTATTTATTTTTAAAAAATCGATTATTCATATTACCAAGGCTGAAATCGGCAAAGGTTTTTATTATCACAGGCTGCACAATTCCGTGTCGTGCAACAGAAATCAGTAATTTTCAACAACCTAAATCAAATCGAGACTAAAGCGCAGACGTCAACAGACATTTTAATGATGTAAGATGTTGTGTATGGCAATAAATTAAAACTCATATAAACTAAATGTAACTACATTTAGACTGGCAACTGAAGAGTTGGTAACATAGTAACATGCCAATCAACTGACACTTGCTGACTGTACATGACACGTGTTTTACACCAGTGTTTATTAACATTCAATAAATTGTTATAGTGAAACAGACTGCGTTATTATTTATGCACACACAGATACAACATGAGATATCAATTTACAAATAGTCATTATGTTAAATCAGTGAATTCTTTTCCGTTGTAACGTATATTTGCACCATTATCTGCTCTGTCTAGACGTAATCATAATCTGGGGCGTGTTAGTGAGCGCAGTTTCCTCATTTCATGCAATATATACATATATACAAGCAATATACTTTATCACAACTATATTGTACAGTCATACAGATAAAGTTAACCAACAAAAAAACGAGACACACATTGTTCGTTGTATTCTACTTGCTTCAAAAATACTTTTACACCTTTTATAATAATTATAGTTAATAATTTTTGTTTCATAGTTGATAAATATAGCTGATTATTATTTTACATTAATGTGTAAACCTTGTTTCTTTACATTAAATATCGTACATTACGTACAAGAGTATTAGACGAACTTCTGTCGTAGAAAGTATTATTTTCAAATCTTAATGAATGATAACGCAATATGTTTATTATCTATAACTCTTTAAGTATGACATTTATCTAAAATTGTTATTGTAATAATCAGCCCTGATGTAATCCTCAATGTTAACATATCCCACACAAACCTAGTTATTTCTATATAACTACCACATCCCTCGCAAACTTCTTAGCGTATTCCATCATTTACCTCTCTCTACTATTCTTACCCCACACACTTCCCTCTATTGCTAATTTTACAAGACCATCATGTCTCAAAACGTGGCCTATTAATCTATCCCTTCTCTAGTTCAAATTCCTCCAAATTGTTCTCTCTTCCCCTATTCTGATTAGAACTTCCTCGTTAGTGATTCTATCCACCCATCTTATTTTCAGCATTCTCCTATAGCACCACATTTCGAAAGCTTCTATTCTTTTTCTGACTGCAACTCCTATCGTCTAAGTTTCGAACCAATATAACGCCACACTCAATACGAATATTTTAATAATGCTTTCCTAAAATTCATACTTTTATTATCCGTAAGTAAATTCCTCATTTTTGCAAAAACCTTTCTTGACTGTGGTATCCTACTCTTTCTGTCTACTATACTTCTACCATCTCTAATAATTATGCTTACAAATAACAGAATTTCTTAATTTCCCAATCTAACGCCCTTTGTTATTTCACTATTTCCCATACTACACTCCATCACCTTGGTTTTCCCTATTTTAATCCTCGTGTTGTACTCTTCCCCCAGAACTACGTTCATGCCATTCGTTTCCAAGTCTTCTTCTGACTCCCCCAATACCAAAATATCATCAACAAACCTAAGGGACTTTATTTATTCTCCTTGAAGTTTGTTTCCCTTTCCATATTCATCATTCCGTTCTCTGTATATTTCATTTGTTGGAATATAATGAATGATTTTTAAGAATGTTATTAGTGTTAAACTAGCTTTTGCCTTCCAGGGAGTTCCCCGTGACGACCATTCTCTCCTTCACCTTCTCCGACTGCGTTAATGATGCGACTTGCTATTTCTCACGACTTATACATGCGTTCATCGCATCATTCGAGAGTTATGTTTTAAATTGTGGGATATTTAGAAGTTAATGGTTGTGTTTACCCGTTCAAAAGAAGCCAAAGATAAAATAGTCTGCGTTTTCACACACTCGGCGGATTTATAAGTGATATGATATTTTAATCTGGTTCATAACTTTCCCTCTAACATCTTTTTTGTAATTTAATTGGCAGGTAGACTTCGATATTAAATATATTACATGAATTATCGTCAATCACAATGTAAGGGTATATTTTACCAAGATTTTTCACTTTATATGTACTTAGACTTGTCTTTATCTTTAATAATCAATCTTGAATTTTAATCCATCTAACTCTTCGATCATTGAGCGAAGCTCACGAAATAGAAGCAGTGTAGCTTCAAAATACAGTTTTTTGGTACAGGCGGTTTAAGGGTGGAGAAAGGAGATGAATTATGAGTAACAATTAAGAATAGTGTCAAGCAGAAGAAAGTAAAAGAACTTGTGATACGACTTGAATGATTGAAATATCGAATGGCGAAGAGGTAACAAAGACGAAGACAATCTCAACGTTTCGAATAATAAGATATTGTTGTTCTTTGAGGAAAGCTGTATGTGAGCCTGAACACAAATTTCGAAAGATACATTTTTGTCCTTGATCATCCGAATGTGTTCCACATTTCCTTTACAGTGTGTTCGCCTGATTTACGTTTCCAATGCAAAACCCAAAGAACAAAGGCAAAGTGTTACCAAACTAATTTAAAAATTCAAATTCTATACTGATGTGGCTCAACTACAACTAACAGTGAAATTTGAACGACGTCCAGTGATAGAGACCGACGAATCTTGACTGGGTAATTGTATAACACTCAAGAGGCAAGTGGGACACCGTACACCGTAAGCTCATTAAGAAAATAACCGTGCGGATGTTCTGCGTGTTCTTAATTACTATACAAGTCAGCTGTCACATCTTTTTTACCTCGAGGTTGTTCTCGTCTATGATTCTGTGAGCGGTAATAACTAATTCAAATTCTACAATTGAAGTCTATTACAATTGAGGCATACTGTTAATTATTTATAGAACAGAAATCGAACAATAAGAATAATTAGTTTATCTTGCATTTAAATAAATATTATATGAGTTATAACAGCCTCTTTGTATTTTATTTAAATAATACTGCGTTTCGTCTCTTATTTGAAACCTCTTCAGAAACAGTGAAAAATGCAATGGATTACATTAGGTATATGTTACAATTTTTAAAAAATGTTATTAAAAATAACAGTTTTTGCTTGATCGTTAATCGGTTCAACGTGGATCTAACGTCAAAACATTTTGATGACCCTTCTGCAACCATTTAATTAGAAAATTTTAAATCAGAGCATGCTCCAAGTATTAAATTTTGTCACGTAATTGTGCCTTATTTTTACTATTATCCAAATAGAAAATTTGAGCAGAAAGATTATTTATAATGTACGATGTAGAACCAAGCATTGTAATGTAAAGATTCTATATAGATCGTAATTATATCAGTATATAAAAAAACTAATCTTTTGCCGAACTTGTGATCATTGCAATGATGACATTGGATAAATTAAGATTTGTCAGCATCATAACAACAGACACGAGCTTAAATAGACGATATTGGAAGAAAATGCCGGAAGCTACCCGTTTTAATACTAAAGAAATGACAGAAGAAGTTGTAGGAGAAAGGAGAATCATTTTGAGTTTTGTATTAGGCTATAAACATTAAAAGAAAAGGCTTCAAGACCCTGACCGTAGTTATATTATTTGTTACAAATTTTTACAGAAATTATAAAAATCTTATCAGAGTAAAATCCATTTTTATAACTTTTTAATTGCAAGTCAAATTCTCATAAACCATGCAATAAAATGTCTTTGGATGACCATAACATGAAATTTATATATGTATTTTACAAAACACATTTACTACGGTTTAAGTTCTTGTGATTTTCATTATACAGTTAGAAGTAAAATTAAATGCTGTAATGTATTATATTATTTCACTTAATTCGTTCACCTTATTGGTTTTAACGCAAGTCCATTGTAAATCCAACTTTATTTCCTTCATAGGCAAATAACTTTCGGATGAAAACGGCGAATAGGCCCTTCTGATATAGGAACTTTTATTCTAAATAATTGAATTACTTCTTTGTGGCCTGCGTTTAGTCGTGGCAGAATCTTACAAATATATTTATGTATTATAATTTTTTTTATTAAGTTGTAATGTACGAGTAGACCTTTGGTGCCTTCCTTTAGCTTTATATACTGTATGTATGGGGAATTGGGGGTGGGACGGGATAACGGGGTAGAACGGGATGCGCTGTATACTATTTTACTGGATAGTGCTGAAGGTTCATAAATAAGAGTGACACTGTAACTGATCAAGGAAGGAGCCCTGACAACCGACATCACCAAGTTTTGTGTCCACCTTGTGAATGAACTCTAGTTTTGGCGTCTTACATCTGTGACTTTATATTTTTTCAGCATTTTGACAGAAGGTAATTCACAAAATGCTCGCTTTTAACTCTGTAATAGTATATATTCGTAAACTAGGCGTCTTTAGCTGCATATAAGTTACGTATAAGGTTTAAATCAGTTTGTATTAAGGCTGGGTGAAAAACCTTAAACTGAAACTTGCGTGCGGGACGGAACGGGATATTACTGTATAAGACAAAATGTTATGTGTTCCTCAGGGGAAAAAGGAAAAAAGGATGCTGGACGAAAAAGAATAGATTAAAAAATAAAAGGAACTGAAGAAAGGGGAAAATGATGTCAAAGACTGTGCAGATGCAAAGAAATCGTTTTCTGAAAGGAAAATTTGATAAAGCGATGAACCGTACGCTAACTAAGTTATATTGATATTAGATTAAGTAAGTTATAGATTAAACTAATGTTTTATACTTTTCTGCAGTAATTTTTGTTTTTTTATAATTTTACAAAAATTGTTAATCTATAAGTGTCCGTTTGCGCCCCTATTTCCCCTATTAGATGAAAACTAAGCAGACTGTGCAGTTGCCTATTAAAGGAAAAAAGTTAATTTTAAAATACCTCTCTTCTGCAATCCTTGTAAGGAATTTCATCTGTTAATTGGCTACTTCTTCATCTAATTATTTGAATTTTTTCCCTCACTTTACCATTTATTGGAATGAATCCTAATCAGTAAAAAGAGTTTTTAATACTTCGTTCTAGGTGAACGGAGAATTTCGACAGGCGGAACAAAATCTTCTCATTAGAATGGAAGCGAGAGAACGTGAGAAGTGTGTGTGTGTGCGTGCGTGTGCGTGTGTGTGTGGTCGTCCGGCAAAAGTGCAGCTTCTGTTAGCAGTGTTGCGTAACGAATGCGGCGAAAGTGACCCCTATTCTACGAGAGCTTTCCTCACCGCAAGACGAACTCGTGTGCAGCACATGAGCTTCAATGCAATTCACACGTCAACAAGCCAATAAGGTAAGAATTCATCATACCTTCAGAGACTACAGTTCCGCTCAGTTACCTGCTTTGAATTATTATATAAAAGTTCTCATTCATAATAAATTAAGAAAATATTTATTTAATGATACAACAGGTTTTAAACTTAAACGGTCAGAATTAACTTGTGCATTTATTTATAACTTACTGTGTTTTAAATAGCTCTGAAAATAGTAATTATAAAATAAAGGTTTAATTTTACCGTTCTTCTTTCAATGGCTCAACAGCCCTCTTGACGACCTAGGCCTACCGAGGCGGCAGCGGACTGTCATGTGGCGTGACACATTCCGAATTTGGGGTGATACGTGGTTAGTGTATCAATTCCCCATCAGCCTTAATCCCGGTCCTCGCGACCAAGACGACACAAAAAAGCCAAGCCCACGCCGGGATTCGAACCCGGGACCCCTGAGTTGTGAGGCTGCAACGCTAGCCACTACACCACAATTTTACCGTTAATTTATGTAATAATTAAATAAAATTTCATGACCTGATTCAGACTCGATTCTTAGTCCAATCAGAAAGAACTATGTTTCGGGTCCAAGTTTAACCTTCTTCAGGTCTGAATCAGGTCTTGAAATTTTATTTAAATGTTAACTAATTTTTAATTTATTGAATATTCTGGTTTTAATAATAAATTGTTATTAATTTATTAAATATATTTATACCACTTCATTGAATGAAAAATTGCACTTTAAAGTAATTCTACGAATTTAATTGTAATCATACGATTAAATAAATAAACATCATACCCCATAACACTCAGAAAAAAATCCATTCTCTTCAAAATATCCGTTTGTTTCCTTACGCTAGACACCGATTGTTTGAGAAGAAGTTTTCATCAGATTGGGAACATGTAAAAATTTTATTTTTAGTGTAAATCTTATTTATAAGTGTACAAAAACATTTGCATATATTAAAGAAGCGTATTAAATTTATAAATCGAGTTTGAAATGAATAATTTATGCCTGATTTAGATTTACTAAGATGAATAGAGTGAATTTTTTTTGAGAACATGAAAATATTTTATTTTTAGTGTAAATCTTATTTAGAAGGGAACGAAAACATTTGCATTTAAAATATATTAAAGAAACGTTTTCAATTTATAAATCGAGTTTGAAATGAATAATTTATTCCTGCTTTAGATTTACTAAGATGCATAGTGATTTTTTTTTCAATTCTGTAATGGAAGATCGTCTTCGACATGACTAAGGAAGGGTATGTCGTAGAAAACAAGGAAAAATGAAGGCCGTTGAAATGAACTTCGCCAGGGATAGAGATCGCCTTCCAGCGGCTTATTTCCTCTCCTCTCGACTGACGTATCGCAAAAGCGTAACGCTTTGGAAAGAGGCTTTCCTTCTACATAACGTCAAGCTAAAATCAGATTAATATTAACTTTTTAGGATAGCCATTATTGTTATTCAGGACATATCAACGTACCCGTGACCTAGTGATTGTTTAGCCATATCGCACGCATAAATATCCCAAAGAATCTTTATTCAGTAGCTTGCCAAATTTATATATAGGAACCGAAAGCTTCATTAAGTGTAATGACGACGAACGAGTAGCAAAACATTTTTTGCTGATAATTGTGGACCCTATTATGACTTAATTTTCCTGATCGAACCAATAATACATTAGCCGAGGTAATTATGTATTCATCGTCCCTTGATGACAGAATATTTCGATAACAAATCCTTAAATTATGGCAGTTACTGTTAAATAAAGATTTAACTCCGCAACTTGAAGACAGGAGCCTCCAACCGACTGCCAACTTTAATTTTGAGCAAGTTTTACACGCTTATTCCAGGAAAAATATTTAATTTCAGCACTAGTCAAATAATATATTAGCATAGACAATAATTGGCAAAGTTTATAATTTCCCGTATTGACTTTAATTAAAAACTTTATTTGATTATATATTGAAACATAATTATGAATTTATGTGGTATATAATTAATTTAAGCATAGAAATAGTCAAGTTAAAATGATAGTAAAAGGCAAAAGATATACGAATCGTGTTGTTTAAAATGAATTGTTTATTTATATAGTAAAATGGTACTAGGTATCGTTCAAATGAGTAGTAAAATGTTGAGTTGATTAAAATACGAAACGTTTACGGTCGCTGTAGACTGTATTAAGGAAGTCACTGGCTTGTAGTCGGTGACATTTACTACTGACGTGTGGCGGGTACTTTATGTTGTGAGACTGGTTTCAGTAGAAAGTTGTAAACAGGCACCGTATGACATCAGTTTCATCGACACCTTAATTTTACTCTTTTTATACATAAAAATTAACTTATTTATACTTGTAGTAAAATTTCTATTAAAAATGTCAGTCTTATCAATAAGTAATTATTAAACAATTGTTTATTAACAACAAATTATTAAATCTGGTTGACATTGTTTCAAATTCCAATGTTACGAAAAAGGTAATATCCATACAGATGTGTATTAATAAATTATATAATACGTGAATCGAATAATAAATTTAAGATGCTTTTTTAAATTTACACGGCATATATATGCCACTACTTTTCCATCATATCAGTGTATTTTGATAAAAAAACTAGAACTAAGAATTTACTATTTTATAATACATTAGATTTAAGCAATTAATGAATTAAATATTCTTTATGTGATATTTTAAACTATTTTGTATTACAATAAGACTTCTTTTATAATCGTGTATTTTCTCCTTTCCTTTAAATCGGTTTTATTCTCAGTCAACCTTCGTTCCGGTCTTAAACAATTCTTCACTTTTATTTTTTCTTAAGCCATTATAATACGTACTAATTCATTAGAATGTAATCTATATAGAATCCACTGCCGCTTGCATTTAATATAGGCGGAAAATAATATACAGTATCACTACAGGTTTATAATTTTTTTTCAGGACATAGATTTGAGCAGTCTAAATTCAAGTTATATTACAAAAAACTATATTCGAAAGGCAACGATTTTCGCTTTCTCCATAACGTAACTATCGCGCACAGTACAAGATAAAATAAAAGCATGTATTCATTCCAAAAAGATATTTTTTGGGTAACAGGCAACAGGAGGGTGATCCAGTGACTGACAACTACCCTTTAATAGTAGAGGCAGGGAATTTGAAATGAGCGATGCATGAGAAAATACGTATGTTATTTAGAAAAAATGACATAATTTTAAGAGAAATAATACTTTATTAAGTTTCTAAATCTAATGGAAATCACGCTATAACATTCTATTGAATTAAAAAATACTTTCAGAGCTCCATACCTTGTGATGTATATTTTTAGAGTCAATTTTGCCTATTTTTGTGACAGGATTTGAGACTATTGAATAAGACACCTAACGTTTATCAGATCCTCACGTAAAACAAAAAATCGGTTAAGTTTAAGAATAAATAATATGTAACAATAAATTTGCCCATTCTGTGATCTGAGATCGTGTAGCGTAAAAAATCATCGTGGATGGCAAACACTCAGATAAAGTTGTCGATTTTGATGAAAATTCATTTTGTCACAAACCAAAAATGGTTTTCGGCATGAAGAGGAAATATACTGATGGATCAACAGTATCTTGTGTACCATATTGTTGTTTGACTAGTAATATAAAATCGAATTACGTCAAAAACGAACGCAAAACAAAATTCTTGGTGACATCGAAAGGAACTCGTTAATAAGAGCAAATATGGAAGTAGTCTATTAAATTTCTGTGCTAAGTGATGCGTTAAAATGGATATAGTTCTTTATAAATGCATAGA
The DNA here is from genome assembly GCA_034510155.1 of Eucriotettix oculatus. Classification (NCBI taxonomy): domain Eukaryota; kingdom Metazoa; phylum Arthropoda; class Insecta; order Orthoptera; family Tetrigidae; genus Eucriotettix; species Eucriotettix oculatus. The sequence continues at coordinate 155,389,789 of CM067377.1, forward strand.
TAAATTACCTAAAATGCCAAATCTGTTTGATTGAATAAACACTAGTAATAAATATGACCTAAAATGGAAAAAAGTAGAATGTAGTGATTTAATCATATAATTTTAACGACCATTTTTTCAAAAGGTTGTATGTAAACTGCCTAACAGCTGTAAATATATTCTCAGTAATTTAGTGAGTCAGCATGCTGTAGTGTAGTGGTTAGCGTCAACGCCTCACAACACAAGAGGTTCGGGATTCTGGTTCTAGCATGGGAATTGATGATGTGTAGGTGTCTAATGAATTTTCACAAACACCAAACCAACCCCGCTAGGTTCGCACAGTAGATCAACGCAAGCATCATCAACCGACAAAGGTAAACGGGAAGCTACCCCCGTGTTATTTCCCTTGAAAGAGGAAAAGGTTATCCGTAGAGACCCTGCTGTTAGGAAGAACACTAATTAAATTAAACACTAATCAAATTTTGTTACGTGTCTAGTGCGTAAAATTTTTTACATGACTCTCATACGAAGGCTTATCCACTCCATTAGCTATTAATTCATTCAATATCCTTGCGTTTTTTTCATACCTCAATCATTTAAATGCCTCACGGTGTATGATGCGTTTATAACGCTTATTAAATAATTTCAAGACCATTCCTGCATACGAATATAAAATGTCTCTCATTACCAGAATTTGAATTTGGTGGCAACTTTCAATGAAATGTATGAGTTCCGCTTCAATTGCCTTGCACAACATTGTTTTAAAAATGCGAGTTCGGTGTGACAGACAAGTTGTTTAATTGTTGTGGCTGCGACGGGTAAAAGAGAACAATGCTTTGTTCTGGCAGGACGGTGCCACATTACAGCACTGCGACAAGAAAAGTTTCCTAGATGGGTTGTTTCACAGTATAGTGATGTGAGCTAGTCGCCAATGGCAAGCTTGGAACTACATCACGAAGGGCTATTTGAAATTACAGGTTTGAAACACCGAGCCACCAATAGCACATTACATATATTTAAAATTTCTATTCAGTTTTTTCTGCTCTTTTGTTTGTTTGTTTCATGTATTGCCTGGAGCTACGACGGAAGGACAGTTTCCTGGTCGCAGAGCTCCAAGTAGTTAAAACTCCACTGCGTGTTCCTCAGTGTGTGCTTGTTTGTGTTTCCCAGTGTGTGTGTGTGTGTGTGACATCGTGTGTCCGTGTTGTGTTTATATTGTCTTTTGTCTATATACATTTTCTTTTATTAATTTACTTTAAGATTATTTGTCTTTAATTATGTACTTTATTTTGTTCATTTTTAATTTTTAATGTTTCGAGGATTAATGGAAACAACAATAAATCTAAATCTATCCGTACAATTCAACACAAAATCCTACGCAAGATATGCTGACTTAACATGCACGAAAGAATGGCCAGATTTTGAGCCTCAAGAACCCGTTCAGCAAGACACAGCAGGGGAGGGAATTCGAATAATTTTTTTTTCTAAACACAATCTACGAATGCTCATTTTTAAACGTAAAATAAAATTGACTGTGAGCGGTTTGGTGGGTAACAGGATACATGAGGGTGATCCAGAAGCAGGGAACTCCCATTTTATAGCATACGAAGGGAATTGAAAAGTGAGGATGTAGAAGCTAGAGCAAGGTAGCCAAGGGTTGACTAGGGCCTCCGGGTGATGGAGGCCCAACCCTTCAAAACCTGCATCAGGTAGATTGGACTATTGGGAACTAGTCCTACGCGCTTGTGATAACGGGAGACTGGATTATTGTGGGAACGCAACAACCTGCCTCCATGCCTCGATCAGTATTGAGGGCAGTTAGCCGAATGGTCCAATGGGACCAACAAACAAATCCGAAGGTGTTTGACCCCCGTACATATACACCTCTCAAAATTTTCGAGGCCGTCTCAGCTTGAAGGAGTCTTAATTTAATTACCGTGGACATGGAACATGGGGGGGGAGGGAAAGGGGAAAACCAGGAAGAAGTCAGCCCTGACAGCCCTATAAGTATATCGACTATGAGCGATTCAACGCGTCGCTTTTATGAGCAGAGTGTGCACCGCACTCGAGAGATAAACATTTATGTATCTTCTTTAACTACTTAAAATATATTGTTACTTAAATAAAATTCATTAAATCAACAAGTCAATTCGCGCTAAACAGACCACAGATAGATAAACTTCCTTATTCTTATAAACAAAATTCAGTCTTTATGTGTAAAAATTAAGTACGTATATGTGTTTGTATGTTCCGCATACAAATCTAAAAGCGTGGAGCAATTTTAACTAATTTTGGCACACACATTCGTTGTAAGTCAGAAATCAGGACTGTCCCTATAGGGACTGGGTCGGAGGGGGGAGGAAATTTTTAATATATTCAAAATTGGCCGATATTTCAGTCGAATAAGTACTTTTCGGGCTCAGTTAATTTTACGGTGTTTCCCGCAACGCTATTTGTATCAGTTCTACCCTAATGACATACAGAGGCAGGATGCATTATGCCCTTGCGTGTAAGCGTGCGGCGGCTGCGGCAATCATGACGTTCGCGAAAAAAAAAGTATCAAAGCTTAAGTAAAACGTTTGTTATATTTAAACATTAATATCCCATGGATCGCCGGGCATCCAGCTAGTACCTAATCAAAGAATTGTTGGTTATTCTACGTCGTTTCCATTGCAGAGTCTTTTATTGGTAGATCCTATGCCCACATGTATTCATATTTGAATGCGTTTTCCGTTGCAACCTACTTATAAGTGGTGAGCTCTTACCTGCGTTCGCTGATAGTTCCTCGAAACACTGAACACTGGCATCTGCACTGCGCTGCGTCGGCGTGTCTCGCCCAGAGGCTAATCCTTCTTTTTATTTTCGACTGGAATAGCAACATTCTCGCCTGTAATGAGGAGGACCTTAACCCTAGATCGGCAGCATCTGATCACGTCGAGAAAGCAATCAATGACGTCTTTGATTACAGGAGCCGACGCAGGAAGCGTTCGTTTCCGAGGCACGACTGTACGTCACAACGCAATCGCACAACAATGGCCATTGTTGTCTCGGGCGATTGAGACATTGCAAAGTCTCCTTGATAGCTGACAGTTAAATGCAGGTGCCAATATAAACTCGCAGCAACGGTCTATGACGAATCATAGAAACGCCCTGCGGAAACGAGAGAGGAGTTTTGGAATTCTGAACGTCTTATCTTCAATTCAAACCCGTACATTGCCTGACAATCTTTTCCTAACACCGAGACCGCTTTTCAGGTTTCTCATGCGTGATCCATCTTTTTAATTGACAGGAATCGACCGACAGAGAAGAAAGAGAGAGCGGAGCATAATTCATAACTTAATCAGATGAAAGTTAAGTAACACTTGCGAGGAAAACGACTACTTATCATTACTTGTAATTGTTCGCGATTTGGTTTCTAAATTTGCAATTCATATCTGTATTGTTAATTTCATTCATTTCAAAGGATAAAGGCCTACTCTCTATCTAAATTTTATAAGCTTAGCTATATCTAAACATCTACATTAGGTCTTCAACTTCCAGAGCTAAGTTTTGATTGCATGTTCAATTACTAGAACTTCTGCCGAAACTGTAAACTTTCATTCATTGTTTAATATTAGCACGCTTTTCATAATAAAATTCTAGGAAATATTAGAAGAGATAAATCAGAAATATTGAAACGTCGTGACATTTTAATTTGGAATTTAAATTCTTATGAAGTATTGAATTGTTTCTGGTGTGTTGAACGCTTTATGTATTATTCTACACAGTGCAGGGTCGCTGAAAATTTTTACAGGAATAGACAATAAACGACGTATTTCAAAAGTAATGCTCATTAATTGGAGAACGAGAAGGTTTGAGAAATATCTGGTGAATGAACATTTCTTGAACACTAACAATAATTTTTGTTTATAGTCTAAGGAAGTTGAAATGCTTTCTCCAGAAGCTCAAGCAGGAGGGTATAGATATTTTAGGAGAATGACAATAATGGAAAAATATCCACTGGACCAGGGACTCAAACTCGGGAGGTCCGGGTTCGAGTTCCTGGTCCGGTCGACATTTTTTCCATTATTGTCTTTCTTCTACAATTTTTATTTATTTATGTAATTCAAATAGATAATTTCTAATGAACACATACTGACGCAAAAAGATGTACAAAATATTTACAAACAAATATCACAAATCGATGCTCAATAAAATTATTAAAGAATGTTCTATTTAATTCTAACAGTTTTTATATTTTTATTTTCTTTCCATGTTTGGGCTGATTACATGTCACCGTATATTTATAAAATGTATACACCATAGAACACACATAATACATAGAACCATACGATAATTTGCAGCATGTCTGGTTTCTTAACTGAGTACTTCCTTATTCTTCACTTGTATGATGTAATATTTCATTTTACAAATGAACATGGACATATAAAATATTTCTTTCTTCAAAAAATTAAAGTTATTTGGAAACATGTCTCTAAGACTTCATGACAATGCCCCATGGATAAGGTTCCTGTTTATCTTTTCCGTCACGCGATCAAAATGTGTTGCTTAGAATTATTGTTTAGACAGGGAAAGAACCACATTTCATCTCACCTGCACAGTACAGGATGGTATGACTGAAAAGCATGAAAGGAGTAGACTGGAAATTTACAACAAAACAACGTTCTTTAAGTGGAGAACGAGAAGATTTAAGAAAACTTCGGTGAGTAAAGATTTTCTGCACCCTGACAATCAAATAATTTTCACTCAAATATGGGAAAATGTAACTCATAATTTTACAAGCATAAATTGGAAGTGTTTTGTTATTTGTAACTTCCTTATCCTATGCAAGATGCATAACATAGAGAGCAGTTGATGCATTAAAAATAATAATCAAGTGATGAGTCTTCTGATACATTTAGTCGACAGAATATGGGACTAATGCACAAAAAATCGGCATTATGAGGTGGATTTTACAAACACCAGTTAAATCCTAATTAACGAAACATTATAGTTTTGTAATTTAGTCTTTTATTGTTTTCTGAACTATTACATTGTTCTGACGTATTTTATACTTCATTTTTACTAAATATAGGGCAGTATGGCTGAAAATTCTGAAAGGATTAGACTGTAAATAAGGTACTAAAAATAATGTTCATTAATTGTTTGAGAAATCTTCGGAGAGTGAAGTTTTTCTTGAACACCCGCAATAAGACGAATCGCACCCAGGCGTAATAAAATACTACGCCAAATTTTAAATCGTATGCATTCCAGACATTTTCATTCATTTAGTAAACAACATACTAATACCGTAAAAGTGATATGTGCAAGAAAATACCAACGTTGGTTTAATCAAGATGGTCCAGCGGAAAATATTAGAATAAGTAATGGGGTCATATTTCAGAAGCCAGGAATCTATAGCATTCCATTTTCGCGGTTCGTCGCGTTGTTGGTTCCACTCTTTGTTTAGTTTCCGCAGATGGCTGCTGTAGCATCGTCAGACAATCATCTACGTTTTCTTTCTGCTTCCTTCAAATTTCACGGACAAGGGCGTTACAAAAGAGTCATTCTTAAACAACTATAATAGAGACTTAATCAAGCATTGTTTCCTCTACTATTAATTATATACAAAAACCAGCCGAGCAGTATAACATATTTTTGCATTGGCGCATAAAAGCGTAGTCGTTTTATTTAGCCGTAAAATAATGAGACTCGCTGAATATATAAAAAAAATTATAGTTGGTGAAAAAATTAAAATATGATTTCTGAAGGTGGCTTACTGAAGACACGGTAAAGAAGACACTAAATTACTAAGGGACATGTACCACATACAATCTCTTACAATGTTAGTAATTTCAATTTTTAGTTTTCCGACGTGTTTGATTTTGAATAAGTAACTTTATGGCTTAATATCTCACACTAAAACAGTTTGCTGTTGTCCCATCAAATTCTCCTATTAGTTTATAACTATACTCTACTAGAATTTAACTTCTGACTTATTTTCTTTTTTATGTTCGACGGGAACCTACGCACGATCTTCTGCTGCCTCCTCCGTCGACTGAAAATTGAAGATTGAATTTATCTTTCCCCTTTTTGTCCTTCAATTTATAATTGTAAAATTTTGTATATTTCTTGTAATATTATATTTGACGTATCCTATTTCCTCAACCGAGGACTAATAGATTGAATAATAATAAATCTAAATCTAAACTGATGTATTCTAGTAGCTGAAGTACCCGACGCTGCATTGGTTCACGCAAATAATAAAGCAGGAATGTAATTAACGATAAGTTCATTACAGTACTTGAAGGTACACTACAATATATTTATGTTCTCAAATCCGACCTATTTTCAATTCCATATTGTGTAAATGGCGAAAAATCGTCGATATGGTAGTTTGGTACAGAGAGGAGTCATTTTGACTCATTTCCGGCGGTCTGAAAGGTATGACTAAAATTGTAGACAATCGAATTTCGAATCTACCACGTTTCTACAGAATTTTTCTGAAGTCCTCAGTTTTCGAATTACACGGGCCTAAGGTTGGAGGGGTTACAAAATAAAGTTTTTATCGTGTTGTACCACAAAAAGTGTGAAAAACGGAGCTTTGTTGACATTTTAACTTCTTCACATCTATTGTTGTTATTAAAGTTTATTTAATTTAATACTTTTACCTGTGATGAATATCACTGTCAAATATACAATATTTTATTTGCTTTACAAATGAGCAATTACTAAATATTAAAATTTATCTGACGTGAAAAATGTCCTATCGACGATCTAGAATAGTTTATTATTTCTCAGGGAGTTAGTTCTCTGTCAACGGTAGGTTAATTACGACGCGAAATGTTTATAAATAAAAAAATATATAGTATCATAGATCTATAATATAGACAGCCCACATTCATTTTTAAGATCTCAATGTGCATATTGAACACGAAACGTTTTATGTTGAGTGTTTTATCAGTTTATTCATATATATAACTTAAGTATATTAAAATCAAAGATCATGGGCAGGTTCGGGCGCTGAGTCACACGTGTGCCACATTTGATCAAATCGGACGAGGAGTTTTGACGTCTATAGCTATGACATACATGCTGACACTGGCAAAGGTTTTTATATATACAGATATAGCAAATGGCCAACTATGGTCACGAAGACCATGATTAAGACTGCTGGAGAATCGATACGCTGACCACGTATCCCTCCAAATTCGGAATCTGTCATGTAATATGACAGTCTGCAGTCGACCCGGCAGGCGCAGGCCTACAATGGGCTGTAGAACCAAAGAAGAAGAAGAAATGGTCAACTAGATCATAAGTTTATTATTAAAACTAATAACACTATATCAAACTTTGGGTAGTTTATATACTATATTGATAATACAGGGACAACAAACTTTTTCTTTGAGAAAAAGTTACTCCTTTGAACGTGAAATTAGAATCGTGGATGATTCTAATTTATTTATTGTCTAGAAGTAAAATATGAAAGCATATTGACTCTAAAGTATCGGCTAGATGTCGTTCAATTATTGTGTAAAAAATTATGAAAATTCACATGTTGGGTATTGTGTGGGAAAAAGTTTTTGGGAACGAAGGAAGTGACAGCAGTGATTGAACCACTACAACAGCAAGGATTTATAAACTATTTAAACAAAGGTGTAGTGGAGTGATTAAATATCGAAGATATTAGGAGTTCTTTACTATGAGTAGCTTAATATTAAATAATTAATTATAATTGTTTATTTTTCCTAGATTATACGCTAATGTAAATAGTTTTGGTTCACCTAAGTGACCATCAGTGTGTTTTTACATTAAGGATTAAAAAGTATAATCAATGTAACCGCTTATTCGTTATCCTTGGAATCTAATATTCCCTTACCTGCAGAAGTGCCGTTAAGATCATCTCTGTCCCTTTTTTGTGAATGGCTTCGCTCTTATTTTCCGCTTTCTTATGCCAACTAATTTTCTCGTTCCGTACGGATGCTTGCATAATTTGAAATACGCAATTTAATGTTCTCACAGACATCCATTTTGAAAGCTTTCATTTATTCACAAGAAAGAACCACTAAAAGTTGGAAGCTATAATAAAGGGGTCATAGACCTGTTGTGGTAGCTGTAATCTGTAGGACGAGAACTCGAGGCTGGGGTTTCTAATTGGTCATACAAAGAACGTCGACACAGAAGGTCTTAACGTTATCCTTTCTCTTATTCTTGGGATACTTTTATTTCCTTACATTCTAGCGTATCACGATAATGCTTGAATTAAAAACATTATGATTACTGAATTGTATTTTTTTTTTAATTATCGGACATATTTATTTGTAATTATTAACCATGAAGATCCAATGGTTGCCGGTAAGAGACCAAGTTGAACCAAGTGTTAAATGTTCTCTATATGTAAGGCTTGAGAAATCCAACCTATTAAAAATGACGTATCAATTATACAAATGACTTGTATATTACGATGATAACTTTTATATATTTCAATTCAGTTCAGGAAGAATAAATAAAGAAATACGAAGGTATGAAAATGTTTATAATTTGCAACCATGTTTAACATTCATATATGAAAGATTCGAAACACATATCAGGGAAGTTTTAACGACTATGACAATTGTAATTAATTTTTTTCAGACTTGTATCTATATGTGCACGGAAGAATTCTTATTCAATCTGATTAACTTAAAAAGATATTTACATAGGATATAAATTTTATAAATTAAACTAAAGTGGCTAATAAATATATTTTAATACGCCAGAAAAATTATCCAAAATATAATTTAATAAAATAAAAACTAATATAGAAGCAAATAAAAACTATAACATAAAAATAAAACTGGATAGACATATTTTTTTTGATTTTATAACATCGTCATGAGCTAATAAAGAAATGTTCTAATCTGTATATTTCTTCGGCGGTAATGACACATTTTGAAATCAGGTCCGCTATATATATTAATATTTGTTAAGTTTTTACTTGAAGAGGTTCCAAAAATATGTCATCTAGTCAATTTGTTTTATTAAATAATATTTCCAGAAAATTTATATTTATAATTCAATTATTTCAGACAAGTATAACTATTAGCAAAGCGTACGAAGACAAATTAAATGAAAATACTTATCATTCTTATTCGAAACTTCATTGTATCAGGTCAGCTGAAAAATATAAACTATACCAATTTTCGCTTACAAATACATGTTACGTCCGGCCTTAGGACTCACTCACCATTATAACATATAGTTTGAGTGTTGTCGTTGCCCATTAACGAAAATTAGCTAGCGAGGAGATGTTGGAAGAACTGTGAGATGTATTATGTGATTTAAGAAATTTTGTTTACTAACATCTATTTTACCGTCCATTGTTTGATACCATTATTTAAAAATAAATTCGATCTATTAGTTTAGTATAGAAATTATGCAAATTTATAGAATATCAAATATCTGTCATATATAAATAAATTAATACGCTTTCATTTACTTTTATTTATTATAAAAATATTCCGTCGACCCACGAAACAATGATAGTATTTAACGTGGATGTGTTGTATATAAATTTACATATTTGAGGATAGCTAATTAGGCGAAAGTTTGTAATTCTTAAATTATGGCGATGCAATAAATTAAATTGTTAACATCACTGATTCGCTTGATAATCTTCTAATTATTTAAGTTCCACTGTACCTTATTGATAAACAGTCTAGTTTACAAAAACACCCGCCCAGATTGTCAATCTTGCTGTATTGGGCAAACTAAAAGATAATTAAAAATATGTCTTGAAGAACACGTCCAATATAAAGTTTTTATTGCCAAATTAGAGGTTGAAACAGTGCAATATATATTTTCTAAATGCTTTACATTAAATCTAACATCACTGCACTTAATTTACAAATTGAAAAAATTAAAGTCAACAACAGTTATATATTTTTTTACTTTCCAGCTATGTTCATTTCCTTTATGTTAATATCGGTCCTTTTGTTTATTTTTTAACTGCGGAACAGGTTTAATATAAGCTCTTGTTACTCCTACGCATGAGGAAAATAAAAAGTATTGCAGGAACGCCGTGGGCTTTTTATTTAATCCCATCTATTCCTGATCTGTTTTTTTTACTATTTTCTTGTTATGTAAACTTTTAATAGTGCTTAATTATTACAAGACAAGCACTGCTTAATTTCTATAACAGTAATTTAAAGCCATTATTATCTATTTACCAGTTTACTATATTTACGTAATACATTAGTTTTGGGTGTGTCCTGTGCTTACTTCCAGAAACCGGGTGGCGTAAGTTTGGAACCTGGAGCGTCTGACTCACGATGCCTATTAAGGTTCTTAGTTGACAAAACTCGTTTGCAAATGAGAACTTGACACTAATGGAATAGGTATCAGCACGTAAAAGCGATCAGTGAAATATCTGAGAACAATTTCTACATATAGTATTAGATAACTTTATAACATACTTTTCTGTTTGTAACTAAACTCTATGTTACTTATATGATTATTACACAAAATGGTAATTAAATTAATTTAATAACTTTATTAACTACGATGTTTTCTTACTTGCAACATGAGTAAATGTAGCTATCGACAAGAGCAAAGTCCACTTGCTCTCAAAGTACGAAATCATGTAAATCTTTAAGTATGCTTTTCTCAAGTTGTTTATAATAATGGGTATAACAATGCTATGAATTTAAGTATTCTCATCACTTTTTTCACGAGATTTTTCATCAATCAAAGAAAAGTCAAAACCATGTAATGTACGTTTCAATACAGTCTACGATGTGATTTTATAGATATAACATTAAATGGCCAAACGATTTCGAAGAATATGTAGAATTTACTCGTTTGAAAATTAAAATAGTTTCTCAGAACAATATTTCTCGATATAAGAACACAAAAGTCCGTAATTTAAATTATGTAAAGCTCAGAACAATTTCAGCTCAATTATAATGAATGTTGTATTTCGTTTTATTTCTTTTCTGTTCGAAAACTCCTATAAAGGATAGCAAGTTGTGACTTGACTCGGATGAAATATTGGTTAAGAAAATCTATTTAATGTTTGAATTTTTAATTATTTGAAATTTGAGTGATTATTAAAGAGTAAGGAGATAGTTCTGATATTTTAATTAATAATTTTAATATCCTCTTCATTTTTAATTTGATATTTTATTTCCTGCAGAAATATTTTATGATTCTACAATTATCAGTAGATTTGCATTGATTTTAACCTGCAAATACAAAAATTTCTACGTATTTTAAGTCTTTTAACGTCGTAGTAAATATATGAAGGCTTATTTCTCGCTGAAAACAGTTGTCAATGCATAAATAATATGAATTTCAGATTATTAATAAAAAGGCTTTCCGGAGTTCAAGAATGAAATGGTGGCAATACATACCACCATGAAGACATTTAAAGATTATAGTGTAAAGGAAATGTAAGACAACAATTTAAATTTATAAACTTAAATATACCACCATAAGCAATGCAGATACAATTGATCAGCTATTTGTACGATATGTTAACATTATGAAACGTGTAAATGCAGTTTTAATAAATGCTTTATGACACAATTTGACATTATTAATGTATGGGTTAATTCATAGTTTAAATGTATGCTCGAAATTTTAATATAAAAGTAAAACAGAAAAGAGTTGACTTTTCAAAAAAATAATGTTACCTCATTATTCTAGAGGTGGACATTAGGAAAAATTATTCAAAGGTTTATTAAATGCTCCATAATATTAGCTAATTACTTAGTATGACGTATATGTAAGAAGAAAAAATCTACCATAGAAATTTCCTTAATACTGTACGCTTTGCATTAAGTTTCTACAGACCTAAAGGGTTAGAATTTTATTTTATTTGAATTGTGTGAGAAACTTTCAGTGAGATAACAGAAAATACTCTACATTAACTGCACGAATTACGAGAATGAAACACATGAGGAAACATGACATTCAAAAAACGTTCAGTATTGTGCTCTGCAGGAAATCCTCTTTTGTGGTTCTCCGAGTGTGAAACTTCCATATTCATAAAATAGTTGATCCTTAAAAAACACTCTTTCTTGTGCTTCTACTAGTTGAACTTGCCATGTTCACTTTAATTTGTCGATGGCTAGTTCTTTGTTTGCTCTATGCCTTGTTTGTGTGTTTTTTGTGAGCATGTGAGTTATAATTACTTTGAACTCCTAATGATGCAAAAGCTTCTTATTTCCTAACGTAAGGTTATTTATTAAATTTCCCATAAACATTATACAACTAGACAGCCTTAATGCCACACTCGTTTTTAAGGAACCCTTTGATAATTTTTTGCGTATATAAGAACAACTAGTGATATCTAGAAAAGAAATGCTATCCACCCTCGTACTAAAAGTATTTTCGAAAAGTCATGAATTAGGTTAACCAAAATTACGTAAAAAGAACAAAACCGATGTTATTAAATAAAATTTAATATGTAACATTAAAAACTTCTGCAACATTCGCATGCATTAGCTCATGCCAGATGAAATGGCTAATAAACGTAATTCTGAGGCACGTCTCTCTCATTTATCTTAAATCAAGTTTCACAAGAAATGTTTTATTACCCATACATGGTTACAGAAGCTATTTAACAAGAGACGCGTCAAGTTTGTGTGTTTTGCAATAGAGCTAAAAGTTTCGTGCGCCTATACGCTAGTGTGTAGCTAATGAGACTTTCGTGTTGAAACTTATGAAATGGAAAACTTTCTATTAGCTTGTACCACACAAAGCTTTCCAATTAAATATTGCAATTAACTGTACTTTCTGTGCATTAACGTTCTTAAGTCTAGCACTAGGAAAAATAATTGTTTTTAATAAATGAAGTATAAAACGTGTTTTGTAATTGGCAGGAATTACAAAATAGCTCTTTCTAAACCAAGACATAACACTTCACAAATATGAGAAAGTTTAACAAGGAAAGTGATGATTTTTTATCACAAATAACCCGCGAACATTCACCTTTATAGCTATAGAATTAAAAATTATTTTATTATTGTCAGTGCTGCTAATTTACAATCTTTTCACTTGGAAGAATTAGTAAATGATTTACAAGATATAAATTACAATTAAGAGAATCTAAATGGTAAATCTAAAATATGATTGTGCTTTCGTCTGTAGACATGTTCACTATTGTCCATGTTCTCCGATTGTGAGGTCAGGTGATTTCTCAGGTTTTTTATGCCAATTTCTTCGTTCGGTGATAACTTCTCTCTAAGTTTAAATTTCCAGATTTTTGTTTGATACGAACCAAGGCGCGTTGCATAAGTCTATTAATGTTTTTGATTCCAATGCTCTCAGGATCTCGAGGTTTCGATGCCGTATGTCCATGTTGGCTTGATTATTGCTTTGTACAATAATATTTTGTTGTATAAGGAAAGCTTAAAGTTTGTTTTAAATGCCATGATAATTTGACTAATTTGATATAATTAAAAATGAGTATGTTTGTATATGTACAGTTTCTTCCCAAGCGGTCCTAAGGGCCGAGAGTTAAAAATTTTATATACAGGCTACATAAGCGTCCGATATTTGAGACGAGTAAATATATTTGATATATTTTCGTTTCGGTTGGTGCATTATTTAAACCCCGCTTGTTTTAGGACGGGTGGGTCATTACGTGGAGGTGCCTTAATTAGAAATAACGCAAAAACAACCAATATTAGTGTCGAATACTGTATTATGGACGCCACTGAATTTAAATCTGACATTAAACATGCCGGCTAAGCGGTAGTTCAGCCCTTAAGAGTGGGGGCGGATACAAAATTCCCCGTATGAATTTAAATGCGTTGAACATTTTCTACGAGACACTGGTTTCAAAACTAAACATATTTTAAAAACATTCCAAATACTGCAATTGTTACCGTCCAATGAAAAGTTTTCGGAGGCTCGGTTTGATAGTGTCATTGTTGAAGCTGTCTATTGCATAACTTCAACCACAAATGCCAATGAAAGGGAATACTCGTAGGAGTGTGAGCGTTGGGGTGTTTCATTGATATAATGGAAAATCGACCATACCGCGGTTATGAATGTTGAAAAATTAAATTCTGATGTTTTAAATCCGAATTTATCTTCAGTTCACTCCCTAGTTCTAGGAGTAGAGGAAAAAGTGATAAAAATAAACAAAAACAAACGAGATTTGTTTGTAACCCAAGGCCTTTACAGGTACCGGGACTATTTTCGCCTCGTTTAACGTTACGTAGAATTAAGCTACTCCGTTATAGAATTATTGTACTGCACGAGTCATCACGCCAATTATGATAAAAAAAACACATTCCGTAAGCTTGGGTAGGGCAAGAGGGGTGAACACTACCATATAAATAAATACCAAGCTAGTATTATACGAAAGTTTAAAACAGAAATATGGATACAAAAAATTAATTCAATTTTCCGTTATTCTCTGCCGTCTCGGCCATTTTTATTACCTAGATGATTTATTAAATATTGGTTCCTGCTTCCAGGTATATCTGAAGTTCCGGAACATAACTGTGGAAACGTACGGTAATTAACGGAGAGTGCAATATGTAAAGAAGCAGCAAATCATTGAATTAAATAAATAGAAAACAAGTTAATTAAGTGAGTTAAAAATCAATTTTCTCGATTATAAGAAAACAAGGAGAAGTTAATGACATACGAACCTGAGGACAAAGAGTGCTTGATAACGAGCGAGAAACTGTTATCAAAGAGAGTGCATCAGCACAGCAGCTGCAACAACATAATTAAGTGTAACAGTAACAGAAACTATATCATCTCTACCGTCAAGACTCAAGGAAGAGTAACGGCTACTAAAACGGCACATATTAAATAAATTGTAACAGCAACGGGGACGGCAACATAAATAGTGAAAGTGGCAGTTACAGAAAAGGAACGGTTAAGTATAGGAATTAACGACAATATTAATGAAAGCAATGGAACGAGCATTTATAACAGCACTGGCTATAATTTTTTTTAAAGTAATCATAAAATCAGCAGCAGCAGTAGCCCAAACTGTAATAGCACCATAAACCGTAAAAATTATAGTAATAAGTGTGAAATGCGCTGAAAAAAAATCATTTTTTAAAATGTTATAATCATCAATTTCCCTTCGATTTACAGAAATTAGAACGCTTATGTAATAAACAATGGTTTCAAAATTATCTATTAGTATTGAGCTAAAACAAATGAGCTTCAAAGTGTCCACAGCGTCACACTAAAATATTTACATAAATATTGAAATTAACATAAATAGTATTAAAAATGTTTATCATAAATAAAGTTGATTACGAATGACTGTATCTGGTACTGATTTTTTCAGGTAATTTAATTGCTAATTGTTTCCGGGGATCGCTTTGGGGTTTCGACGAAGTGTTTTGGAAAAGAATAATTAGGGAATAATATTATTAACAATTGTTGACTAAGGAAGGTGAAAAGGTGTATAATATTATATTATATATAATAATATTATATAAGTTGCATTCGTACAATGTATAAGTATTGCTCTCACCATTACATACGCATCATTTACAGCATTATATTATACAATAATTTTCTTCTTGACCGCGCATTGCTTGAATCTGTATTGTCAGTAGATTATTTTCGACAACATGCACTTTATCTCATAGAAAAGAAAAATGCTTTCGTTTTATAGATATAAAACCTATGATAAAGCATTGAAGGTCAACCCGGAGGTAGGGTGGCAGGCTACATGAGGGTGATGGATTTAATGGCAACTACCCCTTAATAGCATTGGAAAAGAATTTGAAAGGAGAGATGCAGAAGGCATAGTAAAGCAGCCAAGGCCTAACTAGGGCCCCCGGGCTATGGTTTAATGATCTTACCCAGTATTCACCTAAAAGAGATGCAGGGCGTCAGGTAAGTGGGGCTATTGGGTACTTGTCTCATGGCCTTTCGTATCATGGCAGAGAATGATGAGGTGGGGTAACAGCATCCTGTGCCTCGACCAGCTTAGGAAGCAGCTGGTTGACTGTTGCAATAGGAACAGTGAACAGCACTTACTGAATGCGCAAAGTCTACGACCCCGAAATAAACAATTCTCAAAAGTGACAGAGGTGTCTCGGCTTGTGGGATCTTAAAAAGCAGAGTGTGAAGGTCTTGATTGCACAGATAGTATAGTTTCTGTTAGTCTCTCCAGGGAGATTCACCTGATACAGCTGAGACTATTTATAACAAACGAACCTCGTTTTGCTTTCAACCTTTCCGAAGAAGGTCGAATTTCAACTAAGTTCGTTTTCAGAGACTGAAAATATTTTTCATCATTGCTTTACAAGTGTCTGTGCAATTGAACTTCACGAATAATGTAGTGACGAAGAATAGTTATTAATAATGGAGCACACGATAGTATTTTCCTTTCGTTCTCTAGAATAAACCAGAATTTATAAGAGCAAAACCACGGAGGAATACCAGTTAAGAGTCACTCTTCCGTAAACAATTAATTGGACGATGCCACGCCGATGTTTGTGAAGTTAGTAAGGAAGTTTTTATAATCTTCTCAAATGTAGGTTTACAAAGAATAGGATCAGGAATGATAAGGTACTGAGTTGAGTTTCGTCCTTCCACAATTCAGCCACGAGTGTAACAAGAGGTCTACGACCTCTTTATTACAGCTTGTGAATAGATGAGATCCTACAAAATGGAAGACTGTGCGAACACGCGTTTCTGCTCGATTTTGATGATTACATCTGGACCGCAGGTAAATCCGCCAGAACGTGACCAACCAGAACAACAATCACCGGGACATGACGTCTTTGCCTGGCTTTCCGGGATTGCTGCTGTCCAGGCCGTAGAGTCATTGGAAGTGTTGAGAGAAAGGTGCAGGGGCGAGGCTTGGAGGTGAAGCACCTCGGAAGTGGTCCGGTGGTCATGCGGCCCAACGCATACAAAAACGCAGCTGCAAGGAATGGCTTTCCATGCAGTCGTCTCGTCGCGTCGTTAGGGAAGTCATTACAGGAACCACACAAAGGAAACATGGCCTTGCCGGTCCCTAGAACAGTCACACCATAATAACTCCACAAACAATAGGGTTCCCGTCGGGGAATCTCGGAAATTTTACGATAGTTACAAAATTCCTCGAAGCTCCTCGGCTAAGTAGACGCCGGTAATAATTCGTCGTTGAATTCTTTACAGAAAAGATAGATATGTTGTGAAGAATGTGATTAGTAAATTGTAGACGAGCCGAGATTAGCTTTACAAGAATAGAGGGTTGATGCCGAATAGGTTCTAGCTTAGTGGTAATGCATCCATCCAGTCAGCGACAGGTCGTGGGTTCGAGTCCCGGGTTCGGTCGACATTTCTCCATTCTGATCACGGCAAAGACACACATTTTTTTCTAAACAAAAATTTAATGCCGTTGCGTACGAGAGTAGAATTAACAAAGCCTAGATATAATTGCAGTTAATTACCTGAATTGTCTCCAACAGAATCCGTACAATGTATATTTTTTTTGAAATGCATCCCAAATAGCGAATTAAATTCACTGATGTTCCGTTGTAGTTCAAGTTGACCGAAGGATTTTTCTTAAAGAAATTTCAAGACTTGACTCTTGAATTACGAACCGTAACAACACGTCCGGTTTTGCTCCCGTGAAATTTTCCTCACAGTTGTCCCTAATGAGTGAAAGAAAAGCGTTACTTCTACCTTTGAGTTTTGAAAGCGTACGACAGTCATTACTCCGATCTCCTACTTATATCACACTCTGCCCCCATAACCCTTTAATTTTCAAACACATTGTGACTAATTAAGAAGAAAGCTGATGAGCATTTTTCCAGAATTCTGCCACTATCTTCGATGGATTCGTGATTTTGACGTGTCCGCTCAGTTTGACTCTTTCAGTCTGTATATGGATCCTCTGAGTCTCTTCGAGTGTATGATGGGGAGAGAACCGCACCCACCGGAAGAAGAAGGTGTGTCCGGTCTTGCACTGATGCCCTTTACCGTCCAGGAAATAGGATCATCATCCCTCAAGCATGGCGGTAATCATATACAGATGTCTCGAGAAAATAAACATTATATGCGTTTTCTGGCACTGAATACCGCGAACCAACTTTGGGTTGTTGTTCTGAGAAAAATATGTTTCATCAATCAATAAAAAATTAAGGTTGATAAACGCAGTTTCATTTCATTACATTTTGACCGCCATAAATTTATCTGATATAATTTCGGAATGAAGACCAGATTGTTTTTTTTTGGGATAAAAATAAACTGGAAGGAAAGATTTTGGACAAGCATGTTCTTCCTTCATATTTTGAATAAAGTAACAATAAAACATGTTCAGAATCTGAAATTTAATATATTTCAATGATATAATAAAATATTGAATTTTTTTTACAAAGATGCTGAAGATGAAATGTAGACCTAATGTCAGATAAGAAGTTGGCATGTTGTACTATAGAATAATTAATAATAATAGCTTCTTAGACTTGAACCTGCGAACACGTGGTCGTCTTTGAGCTACTTCAAACCATGCAGTTACAGTGATAAAAGTTTGGTTAACAGCTTAGTGGTAAGATCTTCGTAAATTGACCTATTTGAGCCCCTTCAATTGGCTCATTTGTATAATCTAGATTATTTTGAAAGTTACATTAATCATTTTCTGATCATTACGATACACATGCAAGTTTATATTCTCATTAAAACGTTATGAGAATAAGCAACTTCGAAGCTTGATCGTCATGGAGAAGAGAAGTTGCTAACCAAGATGATTGGAAACTTCAAATACGTCATTGTCGGCTCGCCAGACTAAGTTATGAGTGCTACCAAGGTAAGCAGAGTTAAGGGGAAGGGACGCAGCGTGGACTCGGAGATGAGATACGAACAGTCCGAGGCGTGAAAGGTGTCAGACAACTGTGGACCATCAGCCTTCAATTACCAAAACTCTGGAAATCGGAGACCCTTGGACGGAGAACGGTTTTACCGTTTCATGACAGCAAATTAGACACACCCTAATCATGAAAACAGGCGGACATCGGCAGCCAGAATTTGAGTTCAAGCAAGCATCGAGATACAGCATACATCAAAGAAGTCGAGCTTGGGTCAACAAACCGCAAGCTGGAGCGCTATGTAATACTACACATCTCTGAAGTAGTTTAAAACATAAATACATATAGTCTGACTCTGCTTATAACGAATCTTGGTAGTCACCAAACTTCAATGCCCATGGAGAGAAACGTCATGTTAGTACACATTAAAATTTTAACGAATAATGTGGTTAATTAAAATATAGTATTATAAAATAAAAAATTGCAAATTCTATTTATTGTAAAATAAATATTTTATGTGACTGTGCGTAGTCCAACAAAGAAACGATCAAAATATGTAATTCGTGTTGCATTCATGAAGGTGTGCTCCTTTATCGACAGAGTGTATGTGAATCATGGTGTTAAAAGAAAACCGAGGCATACGTTAAGTACTAATTCCTTAAAACTTATTGCCAGCAGTGACGTGAATCAAAGTTCGTCTTTATAACCCCACGGTAAAAACGTTTAAGAGTAATTTATAAGCTTTATACCCTAATTCGCTAATTTAGTAAGTATTGACAGTGCAGTGTTTCATTTAAGGACAGAACACAAACATTAACATTATAAACAAAATAGGGAGCTTAATGTGGCTAATATTAAATCCATTCCTGTACACTGAAATATATTAATAATTTAAATTAACATTAAACAAAACGTTTCACCCCTAACTTTAGGGTCGTCTTAAGTTGTCTATATTTAAAATTATGAAAATATTTTGGCCTTGGAAGCTGTATAAGCAGTCTAAATTATTCTGTTAAAAGGTTTTATAAAACTCTATTCATATTTTTGAATTACATACAACTGGAGACGACTAAAAACTGGTGAATGAAACGTTTTGTTTAATGCTGATTAAAATTTTTAATGAATTTATGACTTTGGCCTGTATACTATAATTTGTTTATTAAATATGGCCATTTCTTGAACTTAAGATTACATATATATTATAATTTCCACCCGGACATAGCCCAATTCCGTGGAAAGAACTACATGCATATAGTCTGAAAATTGTCGCTTCTTTAAAAATTTAAGAGAATACTTGGAACTTGAATCGTCATATGGTACTAATAATTTTAGAATTTCTCTGGTTTTCGTTTATGTAAAATATGAGGTGAAGGTGGGTTATACAGCTAGAGCCTGGTTTTCACTATTTATTTCCATGGATCATTTTCCTAGTTACGTATTTAGTTTTTCTATTTGACCCAAACTTTTATAGTACTTTGGGTCATTTTATCAATTAATAATAATTATTTTTATTTTGTATATAGTCTCGTTGTATAAGGAGTGGTCAGAGTGGAGATTGTATAGATAAAATATATTAATTTGATAGAGAATTTAATAACTTAACGAAAAGCCGATAATAATTCAGAATCGGGTAAAATGTACCATCGTATAAATACTACCAACGCTCAAGTCGAGGAGGAGTAATATTATCGTATCAGACTGCATCGCCCACATTAATGTATCTTACCACGTAGAGGGGCATTATAATCAAATTGGCTTGGACAGTTCTAATAACGGTTATCGATCAGTTCCGTCTCTGATTTTGGAAGGTGTCAATTCATTCACAACTATTTTCATAATTTTCGAGGCGCAGATGTGTGCAGGACTCGAGTCGACATGGTGCTACTTTTTTCAACTCTACTCACAATGGTCAATCAACACAACAATTATAGCGTAAACAGAAAACGCAACACCTTTAAACTGGATGACATTAATTACACTCACAGGTGCAGTGCTCGAGGCTCAAGGCCACATCTGATTGAACACTGGGCCATTTTCCTCCCGTCCGAATCGCGCCGCCATTAAGTAACAGATGCTGAGACACATGTCTGTACTGTAATTGATTTTGTCGTCAACGGAGAAAGCCGTGGCGAAGACACCTCGTATTCTCAAATGTTGTGGTGTCATCAGGGAAAGTTAGGCGGAGTGTCGGTAATAAGAAGAAAACACGTTTCTTGTACCTTTCAAAATATTGCTTCACGGAAGTTGTACAAATAATGAAAGGGAATTTATATATACTCTTAGAATGTCTAAGGCCTGACACACGAATTAACTTTTCAGCAATCAAATTATTTTAATGGTCTTTGCCCACAAGTTTCAAGAGATTTATCTGACGTCTTGGAATATTTCTTACAGTACACACATTCGGTGTGGTGCAATACGAAGCCAGAAAATCTTTCTTGTTACAGAATTACAAATACTAATACTTAATTTCGTGTGAAAAGAACACTACGTGAGTAAAAAAAAGTTCAATAAATTTTGTCTCGCATCCAAATTTAGCACTCAGTTCGCTTGTGAAAATAAATAGTACGGACGAGAAAAACTAAAATTCGTTTAGTCGTTGAAAAGAAAATATTTTCTGTGGCGGAAGGACAAATTATTTTGGTGTTAATAACTATCAGTAATTTATTTAATACTATTTAATGGATTATATAAAATAATTCTTAAATTTTCCCCTTTTTGGAGTTTTTTCGAGTGACAAGCTACATGAGGGTTATCCAGTAACTGGAAACTCCCCTTCAATAGCATAGGTAGGGAATTTGAAACTAGAAGAAGACAGCCAGCCAAGAGTTGAATAGGATTCATTTTGATAACAGACTACATGAGGGTGATCCCC
The DNA here is from genome assembly GCA_034510155.1 of Eucriotettix oculatus. NCBI lineage: Eukaryota > Metazoa > Arthropoda > Insecta > Orthoptera > Tetrigidae > Eucriotettix > Eucriotettix oculatus. Next base: position 155,411,383 of record CM067377.1, read on the forward strand.
TTTAATAGCATAGGAAGGGAAATGAAAAGGGGATATCTGGGAAGAAGAGCAAGGTTCACCGGCTATAGTTTGAGGATACTAGCCGGTATTCACCTGAAAGAGAGGCAGGGAAACCCCTATAAACTTTGCATCAGGTAATCGGCGACATATGATTTTTCCTCGTTTTAAGCTGTGATATCACTTCCGTTTTGACAAAAAGTTGAGTATGTGTCAGTACTAGTCCTCACATAAAATCGACCAATGTGTTGAGAGTTTCAATTACTTTTTTGACCACTCACACATCTTGAATAAATTATTTGAGGACTGTACTTCTTAAACCTGGAGGCCATGAAACCTTTCCTCAAACGGGAGCCGTTCTGGCGTCCAGCCAGAGAAATAGAGAAATAAACTACTGTTATCACATCGTCTCGCGACGTCTTCCTCAACAAACCCTACCTTCAGCTGCAAGGGCAATAATCTGCCAATGCCGATAATTTTATTGGTTGGTACAAGGAACAAATTCAATGTAAATCGGCTCCCATTAGAAAAGAGCTATAGTTATTTAGCAAAATCACTGAAAAACTAAATTATAGAACGATATCCTTAGCATATTTTTTTCAGATATTCCTTGTTTTATAACCATATATTATTAGGTTCTTCCACTTACTACATGGCCCTATTTCTATTTGTAATTTCTGCAACTATGATTCCCTTCACAACTTATTCCATATGTATAGTTAAGAGATCCTGTGCGGAAGCATATTCAACGACATAGAAGGTAAATAGAACATTCTGTTATTAAGTTACTCTACTGTCGTGTTATATAAAAATGATTCACCTTGGTATAAACTTTTAAGTATCGATGTTCATAATAATTCCAGTTGCTGAGTCACATCGTCTAATAATTGACTAATATCCCAGCGCCACCAAAGGTTTTTATGATTGTTTGTGTCAATGACACGTAAGTGATTCCAAACAATAGTTCACGCTCATCATCTTCGCAATTATGCGGTTAATTTTGTTTTTACTGCCCGTACGACAGTCAAATATCATTTACGTTAATAATGTCACCGCAATCAAATACACCGTACGGTATCTTTATGTTGAACGACGATGTACAGAATGTAGGTAACGGTGCAATCCATATCTTCACTGTATTCTCCAAGAGCTATTCTCTGCTTCCGTGTCGGAGTAGAGGTTAATCTTAGAATTTCAAAACGGGAATTAGCCAAACAGAGTTAACAATTAGCGTAAGAAATAAATAGTCAGGTCTTCATGAGGAAATAATTATTTTAAACTTTGACGATTGGAAAACACAATTGTAAGCATGATTACAAATCTTCAAAATTATTTTATTCAGACGTAAAGTGTAAAGTAGAACTTTATGTGACGACAATTCGTGGTTTAAGCTGTAGGATAAGAATGGACCGCGTAAATTATGACGTGGGTATTTAAGTCGTTATAGTACATTTATCTTATGACGGCTCTTGAACGTTTATGATCAGTAGGATATGTATATTAGCAATTAATTATTTCTAACAGATTTAAAATATGTCTTGTAAAGGCACTTAAAACTCTGACAAGTCATAACTTCTGATCTGACGGTAATCATTTTGGGAAAATTTCTGCACTGTATGAATATTTTCATGACATAAAAATTTTACTTTGAGAAATGTGTGGAAAAGTTTGTAACTTGACAATTTCATTTTTTAATTTATTATACTCGTATGTACTGAAAGGTTTTACGTTATTCTGTAATTAAAAGATTTATTATTTAAGGTTTTTAATTTTTTTAATTCTAAAAATAATAGGTTATTATTAAATTCGAGCAAGATCTTTTCTTCAGAGTATTTTTATTAGGGAAATAATTGGAAAAAAGGGGGATGTATTTACAAATTTTTGTGCATTTTATGTTTAAGAATGTTATCGTCTATCCCTTCGTTTGCTGTTTATGAAATTCTGTATCTGTTCTCAAGAGAGAGCCTAGCGTTTTTTGCCGCCGTACGCAAACACGAAAAAAGTTGCCCGCAAGGTTCAAAAATAGTTTAAAAGGTTTTAATAATAAAAATTGGAAAAGAATTATGCAGACAAAAACATAAATTAAGATGATAATACTGATGACAAAACATTTATGGCGGAATTGTTTTAATATTTTCAAATATATTTTTAAAATACATTTAAAAGAATAAATAAGACTAGTTAAAAATATACAAAGTCAAAACGTAAATTATAAAAATATCCTTAGAAATTTATTTTTTTGCATAGTTGCGAATAAATTCTTTCAGGTAAACACAATTCATATTCAGTTCCAACAATGGCTAACCCATTAAGACGATTTTGAGAAGACATGGTTCTTATATAATCATTTAAATTAGGGATTCTTTAGTCGGTAGGAATATTTATGGACAAGGATCTTAAAGCAATGCTCAAATTTGTCCCAATTCTAAGAAAAGTAATGAATTTAAATTATGTGGTTATTTTTTCTTTGTTAAAAGTAAGTAACCTAGGCTTATTTCTTCATAGAGTTCTAAAGCATTAAGATTGGAGAAATCAAAATCTATTAATACCTTTTCGAGATTTTTAAAACTCTTTCTCATTAGTTTTCATGGTCCTAAATTTTGCCGCCGTAGGAAGTCGCCTGCTTATCTTGCTTACCGCCTAAGATCGGTCCCGCTGCTATGTTGTTAATCAAAGTTTCTTGCACCAGAATCCTACATTCTCAATATATTGTATCTTTGCTTGTTCAACTATTTATTACATCTTGTACCTTTCTTTTCAGAATTTGCCATAAATGCGTTTTACCTGACTCGATGAGAATGCAATAATTCTTAGCTCCTTGGAAATAGATAATTCAACATTTTGCGATGAGCTAAATGACGAAATAAAAAAAGTATTTAAAGAAAATTAATTAGTAAATCTACCCAAATATAAATAAATTATTTTGGTATTATTATATCATTTCATCAAATTTAAATGTGTGCCAAAGGCAAGTGAGGATTATTTACAGGAATTATTTGCTGCAAAAGTTAGAAAAGTAAAACGTGACCAATTATGAAATATACAAGATGTAATAAATTTTAGACCAAGCAAAGACTTCAACATTATGAGGATATAGGATTCTGGTGCAAAGGAAACTAACAGGATATTAATAATTTTCAAAGCTTTGTATCGAGTAGACTTTAACAAAAACCGAATAAATGTATTTCCTCAAATGAAACAAAATATGCTAGTTTTTCTTCACGAGTCCATTATGTATCTATTTTCACATCCCTCACTCCAATTTATTAGCCCATCAATTTCCATCCCCTAACCAATTAGCCCTCAACCGGCAGTCAACATTTAAAATCGCAGGCACTCTACAATGATGGCTCCTACGGCGTAATTTTATAGAAACCCAAGAATGTCAACTTATTTCTCGTTAAACAAAATATAACTTGAAGCCCACTAAAACTTTCCCATATTTGTCTTTTTCCACAGAGTTTCATAAAGTAACCATTTTTTAAAAATGTAAACGCGTGCCATCGCAACGTAAACCTCTATTCTTCGTTGATGTACACACTAAGCTTTAGTAACCAGAACATACATTGGTTAAAACCTGTATAGTGCAGAAAAATACTGCATGCTAAACATAAATTTAACTCGCAAATTAGCAGCTCTGTTAGTCATATCAGCGCATCAGATGAAAATAATCACAATTGCAATCAAAACATAAAGCATTAGAGCAAGAAAACTATACATATTTTTTTTACGCTTCTGCTTCGAATAAAACCTACCCTACACGAAATGTTGGGCCCGTGTAGACCTTTCAACGATGAAACTGTCAAGACATGAAGTTTAATGAGAAGGCATCATGAATACGTGACCACAGCGTACCAGTAGGATGGTCTCTGACCACGGAGATTGCGGAAATGTACTATCGTGACGCTTCGCCAGTCACGGTCACCATTTATACGACTTTACCCTCCAACACAACATAATCGTGTTTAAAGTTAGGTCTCATCACATCTAAATAATGTAATTGTGCTGGTCATTTTAGGAAAAACACCAGACGCTCACTTAATCACGTAATTCACAACGGGAAAAAATTGATGTTGTCTCACATGTATCATAAAGACTAGCAGCGGGTTTTTCACAATTAAGGCCCGATATAACAGCCTGCTTAGAGTTGCGAACTTACTGATCCACAATATAGATCCTTGTAGCTATAAGGATCTAAAATGCGGTTCACAGACCTACTGTGATAAAACATATATCAGAAGATTAGTACGGGGAATGAAACCAGGATCCTCCGCTCAACGGGCGATTCCCCAATCTGGTCCGAGATTTCTCCATCCATTGTATATACCTGAGGCTCAGGCTCGCCTATAATTTACTTAAACACATTCTTTACGGTTTAATTTTTGGGAATCATTAAATAATGTGTTAATTATGTGTAAATTGATTGCATAGACATTGTTTTTCATTCAAGAAATGAAATAATGCATACAATGAAGCTCAACTATGAAGAATCTTCTATTCAGGGCGATTAAATGAATTGAGAAATATCGCATTGGGCTAGGGTGCTGATTCGGATAGTTCATACGCAGATCAGAGAAATATTGTTTGGGAGAATAGCTCGTCGTGTGCGCCAACAAGAGGCGCAGTGGACAACTCCACCATATTGTATTGGGTGTAGACAAGAGCTCACTCAAACTGTAAACTTTGTAAGCGCAACTTCGTAGTGTAAAAGAAATTCTGAAAATATTGGCGCTGGAAAATATAATGCTGTCAGTTCAGGATATGTTGTACGTCAAGAACCTCATCAGTAAAATGTAATAGATAATATGTATAGGCTGTCGCAGTCTCCATATCCCGTTCGTATGAATATAATTAATGTTTTAAACGATGATAATAGCGTTCTGACTGTCCGTTGAAGGGGAAGTTCCTCTAACGACAATAATCCCCTTCTCCTTCCCCCACTACGCATCTAAACATGCCATGTACAATCTCACGAACTGCATATTGGGGTTATTTGGTTAGTAGAATAATTAATTATTCAACTCTAAATCATTCTGTGTACTTTATTTTATATCTATAACTTTTTATTACATGTTTAATAAATAATTTTTGAATAAATATAACAATTATTATCAAGTAATCAGAATGAATATCACGCACACAACTCCAAACAATATTACAATTGTTATCAAAAATTCAAATTTATATTGTTCACTATAGGGTAATTATACGGTTGCATGAGAAATTTCGTGTCTGTAAGATTTATCAAAAATTTAATACATTAAGAACTTTAATAGAGTTATAATAAAGGGATTATGCCAATAAAACGCCGACCGACACTTTATGATATTGTTCAGTGAATTGTTCATCAATTTATGTTTCTTCAACGAAGAGACGGTACACAATATATAAATTGATTCAAATACCTTACTGCCTCAATATTCAGATATAGCTAATCAAGAATAAACCAAATTCATCACGAAAGTTGTCCCAAATAATTCATTAATTTAATAAAAATTACATTGCTTTCCTTGGAGGGAGAGAGAGGGGGGGGCATTTTCCCAGGATTCGCCACTGTCATATGGGAGAGAGAGCCTGCCCGTTTAATGGGAGATCCGCGTTCGAGACCCCATTATAGGCCACATTTTAAGACATGAGGGTCTTATAAATTTAACAATAGACGGTAGCGTGTGGGAGCCCAAGGATGAAATACGCTAAGCAGATTAGGGAGGATGTGCGATGTGGACATGAAATGGTTTGGGCAAAATAGGTTAGCATGGAAGGTAGCATCATACCAGTGTTAGGACTGAATACCACAACAACAGCGCTTACGTTTTATATTTTGTTTTTCAATTCCTACCGCAACAGTATATACGGCAGTTTGGGTCAACAAAAATTGTGTCCTAAATTTATTCATATCTTACGATAATGAATGATAAGAAAACTGATTCTTTTTTACTTCGGCACAACGTGAGAAATTACACCATTTATTTGTTAGGCCCGGCCTTTTCTCGACGTACAGCAAACTGAGAAACGTTTCTCGCCTGCCGATTAACAAGGTTCATGTCCAAATGTAACAAACAAGAGCCGTAATTAGGCATATATCCTCTAATTGTTTCGTTCGACAGCGCTTAATTAAGGAAATTGAGAGTTACTGCGTTTAAATTACATTCATTGAGCAAGGCACCGCCCCAGAAGTGTTTCAATTAGAAGGCTGGCTTTTCTTAGCTCGGGACGTAATTTGGTTTTTGAGCGAAAAGCTGATTTAATCGAACAACGTGATGTAATAAGAACACGGACGGCGTTTCCCTGTCAAGGTCTTGTTTTGCAAGGCTCGAGGTCGCAGCTCGGGAAAGACCAAAATTATGGCCCAGCGAACTCCAAAATCTGGGAACCTCTCACATTACGAACTAATGAAATGGTTCATATTTAAACTCTATAAATAATTTCAGAGGGCGACTAATAAAATAAAATTATTATCTTGAAGTACAGTGTGATCTTCCTGAAATTCTGTGAACACCAGACATATCATTGACACTATCTAAACTCGTAATAATGAAATGCTGAATATTTACGAGCATAAGCACATCTGTAAAAAATATATTGTAAATCTATATTTACGTCTTTAAAAAATTAATTTACAAAAATACGCAGCATTACATCTCCACAGTCTGACTCAACACACATGTGTCAGGTATTGTATAGAATATTTCTAATATGAACTGACACTAATGTGGTGAAAATTTATTACCCTAAAAGTCAGTTAATTTCCTTGGTGTTGCAATTAATGTTACGTTCCCAATTCCTTCGATACGATTTTTCCGGGTTATTGAAATGCGAGAAGACGGTTGTGGTTCTGTCACACGTGGCCAGTCGTCCTCCGGTTCAAGAAATAGTCAAGCATGTTATGGAAGTTTTTCAGACATCTCTGAAACTTAATACCCTTAGAAACTTGTATTTCTGAAGATATAAACCGGCAAAAAAAGTAAAGAACAAACCTCAGGTCAAGTTGCGGATTATTCAGTAAAAGAATAATTCAGCACTAAAATGAATAATTTGCTACAACTCATCTTTTTGATGTTCAGTAATAGATAATTATATCAATTAAATAACAAAATGGTCAAAAACATACCAACATAACCTATGAATAATTAAAAAAACAAGCTTCGAAACATTTCGACATTATTTGTTGCTGTAAATATCAGTAAAATTTGAAAGATTTTTTCTATTAATTGCGGAATAAATAATTAAACAAACAAATAGATGAACTTTAGTTTGTTTGGACTAATTGTATCACATACCATATTGCAAAGGTCCTCGAGAATTGTGATTAAAACGTGTGCTAAGAGTCACTCCTTGTAAACTGAAAATATGATAATATGCCTCTAAATACTATTTTTATACTCTATAAACAAAATTACTGTGCTTAACCAGTACTGTAAGTGTTTATTTTCCTATAAACCTATTTCTGAATTTAATAATTCATGTAATAACATAATAATTAAGGTTTATATAAAAGTCCCACAATTGTAATATTAATATTTCACAAACCGTCAAAACCAAATAGACCAGTAAAAGGGGAAATGTGCTACGCAGTAAACGTGTTAATTCATTCGAATAATTATGTTGGAATTATCATGAAACGATAGGATATAATACAATCTTTTTCAGTTGATCATTATGAGAATAAAAGCTTCAAATAGAAACATTAGTTTAATGTTGTATTAGCCTCTACATTTATTTCGGTTGACGTGGAATAATAAACCTTATTCGTTGGGACTCGTATTTCGTTATTGAGTTAATTTAATTTTTAACATGCTATACTTCAATTATGTAATTATCATAAATTTTGAGTAAAAATAAATCGCAAAATTCTTTAATTGGGAATACTTGAAAATCAAGGTATTTGAAAGGGGATATTCTAACAGCGGCAAGAACACCACGGCCTGTCAAACCAAATAATAAAGCCAGGCTCCACGAAGTCGACAAGAGTCGCATTGTCTAATAGCCTCTCATCACTAGGGCCCAATACTTGTTTAAGTTCCTATATACAGAATGGGACAATAATATGGGCCAATGTGTACATATCCCGTTTGACACTGCGCACTAAAAATCACCAATTCAAGCCATTGTGTAGAGGGGCCATAATGATTAGCAGCGACATTGATAATAAATATATAAGTAGAGAAACTGCTTTTCCTCTCTAATTTGTAATTTCATCGTATGTCCATAATCATAGTTTATGAAAATGGCACATTAATAATTAAATTTTGTAACAAAAAGTTCTTCAAAGACGTTGAACTTTTGAATAAAATATATTTTGTGTAGAGAAAAGTTACATTAAATTATGAAAATTAATACAACACATGTTAAAAAATATTTTCTCCAATTTAAAGTAATTGAATTAGAGACAAAACACAACGTGTTTCAATTTGTATTCCTTGTAATGTCAATAATCAGTATACACTAATATTAAAATTATTCTGACATTTTGCCCATTACATTTATTTATTTTTTTATTATATGACAAATAATGAATCAGCTTGTAACTATGTTAAAACATTTTTCCTTCTTGATTTAATTTGTTGTAGTATCATAACTTATGTCACACTCCATGCCTGAAGTATCAGATAACTACATGCCTGTCTATTAATGGATGGAGGGGAAAAGGGACCTAATCAATTAATCGCTACCGTGTTGAGGAGAACTAGTGGAACAAATGCTGCTGCTGGTAGGTAAAGAAAGCGTGTATAGGAAGTAATTTATTTTAAGCAAATATCTCTATCAATTATCTCCGTGAGGTCGATAGCGTGGAAAAGGAGATGATATCATGGGTTGATACGACCATTTTCAGTGCCGTAAACTCCGTTTACCTACTCCTGGAATTGAATCGAAAGTGATTATGAAACATTGTTATTCTTGAAATTATTTGTCCAGGTTCAAAATTTAATATACATGTGAACCAGAGATAATATCTTTGTCATGGTGTTCTTACATAGTTAAAAGCCTACAAAATGTTATGTAGTTGGCAGATATATATATTATCATTGAAGAAAAATCGAAGATAAAATTCACATAAAGATAAATTACAACGAACAATTAACCGACTAAAGGTTATAAAAGCATTAAATTTAAATTTTCAGAGACACGAAGCAATTAAATTATTGGGTAAATTATATTAGGTAGCGTTGGCCAATAACTCAAACCTGATAGTGTTAAACTAAGCAACAAACGAAAAATCAAAAAGAAGCAAATGCTTCTCGTTTTTTCCCACTCCCATGGCATCTCATACTCGTACAATAATGTATGAAATACAATTTTTATTAATAGACTATAGAGAATCTGGTTTTCAAGGGTGTCTAAAATATCATGTTTTGTACATAAATTATCAATAAATGAATAATTATTCATCATACACTATAAATACGGCATGTGCTACATTATTTACAGGTTTTATTTCAACATATTTGTATTCTGTCATTCAATTAATTAAATTTAAATTTTTGTTTCGTTTCTTGATGTACTTGGATTTATTATCTAGTAAAAATGTAATATTTTCATGATTTTATTAAACATAGTAATAATGGACTTCTTTCTGTGTAACTGTCTACATTTTTCTACTGGTTTTCCGTCTTTGTTGCATTAGATTTATGCACTTGGCGAATGGATTAGTACTATTGTGGCGTGTTTTACCACGTCATAAGTCCCTGTCATGGTAAAGAGGGTTGTCCGAAGGTCGGAAAGGGGACATTTGACGTAATTCATGGCTGGGCGACATTTTTTACCAGGTATGCAGTAAAAAGGACAATAGTGGCAAGCGTACAGTACTTTTTAAGATTTCAAGAGTTGTGATAGTTCCAGGAGAACGGACGAATTAAAATTTAATATTTAATAATTGAGAAAAATGTTGGGAGAGAGACAGTAGCTGTGGTATCGAGTCATAGATGGGAGGAAATATTTATAAATAATAATAAATGTACTGCGGAGCTACTTGGAAGACTAATACGATGAATGAAGTATTTATAGGTGAGGAAATATATGTGAAATGAAATTAAAATCAGAACAAAGTGTTTTATTGTTTATCGTGTGTTTCTGTGAAAGTGATCTTCGAAGGTGAAGGAAAGGAATAAATTGAATTACATTCTGGACTACAGATAAGTCAAAATAAACAATTGATTTAAACTTTTGCCTATAATTCCCCACAAAATAGTTCCTTGGGAGAAAGATTTCATTTAAAATTAAAATAATAATAAGTTAAATTTATATTCTTGTTAAATACACTACTAAAATAACTAAACCACCTAACCTAATCATATAAAAAAGATATAAATTACAAAATAAACATCACACTATATACCATTAATGATTTACTACATTCTGATTCAGCGTAACGTGATAGTTCCGAGCAAAAATTCGATTCAAAGATTACATTTGATATTGAGCAAAATATAACAGCTTAAAATATTGATTATGGTTTGACCTATGGATTGGTTACAGTTTCATATTTATTTCCTTGGAGAAAGCACTTGATATTATTTTTCAGGTCTATGCGTAAACAGAATTTTGAATTCAGATTACGAAAATGAAACAGACACCAAATATCTGTAAAATGGGGAAAATCCGTAAAGTCATATCTGAATTTAGAAAAATATTCATACATTATTTAAGCTTTATTTGCAAAAGTATTAACGGTTGGTACAATGCTAATATGACAAGATGGAGGGGAAATTTAGCGAGATGGTCAACAAATTTTCATTACAGTAACATTTAAAATGGTTTAATAACTTGGCATTACTACCACTAAAATGGGCGAGATTTCACTTTTCTTTTATTCGTGCTATATCCCAAAATATATTACTGTTAATAAATAAACTAATTGTTATATATTCGGAAGACTGCAAGGTATAATACCAAAGCGTACTTACTAAGAACTCATGCCACACCTCGCAATGTTTCTCTAGCAATGGGAACTAGAATCTTGGTTCTATTTGTTCCTCACGACGACTAACCTTGAGCTGACCCATTTTTCTCCCACGATGTTAATCGTAAAACGTCGCTGTGTTCACAATGCTGTGGCAAATTAAGCTATCTCCTGCACCCACACTTTCCTCTTCGAATTGAAGTTGTTCCACGTTTTTTCCTTCCTTTAAAAGCAACAGGACGGCTTCACATGGCGACAATTAGCTAATGGATTCACTTATCTCGTAAACAAAGAGCAGGCAAAGAAATAATATATTTACTCTACTTAATGACCTTGGAACTACTTTGAATTTAAATACAACGTAAAGAATGTATGAATAAGTATGTATGAATAAGTCAACTGGGAGTAATTATCTACCAACTCATTCAATGACGCTTCTAACTTTCTTACGTTGTTTACGGCAAAGTACTCTTGATGGAATAGATGTAGCAGATATCAAATTTATCAAGTTAGATAAACATAAAAAAAATTGTTGCGGCTATTTCAGAAACTAGGGTATAAATAATGAAGAATATACAGAGTGAACCAGAACGCCACCGACAAACCTTCAGAGTATTTTGGCTCAAGGTAGCCACGGTCTCCGCCACGCTGGATAGTTATAGAGTATTTGTGTAATTATGATTTATTCGCTCCGTTAGCGTAATCTCCCTTGTTTCTGTGGATATAACTTCACAACAGCGAAGCAGCCTGTAATATGTAATAACATGACGGGGCGCCGGCCCACTTTGCACTCCATGTTCAACGAAGTACAGTTTGGACGACAATGGATTGGTCATGGTGCTCCTGTCCCATGACAACCAGCTTAGTTACCAGACATGAAAACCCATGGATTTCTGTTACAGGGGCACGCGAAGAACCAAGTTTACGAGACTCCGAACAATTTTCACACGGACCTGGTTGCTAGGATTATCGTAGCCGCGGAAGCAGTACGCCTAACTCCTGGAATTTTTGAATGTGTAAGACACAGTCGATGATGCGACGCTGTACACTCTACAGAGATAATGAGCATCGGCATTTTGAACCACACCTATAACGAAACAGGTCTATATTATTTATGTGTTGTATTGATGGGCGGGGGGTTGGGATTAACAGGCTACATGAGGGTGATCCTGAAACAGGCAACTCTCCTTTAATAACATAGGAAGGGAATTGAAAAGGGGGGATGCGGAAGGTAGAGCAAGGTAGCCAAGGGTTGTTTTACCTAAAGAGATGCATGCCTTTTCACAGAAACAAGGGTGGTTGTGGTAACAATCCGAAAGAGTGATAACTACATTATTACTCTGTAACACTGTGGATCTCTTATATCAAATTACTCAGATGACTTCCTTGAAAAACCTCTCAAAGTTCTCTCTGTTTGTGACTATAACTGCTTGCAAGAGAACTGAAAATTAGAATTCATGAATCTCATTTTATAATAAACAAATGGGGGGCCTACAGTTAGTAATGTAATCTTTACACATTGAAGGTTAAAGTTTTATTGAAAATTTACATTGCCAACTGGATAATACAATTTGTCGTAAATTTTTATTTTAAATGTAAATTTGGATGCTCGTGGGAAACGTAAAACCAACTGATCTATTTAATCAACTAGGTTAAAATGTTGGCAGCGTGTGGCGGACCTGCCCACTACTCGAGCCGTAACAACATGATTTTTTGAAATCCGAAGAAGGAATATTGCAGGGGTGTGGACTTGGAGGAACCCACCATGAAGATGTAGTGAGATCGATTTCAAGGGTTGGGCACGGCTGTCATATATTTTCAGTCCCGGAGCAATTACGTCTGTTTTACGCGATTGAGTGTCGTTAAAAAGCGAAACTAGATAGTGTTTCAGCAGAGTGATATTATCTCACTTGCTCGAAGGAAAAAAGCTATCCTGTCTGGTGCTGGGCGAAAGCGCGGTCCGCAGTTTCTCCTGCAACTCTCGTTAATTACGGTCGCGCTGCTCGGGGAAAAGGCCGTGCCGGACATGGCCAGGGAATCCATTACAAACATTAAAATAGCCACGGTGGAAGTACAAAAAAGAGAAAGAAGGAAGAAGAGAGGAGGAAGAAATTAACATTCAGAGAATTTTATTAATAAATTGTCTACGACACAAACCGGATAAGATGAATCAGATTTTCATTTGGACGTTACTCTTTTGTATTAAAATATCCCAAGGAGATACTCATCGTCGAGAAAATAGTTTAATAGTTTTGTAACTCCAAATAAAACGTAATATTAGTAAAATTCGATGAGTAGTAGAGTGAAAAACAAAACGGCAGTTAGACACGTGTTGGATAACGAAATGGAGGAAGTGAGCTGTATACAATATATACTACTGATGCTTCATATACAGCGGGGCGGTGAAGCGAATTGTCAAAATTGTCAATGGGAAACCACATTGTGTACGTTCTGTTTGATAAAACAAGAAGGGGCTGCTCGCTTCCCCACCCCTCGGGAGTGGGGGTGGGTGGACAGTTATGGCGTCATTAAGAAACATTTTTAAAAATATCACACACTTTTATTTTGTTGATCTGGTGCCTATTTCTTGAGATATCTCCGTTTTTCATCGATTTTTTACCCATTTTGGTTTTTGTCGATTACAACGCCATCAGTGTCCGAAATGAGGTCAAATTGTACTAATTTTTTCTGTAGAATCCGAATCTGCAATAAAAATGTGTGTTCCCATTTAAGTTTTGTAATTCCCAGGGGTGGAGGCGGGGTCAAGTTTCGTATCATTAGATGCCCCCCTTTGAGACGAACATTTTTCATTACACTCTTTTCTGATCCAATGTGTAGTTCTCGGTATATTTCAATGTCTTCAGATAAATTGAAAAGCATGTAGAACATTGGGCAACAAAAAATCGCTTGCTGAGAAATTTCTGCATATATTCTAATTGTCAAATACATTAGTTGGAATGTAGACATGGCCATTATTCAGAAAAATATTGACGAACTCTCAAGAATCATAAATGTTCAAAGTGGAGTAATGTTAATATTGGGTTATATAAATATTTTAAAATATTGGAACAAGTGAAGGGTGATAATGAGTGTAATACTTTATTTGAGAAATTTAATTACATTGTTAATAATAATTGTTAGTAACAAGATGAATATTTTTTTAAATAATTACTTATTTTTGATATGTCAACTAATAATTTAATATCAACTTTTGGAAAACAAGGTGTTAAAGAACTAATTTTTTTTAATTATATTGGTGAACACGATTACTTGTTTCATTCCAAATTTAAAGGATAGAATTATTAAAAATGAAATGTGTAATGTTGTTTATGACAGTAAATGTTTGTATTGTAAATTAGTTTATGTTGGGCATACTGGTACTAGTATTAAGAAGAAATTGTTATGTCATAGAAGTAACCTTAAGCCTACCATTCGATATAATAATAGTCGTTGCGAAATGGCACGTCAATATTCGTTATACTCCTCTCATCAGCAGCACTAACTCCGGACAATGTGCAATGAGTAAACGACACGCTTTCGTCTGACTAACGCGTCACATCCTAATTGGAATAGGAGAAGCAAGTATTTGCAGATTACCGAAAGAGCTGGGGTTGAAGAAATTTTGTGCTGGGTGGCTTTCAAGGATGTTGACAAAGGCTCATAAAGAAATACAAAACACAGAGTGCAGCGAACGTTCGGAACAATACGCAAATGGTGGAGTTGACTTTCTTGCAAGAAATGGGACAGACGATGAAACATGGCTCCAGGATTTTTAATCGGAGACGAAGAAGCAAAACTGGCCGAGGAAATATATTTACATATCTCAGAACCCGCAGTCGTAGCAGAGGGGTTAGAGCTGGGCTGCATAAATGTCCCACTCAGTGCAAACAATTTTTATTTGTGTACTTCGTTTACCTTTAGTTTCTATGATTTCCTGTTTCAACAATATTCTATTTCTGGAATATTCTACGAGTGTATAAATTGTATTGGACGTAGAAGCGGAGGCAGTCTTTGGAAGTACGTGACAATATTGAAACTGCAAATTCAGCTGGAAAAGTTATTGCTACGATGATTTTGGATTCTGAGGGACTCTTGGCTTTTTGACATCATGCCATGTGATAACATAATTCTAAGCTGGACTGAGCCGTGTTCGACCACATCGAGAGAAGCAGGATGTTTTTCTGTAGCACAACAACGCTCAGACACTTGGCAGGGAGGAAACCTAGCACGGATAACATTGAAACATCCGCCCGGTCTCTGGTAAACTGGTCCAATTACACAAACTTTCCGATTTCAGTAATTTTCTTATAATCATGATCAACGGTTTAATGTTTTAACTCATGTCTACAATTTAATATCTTGGTATTTACAATCGTGATGACCGAAACATGTAGCTGAATTAAATAAATTACAATTGGATAACCTTTTCATTTTAGAATACAGCAGGTTTTACACGCTACCACCAGTTTGTATCATGGTTTCACAGTTCCAATGTCTGATGAGGTCTAAATACTCATAGTCCTCGTGTTTGTTATAATCGAGAAATTTCTTGCATTTATTTTTCTGACTTCCTAAGGTAATGATTTATTGTATTATATATTCTGTTATCTTTAACATCTCAGTGATTCTTTTTTAATGTTAACAGTGCAAATTAGAGTAGAGCCTGACCTATTTCTGTGCAGTGGTTGTAATTAATACTTTTCTTCCATGACATCCTTACAACGGATAGCATAAACGGATCTTTGGTTTCTAATTTCGACTAATTGGACCACACGGTTTCCAGACTACATAATATTGTCTTACAGGCAGCCAAACCAGTTTCTTTGAGTCCGGAAGTAAAACAAACGTATACACTTTTCAAATTTTCTATATACAATTTTAAATTTATATATTCAGTAGGAAATTAAATTTTCTTGGGGTTTTGTCACTTGCACAACCGGGTTGATGTCATTTTCTTTCAGAGTTTCTTTCCCCTCTCCGTCAAATTGGTCACAGTTCTTTATCAGGTGTTCATCTGTAACCTGGATATTGCACTGGTCACATCTGTGGGGAGTCCTTTATTATAATGTAAAGACGTTGCATTCTTGTATGTCCATTTTTTATTCTCAACAAGTTTATTTGGTCTCTTCTCTTGACTTTTGGCTTATGTTTTAATGCGTTGAAGTCGTATGTTTGACAATGGGTCTCGCTGGCCATAAATGACTTCCATTTTGTATTCCTTGAATGTTTTTGTAGACTACTATCCATAATTCTATGTGGGCTGGTTTTTGGGGTGAATTTTCCACGGATTTTGTAGTGGTTCAATATCTGTCAGTGCATAAGTCTACTTGGTGACATGTTATGATGAATCTTGGCTGATCTCTTTGAACATGTTTAATAATTTGGAATGATACCATTTCTAATAAATGAGTTTAGGGGAAATGCTTCCAATGTATATTTGTTATTTGTGTTCAAGGGCGGGTTCTGAAGGTTCCGTGGCTATAGGGTTTGTATGGAAGCTGCCTGTTGCTATTCTTAGTGATGTATTGTGTACGCTGCCTAGTTTGCTTAGAAATTCTCTTTCTGCTGGTGCGCGGAGTATACACGCATAGTTCAGTTTTGACTTAATTAGATTTCCATAGGTGAAAAGTAAAATAAACCTGTGTGATTGAGTGATTCCCAAGATTATTATATTATGAACAGTATTTAATAAATCTCTTCGGTGTGGTGAATTTTGCAATAATGAAATTCTGTGGAGTGTCTAAATTATAAAACAAGTCATTTCCCAGTTAGGAAGAATAAGTCCCAATTTACGCGACGAAACGGCGAAAAAAAAGTATAAGTAACTAATTAAAGTAATACTTCTGACTTACTATTTGTTGCAAACTGCATTTATTTTGTAAGCATAAAATGTTAGATAATTAATAAATTTAAAGTGAAACATTAGTCACTCATGCTTATCTTATAATGGATAATTTCGCTTAATAGTTCTTTATTGTCAATCTCCTTATTAACTTACAATTTATGCGTTACACGCGCAAAATATCCGTCTTCAAGTGTTATTAACCCTTAAAAATCTCCGTTCAACCTTTTTAGAGTTTATACGATTCAAACGGGGCGGCAAATATTGATCAGCGTCTTATTTTCTTTAAATACTAAATCAATTACGCATTTTTTTTAAGATAAACCTTGCCGTCAAGAATATACCTCACATAGAAATAATTATAAATGGTTCATAAAAAGCGGATTAATTTTTTAACATAATGAGGCGTATGTTGAATACGACTGTGTTTATTGTTTGATCTCAGCCTAAATAAATCTAAGCTCTTCGCATCTCTGAGCAGTCCTCTGAAGACACAGGTCACAGTAACAACCGTGCATTAGAGTGATTTCCGAGCAGTGAAGCTTCTTTTATGAATATTTACGACTCGGAGATGCAATCAACACTGGAGTTAAATTCGGACTTGTCTTCTGGCAAGGTTATTCCCTCAATTATACTGCGGAGAGGAAGACAATTCGTTACATCGCTCCGTGAGAAAGTGTGGGAGGTCCCGAACACGATGTAATGGAGAGTAAGTGCCACTTGCTTCGTCCGCAGAGTTATGCATTCCTGCCTGGAGTGTGAGCTTTCATAACGCTAATTGTTGAGTGAGTCGAAACCGGTCCTGCTCGCATCCAGATGCACTCTTGCTACTCCACGTGAACGTGTGATACACTCAACGAATTCTACGACATTTCGGCAGACGCGAAAAGTCTTTCGGTAATATCAGAGCGAGTAAAAAATTCTCTTCTAGTATCTAAGCGTAACTTTTACTGACATTTTTCTCCGAAGGTCACTTCTAAAGTAATGTACACTATTTTTAATTCAACTCATTTTTAATTAAACTTCGTCCATATTTTTACAATGCGTACAATACGTATCTCGGTACCAAAAATTCAATTTTCCACACAATCTCCATTCCTGTCAACTTCCTAGCTACGAGGAGCGCAAGGTAAAAGTCTGGCACAGCACGTTTGAACAACTGTTTGGCAGGGTTCACTGGCGAGTCATCATCTTAATGTCAGTAAAGTTGTTGCTTTTAATATACAGCATTTTTTAAATTAATATTTTCTTAATATTCACTTCCTTATCTAAACAATAATTTTATTAAAAGGAATGATTTAGTTCCAAACAGTGTATAGTAATCGGAGAGTGTTTTGTTGTTGTTGTGGTATTCACCCCAAAGACTGATCTGATGCAACCCTCCATGCTAACCTATCTTGCGCTAGCCTTTTTATTTACGCATAACTACCACACACCAAATCTTACTTAATCTGCTTAACGTATTCCTTCCTTGCCTCCCTCTTCTGTTCTTACCCCACCAAATTCCCTCTAATGCTACTTTTACAAGGCTCTCGTGTCTTAAAGCGTGGCCTATTAATCTATCCCTTCTGTTGGTCAACGTCCTCCATATTGTTCGCTTTTCCCCTATTCTGTTTAGAACTTCCTCGTTAGTGATTCCATTCATCCGTTTGATTTTCAGCATTCTCCTATAGCACCACATTTCAAAGGCTTCTATTCTTTTCCTTTCCGTACTTCCCAACGTCGACGTTACGCACCCAAATAACGCCACGCTCCATTCGAACATTTTTAGCAACGATTTCCTAATATTTATACTTATATTACCCGTCAGTTAATTCGTCTCTTTCGCGGAAGCTTTCCTTGCTGTGATATCCTACTCTTTATATCTGCTATTCCTTAACTTCCGTCAAAATATCCCTTCCCAATCTTACACCCTTTATTATTCCACTGTTTCCCAAACTACACTCCATCACCTTGGCTTTCCCTCTATTAATCCACATATTGAACTCTTTCCCCACGACCCCGTCCATGCTATTTATTATGGTTTCCAAGTCTTCTTCTGACTCTCCTAATACTACAATATCATCGGCAAAGTGTAGGGTCTTTATTTCTTCTTCTTGCAGTATGATTCCTTTTCCATATTCCATTTTAATACTACAATATCATCGGCAAAGTGTAGGGTCTTTATTTCTTCTTCTTGCAGTATGATTCCTTTTCCATATTCCATTTTAACTGTCTTCATCGCCTGTTCTATATGTAAGTTAAACAGCGTGGTCGACAAAACTATATCCTTGTCTTCCTCCTTTCTAGATTACGGCTTTCTTTTCTTGATCTATTCTAATTTAGCTTCCTGTCTTCTGTAGATATTTTATTCCAGTTCTCTTCAAAATCCTTAATAGTGTGTTCCAGTTCACATTATCAAACGCATTTTATAAATCTACAAATGCCATGAACGTAGGCTGGTTTTTTCTTATCCTGTCTTCTAAAATTAGTCGCAAAGAGAGTGTTTATAATGAGGACATTTTAAATTAGCTTAAATTCCTTAATTTTAATTGACAGAAATCGCTTAATCTGACCACTGTAGAAAAACGAACAGTTATTACTAAAATTTTTATAAACAATATTATGACAGTCAAACGTACAAGTAAATCTTTGTTTTTTTAACAAAGAAAGATAGAGAATTGACAGATTTGCAGATTACCGAAATATTATACTTCTTAAATAACAATTTGCATCTGGTAGACAAATGATCAAAAAAGAGTAAAATAATGTATGAAATTGACTTTGGAATAACATTTTTACAATGATTAAGAAAATAATTAATTTTGACTTTTCTAACTTTAGAAATAAAAATTTCAGGATAATAGTTAGCACGCAAAATTTTCAATACATATTTAAGATTTAATGAATGATAACGATAATCAGACAACTTTGTCAATTAGATTAAAAGTCATAGCTGTTTTTGATTTATTGGATGATTAGATAAAAAGTTTAGCAATCTACCAGAATAAGTAGATTTATGATAGCAATTAAAACATAATTTGTAATTAAAACGGCCATCAGAAACTTCAAGAAAATTACTTTTCTTGAAATTTATGTCGGCCATTTTAAGAACAAATAGAGAGCAATCTGTCAAAGAAAAGATAAAATTTTATTTTAAGTCTGTTATACAGGTCAATTGTTTTCTTTATTCATAGGCGTTTATTGTATCTACAAATTATTAAAAGTAGACGTGGTTAGATTTCTACCGTTGAACTGACACATCAAATTATAATTTAAGAAATAATAGCTTCTCGAGATTTAATGCATCTAAAGAGTGCGAAACTATAAAAAAATAATTCAGGCGGTTTTGGTTTCTATATAATAATTAAGAAAAGATGACGAAAATGAGTTAAATGGAATTTTCTTTTACCTTTGTGCAGTTACAATGGAATTCGTCTCATCGAAACGGTACATCGCTAAACGCTTTACGAGGTTAGGTGTCAACGTTAAGTAATGAACAGTATTTGAAAATGCTTTTGCGGGAAGGACCTCTATTCTTCCCAACGGAGACAGCGTCGCTAATTTTCAAAGCAGCTCACGGATGGCCGTGCATTATTTGCGAAGAAAATTTGTGCATTCGTCACGCGACCGAAGAGGAGCAAGAGAAATGGTCTAAGGTCGGACGAAACAATGCACTAGACCACCCACATGGTTATCAAACTCATTTGGCTTCAATATTCCCTTGTCTTCTACGAAACAGTCCTTCACGGTAAGTAAAAAAAAATTAATTTAAAAACAATATTAAGCATTAACCAGCGAGAATCTTTGAAGATTTGAACCGAATTAAACTAATTCAAAGTATTAACTCGAATCTGTTACTGTTTTAGGATAATTACCGTATTATTGTTAAAATAGAATTAACAATTTAAGAATAATTAAAAACGAAAGAAAATCTAGCGCTATGTCTATCAAGAAATGTAAGTTTCAATTAAAAGGACGATTATCTGTCAAATTTCGGTTATTTATAAATAACTATTTCATTTATTTTTATATTTTGTGTATTTATTATTTTGCCGGTTATTTTATGAGCGCATGTTTATGTACGTTCTTCGAACTCGTTTGAAAGTAATGTCTTTGTCCCATTTTCATGTATTAAATACTTATTTTGCTTGTTATAAAAGTATGTAATAATTATTCCCTTGTCCTACTTCCTTAGTAGAGGATTAAAAAAATCTATAAACAGAAACTCTTAACATAAAGGTGAAATTCATTCTAGGTAATTAATCGCAAATTTGTCAGCACGCATATGTTTGTGACCTCACCGATTATTGTGTGTGTGTGAGTTAGAGAGAGAGAGAGTACAATTCCACCATATTTAACTACGCACAATATGGGAACTATACTTTTATATTTTATTAAGAAAAGTCCTATTGTTTGATGAATATGTTTAAATATGTGTAGTAAAAAAAATTGAAAACGTTTAATTTGACCGGTAGTTGTGGATCTAAGATGATTTTTTTTGGTTAACAGGCTACATGAGGGTGATCCTGAAACAGGCAACTTCCCTTTAATAGCATAAGAAGGGAATTAAAAAGCCTATTAAGCCCCCCCCCCCCCCAAAAAATGTCTTAGTAATCACTCCTATAAGTTCTTACAATAAATTTACCACAACCCTCCACCACGAAGAACAGCAAGAAAACTAAAAAGAAAAAGACATTCTGATCTAATAAACTATTGACTTTTTCCCGCAATCAGCACATGATATGATATAACAAATCATTGTTTAATGATATTGTTTACCCATTAATGTAAACTTTTTTGCGGCCTACCGATGGGTGGCAACCCCTACACGTGTTTCAAGTTTTTTTTAATTATTTGGTACTGGATTCTTCATATTATTCGCAAAATTGTAATGTACCCAATATGTACAATAATGTTACCAATATATATATTTTTTAAATATCTTGGCCGGTGCGACATCGCCAAAAAATCTATCATTACTTAAATAAAATGTTATTTCACGCTTAACAGCTATGCATTATCATAAGTAAAAACATCTTTTAATTAATTTATAATTAAACAAACAAATATGTCGCGGTGCAGATTGATTATATAAAAGCACTTTATTTTACAGTAATCACGGTACAAGTATCTTCGCATTATAAATATAATTGAGCATTTCAGAGTGTTTTTTGTATGTATGAGCCGCGTACAAATCTAAACGCGTGGAGCAAATTAGAGCAAATTTGGTACACATGTTCCTTACGACCCATAAGCAAACAAGGACTGTAGGGGTAAGACACTACTACCACCCCTAGGGACGGGATTTACATGACTTATAGGAACACAACAAAAAAATTAAAACGCACATAACCGGCAGATATTTTCGTGTGATTGATAGTGTTTTATTGTACGTTTTTAAGATTCCAAATCATCGCGGTGGTTATGACAACATTCAGGTCTCATAAAAGAGGAGGCGTCAAATGTGACGCTCACGCTGTAGTCAAAGAGACTACCTCAATGATCACATATGTTGATCGAAACGTTAAATCACTTCTAAATTTTTGTTATAATCTTTTTATTTCTGTCATATGTGTCAATAGTTTTTATGTTATTCATCTTTAGATTTTTCGAAGGTGATAACCCTGAATTAATAGGTTACGAATACGAAGTAAAAATGGGGCAATACTTGTGAACTATTAATTTCATTGAAGAACGCGGTATATGTCAATAGGAAAATTGCATAATCATCCAGAGAATTGTAAATTGCAGGGAAAGAGTTCCATCTGAGTGCTGTAGTTTTATGTAGCCAAATAACCGAGTAGTGGCTAATAGAAGCACCTGGAGATGACGTTGCAGTTATTTCGCGAAGCTCTGAGGAATTTCGGAGTCGGCTGAGCTCTTCGCTTTTTAGTAATATGAGCCGTGACAGGAGAGTCCTCGGCGAAGTGGAGTGTTACCTTTACAAAGCTCAGCCGTCGACGGCATGGCTACATTTCAAGGTCGCTGCTTTACATGATGAAACAGGACTGCGAGAATCCTTACAAGGATCGTGTGGACAATCCAAGTCACGCTCCAGCGCACGCCGAGTACCTCCGAAAGGACGATAAACAAGATATCACAACAAAACCCATTCCCGAACCGGAAATCTCAAAAACCCAAGAAACACGTGCTCCGGCCTTAACAGAAAAGTATCTACGTGACAGCTGCTTACGCAAAGATATCGCTATGTTTATTTTATACCATACGATAAATCAAGCTTGAATGTGTTCAGGATACGAAAACATTTCAAACAAGCGCCTTTCATCATATTACATATTTGCAGAGGATACGGGTAACATAAGAGTGAATATTAGGAAATCGTTGCTAAAAATGTTCGTATGGAGCGTAGCGTTATATGGATGCGTAACGTGGACGTTGGGAGTTGCGGAAAGGAAAAGAATAGAAACCTTTGAAATGTGGTGCTGTAGGTGAATGCTGACAATCAGAATAGGGGAAAAGCAAACAATATGGAGGACGTTGACCAAGAGAATGGCTCGAGGGTCTTGTGAGCATTAAAGGGAACTGTTTGGGGTAAGAACAGAAGACGGAGGCCAAGGATAAAATCCGCTAAGCAGATTAGGGAGGATTTGGTTGTGCTAGTTATGAGGAGATGAAAAGGCTTGCGCAAGATAGGTTAGCATGGAGGGTTGCATCAGACCAGTCTTAGGGCTGAATACCACAGCAAAAACATCAAAAGTTATTGGAACGAAGGAAAGAAGAAAGGAAGCAGTTTTAAAATCGTCAAATGATAAGCAATTATCAAAGAAAAAATTTAAAACCCTAATTAATCAAATCCAAACTATACCAACACCATCAGCACTAAAATTTACATCAAATTTATACTTTCATGTCTTTTTGTGTTTACACTTTGAATAAAGCCAAACATTTAACACATATTGTAGTAGTACTATGCAACTAAACAAGGAGATGTACACTAACCTAATTAATTAAATTGTTTGGGTTTTCATATTAACACGTGATTTAGCAATGTTCCTCCACGTGATAATAACCTGAAAAAGGTACAAATAAATACCGAAACGTTGTTTTTTTTCTCTTTTGAAATTGTTAAAAATTAAAATTAAAAATAATTTAATTCATTGTAATTTTATACTGTGTAGTTTCTATGATTGGAACACTTGACCGAGAGGATCGAGGAGGAACTAATGCAAAAGCAGTGCCCTTCCTATGCTATTAAAGGGGGGTTTCCAAATTCAGGTTATCCCTCATGAAGTCGGTTACCAAAAAATGCTTCGTTCTCTCACTGGTTACAAGGTTACCACATGCCGAAGCATGGGAAGTGTATATACCGGAGTCAAAGACCTTGGGCATACAATAAGAGCTGTCCTCTAATCCCATTAAATCAGCCAGCCAGCTGACTTCTAAAACTATTGGAGGCGCGGAGAAGGGAATGCTACGACTGACTGCACAGCAACTCCTCTTCATTCAGAAGGGCACGAGAATACACTTAATTAATAGCCTGACCAATATGATGCAGCCTGTTACCAAAATATAAAAAATAAACGAGTAATAACATCTGAAATACAATACGTTATGATTGGTTGTGGCAATATACGACCAATAATTATATGTCTAAAAGTTTTATATTTTCAGAATTACAATATTTAATACAACCAATAAATGTATGCCTAAAAGTTTTATAAGTAATGAATTTATTGGTACTAGATAAATAACTTCTTTTTTGGGGGTGGGGGGTGGTTAACAGGCTACATGAGGGTGATCCTGAAACAGGCAACTCCCCTTTAATAGCATAGGAAGGGAATTGAAAAGGGGGGGATGCGGAAGGTAGAGTAAGGTAGCCAAGGGTTAACTAGGGCCCCCGGGCTATGGTTTAAGGATCCTACCCGGTGTTTCACCTAAAGAGATGCAGGGAAGACCCCAGAAAACCTGCATCAGGTAGGTCGGAAATTGGGTACTATTCTCACGCCCTTCCGAATGACGGGAAACGAGTTTGCTTTGGGGTCGCAGCATTCCCTTCTCCGTGTCTTCACCAGTTTCAGGAGGCAGTTGGCTAAATAAAACCAATACATCTACAAGTTTTCTTAGTAATGAATTTATAGATGCTAGATAACTATTATTTTTAAAATTACAATATTTAAAGCGCGTGCGTTTATAAACGACAGCGAGAAGGAGACACACAAATGATGTGTTAATTTCTCAATTCAATACAATTTTTTATTTACTCAATACATCCACTACGCTTCGTCAATATTTGTGGACTTCATCCTGAAGTTAACTAGACAAAAATTTACCAAACTATTATAATTTTGAATATTTTTACCATAATATCCTGTATTCAAAATGATAATTGTTTTTGTAAATAGTTGTCGTTACCTGATGACTTGTGGACTTCAACAGAATATTATGGTAAAAATATCCAAAATTATAATTGTCTAGTTACCTTCAAGATGAAGTCCACAAATATGGACGCAATGTCGTAGATGTTTTAAATAAATAAATAAAACTTAGATGACTAATGTGTTGGGATGTTTATTAATTTCTCCTACTAACCTACTTACATACATTAAGTAATAACAAATGAAATAGTATATTTTAGCAAATAAGCTAAATTAGTAATTAAGAAATCGCATCAGGATAAATATGAAAAGTGAGGATGATATTTGTTTCATGTGTATTTAATATGGAGTACTTTGTACCGGTGAGCTCAAGTCGGTGTAATTTATAATATTCAGACACGATACAATCATCGCACTTGGTCTACTTCGATGTTTAACTGCGGATGAAATTATTTTCAACATTAACGTAAAAATGAAATCTGTTAAGATTAACAATAAAAAGTTCAACTTTATACAAACAGAACCAAACCAATTGTGTGTAAAATGTTATAAGGAGTAATACACGTAGTGAAATAATTCATTTTGTTATTGAATATAATGCATTTGTTTAAAAGTTTACATTTATTATGACAATAAAGTCCAACTGTTGTGAAGTATTTGTAGTAACTTTCGACTTGCGTCATAATCATTTGCAACTATTTATTAAAGAATAAGTCATAAACATAAAATCATAGCAATTATATGGAATTTAGTCTAGATTTTTCTGTAATTCTTAATTCCAAACCCTATTTTTTCTGGATTCATCGAAAGACACGAAGTAGAACTATCAAAAATTTTATAAAATTAATTCTTATTGTGGCTTTTGTTGCATCGGCCACACAAAACGTTCTTTGAATACAAGAATAAAAGAGCATGAATCTCATTTTAATCTGTCAACTGTGAACACAAATTATATTAAATTTAATTTTAGTTCCGATATTGACAACACCAGTATTTTAGACGGGGAACCTCATTATTGAAAAAGATTAATTTCTGTAATGTTATAAAAATTAGCTTAATACTGTTAATATTAAGAATGCACTGAAAATTTTTACAAGCTATTTAATGATAAATTATAAGTTTTTTGGTTATTTTGAGTATTTCATTTTGCGGTTTGTATTTAATTGCCAATACATGAAGACGCTAATCCGCGTCGGAACGTCCCCCATTTTTAATTTATCTTTTTAATTTTCGCATTAATCAATGTCTGCTTTCGTGGTTGAAATTTTTGTTATTATTATTGTCAAAATTATTTCATATTCATATTCTGACAATTTTTTATACATAATATATATCTTGCCTCAACTTTCCTTTTATGTTATTTGTTGAAATATTTTTTAGACAATTTCCGACACGATAATTTTGACGACGTAGCTTAGGGAATCACAAAAAGTTACAGTATTTCAATATTTAAAAATTTCTTTAAATCAGCTACTTTTCTGTTCCTTGTCCAGACTGCACGAATTTTATCGTCATTCGTGAAGAATCGCAATTAAAGAACTGCTATTTTGTATGTTGTTTTTTTTGTTATGAATTCCTGTATTCTTAAAAAAGTTAAAGCGTTTCTATAGCTGATTATTTTTATTCAACCAGAGTTAGGTACTTGTGCTGATTTGACTTACGTTTTATACCCCCAAGTTTGATTCGGTTCAGAAACTGAACTTGAAACTTTTTTACGATTTTCCAGAGGCCTCTTTCCACTTCCTCAATAAGCGAAAGCCGGCGGAAGAACGATTTTATGGTTTGAGCCGTATTACATTTCAGCGAAAATCGTTGCTGTAGTTCTCGAGCACTTGAAGAAAACGTAGCTTCTACGTTAGGTATATTTGTCCTCAGGGCATGCGCAAGCACTGCAAATGGTTAATTAGGAGCTGCGACCTTGACTGCGAAGCTAATTTTCCCTCTGTAGCTTGGTGTTTCCGGCTTTCAGTAGAAGTCGTGTTATGCCCACTTGTAAGAATAAACAGCTTAGAACTTCAGACTACAACGATTTTGATTCTGCGCCATACAGTTATTTTCAGAATCACGACTGAATCATTTATTCTTTCAACGTTTAATGAAACAATGTCTACTCAAACAGAATGTATGTATTGGGAATGAAAATACGCAGTGAAAATCCTGTATCAAATTTAGTCAGTTAGCTAGTGAAATTAATTCAAAACGGTATTGTTGAGAAGACTGTACGATTTCGAGTACAGTTCTTTGAAATTTACTACGGAATCCAAAAATATCTGTTCTTTGCAGGTATGTGCAAGAAGCCATTGCGGCATCACACCATTTGCATAAATGCTTGTGGAATGGGAAAAGAATACGGTTTCTATGGGCGAGTAGCTGTGTTCAAATTTTTACTCACCGAATCTGCCAAGTGATTTTCACTATGTATTATATTTGCGTAAGCCCGGAGGCATTGAATAAATTGTGTGATGTGAGAAAAAGTTTTGTTCTGTTACTTCATGATGAAGGGTTTAACAACTGAATGATACATGGAATTTTTCAGAAAGAAAATACGCAGGGATGTTTTACTGATTATTCTCCTAACTATAGGGATAACCGCGTAAATTTGAAGGTTGTCAAACTATCTCAGAATTACAGACAAATATAATATTCTTTGATATCAGTTACAATTCATTAATTTCAAATAAACCTTTATTTGTTCACACCATCTCTAAAAAAAGGATCTTTCGAACACCTGGTCCATAGTCATCTAAAGTGTTGTCCAATATTATAATATTTTTCCCCGTCCTAAACTTAAGTTTATCTTCTAGTGTTGGAAGAACACAGGTGAGGCCAATCAGTTAAACACAATCGTTTTAACTAAAAATACTTGTACCAAAATACTGAAAATGCCCACAGAAAACTTTTTTAATTACATATTGTAATGGTAAATCACAACTACATGCGGATTTTGGTGGTACGAAATCTGATGCAAGCGGCGTGAGAAAAGTTGCAGGTTACAGACAGGTGTAATAAAACCCCGACTTGTTGGCGTGGCTTGGGGTTTTCTCGAGTCCCAGAGATACGGCCTCATCGGGTTGTTAGGGGACACGGTGTTTTCCAAAAACATCGGTGGAGTGGAGTGAATGACTCCTCCCAGAGGCGATAGTTAAATAATTTGGATTGGACAGGATCGGTCAGGCCACCGACGGAAAGAAATAATTACATTTTGCAAATTTAAAACAACCTTCATATCCACAATCTGCGTTAACTAAACATGTAAATTTTAAAAAATTACATGATTTTTTGGACTAATGTAAAAATTTTAGATGTAGAAAGCAATTGTTATTCTCTATTGATGCGCGAAATGCTTGTCATAGGATCAAAGTTTTATGAAAAATTTAAGAATTTATTTATCTATAAATAATTATTCAGATAATTCATTCTTCTTCCAAACACAGACTATAAAATTAAAAATATACAGTGAAAATTCAGGGCTTCATCTATAACTGTTTCAGAATACCTAAAATTCATTATTTTTGCATTGTCAAGACAGCGCCTTAATATAGGTAACTACTGAGTTAGTTCAGAAACAGACAAGAGAATGTGGAGTATGTTTAGTAAGTGTAGTCGACTGTAAGTAACCTTTGTTAATACAGTCAAAATACAATTCAGTTATGATATATTAGGACGTGACATGTTGGTGGATGTTTTGTGAAACACTAATTAAAATTAAATGATTTATGCCTATGCATGTCATGAAAAATTTACTACCGCATATCTTACGAAATAATTTTACAAGTTCATAAGTATTGACGTTATCCATGCAGGCACGCAATGTGCACTGCATGTACCTCCTTATATCGATTAAATTCGGTCTTCAAGTCGGATTAACTATGCATTTAACTCATTCTCTCACAATGAGTATTTTGCAGCTATAATAAAATGTCGTTGAAATTCGCAATATATACTTCTTCTTCTAACAAGTATGACTTGAAACAATATATGAAACGCGTGTATTGAAATAATATTGTAAATCCATCATTTAACAGACTACTAATACAATTGATATAAAACCTTAAGGATCCATTCGACATCTATAACAAACATTGTGTAGTTTCTAAAAAATCTCTTATTGTGATTGTACTTCTTACTTGTAATGGTAAAACAAAACTAAATATTGAATTTGGTGGTACAAATGAAAGGCAGTCAGTTTTAGAGAAACTGAAGGAGGTTATAGACAGGGTAATAAAAACTAGACATCTTGACGCCGGTCTGGGTTTTCTAAAATTATTGAGACACCGGAACACCGGGCTCCGATAAAACCTGGTGTTTTTCCAACACATCGTTAGTAAGTGGTGTGAATGGCTCCTCCCAAAAGCTAGTTATAAATGCTTTCGATTGAAGACAACTTAGCCCCCGCCACCAAAGGAAATCAAAATATGATGTGAGAAAAAATTAACAACGGACGCAAATTGATTTTTGGACACTAACAAGTTGGAAACTATGAAATTCAAGATTGGCGATTGGCAATGAGCATTTGGATGATGGAAGGTGAGGGACTTATATAGTGATTGATAAAGAGAGAGAGAAGTGGGGCGAGGGTTATTCAAGTGCAGGACGGAGAGACTTGGTGTTGAATTGGTTGATCCAGGGCGAAATGCTTGCTCTTGATCGTCGCAGCGTATAAATAGATTAAATGAGCAAAGTGTTCAGTTTACAAGGAAGTCGAGAACTATCTGTGGACGAGCGGCGAGTTCCAGGCAAAGGAGAAGACGGTGATTATAGGTTTCCTCGTGCTCCCAATTCCGAGAAGGTTTTTTATTTTTAAATCTGCTTCTATGCTGATATGGTAAATACGACCCGATAATAGATTTCATGTGTCTAAATGTTAGTTTGTAAGAAATCTAATACGTGTAAATATTGTATTAAGTATATATTGTTAATCATGAAAAATGCCTACTTCGTAAATTGAATTTGATTAAATTATTGTATATTGTCAATTAATATATGTAAACTTAATGAATTCCCATTTTTATATAATACTTCGTTGGTCAAACTGAACGGTCAATAAAATCAAAGAACATTTCCAATATCTAAGCTTATCATTGACAAACATTCTGAAGTCCCAAATCACTCCTTTGATCGGCAAAATGACATTACGTTTGATGTAGACACTGACTACTATTCCGGGATTATTTCCGAAATGCTTCAAACTAAATCGAACATATCTTAATTAACGGATAGACTTATACTGTTAATGTAAAAAATAATTATTGTCCCTTATTTTTAGGCTAATTTCTTTGATTTTATACTATCTTTAGTTTTAATTTTTGCTTTTAGTTAGTCACGTGGTTTGTATTTTTGTCGTTTCTGAGACTATCGAATTTCTATAAACCTGGCGAAATAAAAAGGTTTAGAAACGTGTGGTATCTATTTGATCATTATTTTTTTGTCTGTAATTAGGTTACTTTTTGTAAATTGTATTGTTTAGTTCAATTGCTCTTTATCTAGGACCCGATCCTATAAGATCATGGTTTACTGTGGTTTACGTCAGTCAGATAAAATTTTATTTGAGGGTAAGCGTTGCAGAGTGTATTGGGGTTTACTTACATAACTTATTCACTCTGAAAAGTTATTCATCAGAATGTGTAAAATCCGTGTCGCCAGATTCCAAACAAAAAATTTTGATCCACTGTCCAATACTTAAAATACGAGCACTTGTTCAACCATATAATTTAAATTTAAACTTATTCAACATAGCTGAGTCGATAGAAATATTTTAGTTGCCAGTATATTCAGTATATTTAGGTTTTCCAAACTATCCTTCCGACTCGCTCATATTATATTTTTTTCACCTTTCACCGTTGTTCCACCTGAAGAAGGAAAAGGGGCAATACACAATGAATCTTATCAATGTGAAACTGTCCAGGCTACTGGGATGGTTGGTTGAAGTTTCTTGTGTATTCACATCCACACTTCCCTTCAAAACGATGACTAAGCCATGGCGTGACAGCGCATGGGAATACCTGGATGCTAAAACAGCAGGCGACTCACTGAAAAGCGCAGTTATATCAGGAAATCTTTAATATACTGTTCAAATGCATATCAAGAAGGGAGATCAACTCCTACCAAGATAGTACCTGAAAATATTTAGAAAATTATAACAGTAAGCAGATCCTTGGCGTGTGTCTTGTCCTGAATAGTTGTTTTTTTATTAATATAAAAAATTTTATCATAAAGATTATCAGTTTCTACAATAAATGATCCAGTTTATACAATATTAAAATAATGAATACAAAATTTAAATAGTGTATATGGCGGTAAATTAACCCATTTAATTGACCTACTTTAGTAGATGGGTTAGGTGTCCTACAATGTGAGGTATCCTTCTCCAATTTCCAGGAAGTAAACAGCTCCAGCTGACCACAGGAAAATAGCAACCACTTAAATAGCTTCTGACTGTACTTTCTCACACGGTCGCCAGTAAGACAACTTGCACGCGGCTTCCCCAGGATTAAAACTCTCTCACTCGCTTAGAATGAAAATTTATAGAAATCTGATACACCAAAAAGTTCTTTTTCTCAGAGGTCAGGGACAGACGCAACTACCTCCTACAAGTAAACAAAAAAACGCAGAATGGGCACTCGTGTAATATACAAATGTGTACTGACATCTAAATAACGTTCCAAATACATGTACAACACGTTATTTCCATTTCCTCCCAAAACAATTTTTCTTCTATAAATGAAACAAAAGACGCCTGTTTCATAAGTGACATCACAAATGCTTTGTATTAAGTTATCAAATAGCAGTCTTCTTCATATATAACCAATAATTTTCAACAAAATCATTCTACGTATATTACGTAAATCTATAGCAATAAATAAAATTGAAGTGTCTGTCTGTATGTTTGTCTCGAATAAGCTCCAAAACCGCACAACATATTTCACTGAAAATTTGAGGGTTTAAAAACAGGAGATTTAACTAAATATTCGTCAACATTTCATTTCAATATATTGCAGAATATATTATTTTAATAATATAAATATTTCTTCGTATATGTGCATTTAAGTCTCCAAAAAGTGAGTGCGGGTTGCCAATACTCTTGATCTCTTAATGCTCCAAAAAGGCTGAACGGATTTCAATGACAATTTGAGGGATTGAAACTGTAATTTTCATGTATTTTTCATTTCGATATTACCGTAAATATTTATAAATGCAATGAATTGCCGCGCGATAGGTGGCGATAAAACCAACTGTGAGTTTTAAGTCCTATTAGGCGTTCCTATACCATTCATTCCACTTACTGTGTTATTGCAAGCGTAAAATTGGCAGATGAGAGAGAGGGAGTGCGAATATTCTCACTCCATCTAATGTTGCAGTAGGATTCGCGCCGAAATTAGCCTATTGTTAGCAAAGAGCTAACTTCCCGAGAAATAATAAACTTCTTTAGGTCCTAGATAGGATTTATACGTAAATTGGTTTTATTTGTCGCGTGAGGTAAATTTTAATATTTATTAATTGCTCATATTTATTGGCTCCGAAACGTATGATCGCGGAACCTGTTAAAAACCAACTGCGAGTTAGTTATAAGGTTTGCCCTGAGGCGATCAAAAATAATTTACAAGTTACCATACTTTATATATTCAATTAATTCAATTTAATCCAAATTCTGAAACTGTTGTTTCGTTTTTAGGGCGAAATGAAAAGAACTATTTCCGTGCGAACGTAGTCGTGGGTGTAGCTAGTCGTATACTAAGTATAATGCTTACTTCAATTAGTTCTATATATTCTGTTGCTGGAGTAAACATAATTGAAAATAAACATAGCTGACATGATCAGAGTGTAACTATGTACGAAAACGCTATTTTTATTGATTAATAAAATACTTTTTGAAGTGAAATAAAAGTCTGTTAAAATTGTCGTCAAATTTACCTTATTAGAAATATAAGCAAACCTAGATCATTATTTGTTAATGAGTTTCTTAATGGAGTTTCATTATTAAAACGTAAATCTAGATTTTAATAAATACATACTGAATTGAAAGGACCGTGATGGAAATATCTAGACCGGATCGGGAATCGAACCCGGCGACCTCCCCTTGATACGTGGTGCTCTTAACCAACTCAGAAATCCGAGTCGTATGTTCTAAAATTATACGCATACTCAGATCACGAAGGCTTTAGTGTGTTCATGTCATGAGAAGTTGGCAATAATTGCTTACAGTGGGATATTACAATTTTTTAGGACAGAAACTCCTGATCTGGCCGTCGATGCGTCATGTATGCGAATTTCAATAGGTATTTAATATATTTATTAATAATGATAGAACATGTATACATAAAATCAAATATTTCGTTAACTGTGTAAATCATTAATATTTCTTACAATCTTATAAGCTAGTTTATAATCTCAACATAATATTGAACTTTGATACTTTTCACCCGTGAAAGTTGGAATAATTCCATACATTATATTTTAAAATTAAACAGTTGCCAACATTATTTTAGTTAATATTTTATATCACGGTCTTCTAATTTTCTTACGTGATGGAGTCCAAAAAAAATTTATTTTAATAAAATATTGGCAGATGAGAGAGAGGGAGTGCGAATATTCTCACTCTATCTGAAATACAATTTGGCGGTTGATGTTAAGTTATTATCACCACAAGTAGGAGTTTACAAAAAACATAGCGAAAAATTGCAGTAGCAGGCAACAGAAGTTATAACATAAATTTTCGATGCAAGGTCTTCTTCGGAGCGCTGTCGTAAAATAACAGATATTATTGGTGTGGGTACAAATATCCACATGCCTTTCAAAACGAACAACCTCTGGAATGTAAATTACTTGGTATCGTCAGAAATAATGACTAAAAGCGTCAGCGATAATGCCCATAACGTTTGATAAAATGCAGGCAAACGAGTTGCTTGCATTTCTTAGCTTTAACTGGAAACTCTAAAAGTGATTACAACAATTTTTTTTCTCATGGCAACAAAATTGTTGATAATATGGTAAATTTTCATACACCGCCAACGGAAACAATAATTAAAATATCTCTATCTAGAATGAAATTTGAAACGTCTGATACAAAACTCGAAGACAAATCTAACAATGCAGCTCTTAGATTAGTATCGTGGTTATAAAGTTCTTATTAGCAGATATAAACATTTCAATTACAAACTATAGCTTAGCTATTTCTATTAATTATATTATAACTATGTCACTGAATAAAAATAAGTTTTTTATTCGTGATATTGACTCACTTTCAAAATAATATCTAGGCCTTACTTTCTTTGCCTAATTTATGTGTAAGGAGCTTTGAATACGATGGGTTTCACCCTTGCCCACTGATAAAAGTAGTAATAAAAAGAAAGTAAGAATTTATTTTTCAAAATTCAGGAAAGATTCTTCATTGATTATTATTTACGAACCAAGAATGAAAACAGTGAACACAAGTCGGTGGTTCAGAATAAAAAATGTTCAATCAGCATCGAAATTCAGGGATATTAAATTAACTATTTTGAAAATTCTAGTTTGATTAACTATTCTACAAAAAAAATCCAGTTTTAAGTGATGATATTTCAAATTTGAAAAACATCAAAGTTTGCCTCTACTATGTACACATAATTTCATCGTAAATCACTTTTTATTCTTGTTTGTCATTTAGCTATCAGTCATCATAAGCGTTAAAACGTTGAAATGCTCACACAGTTGCTCAACTGTGGCCGATGGCCGAAAGCTTTGTAACTAAATGACAAACAAGCATAAAGAATGATTTCTTTTGAAATTATGAGGACCTTTTAGTGGCAAACCACGGTTGTTTTTTAAATTTCCTAAGTTATAAAGGCCATTACTTAAAGTTTCACATATATTATAGAAATAATAATTTTTTCGACCCATGAAGTTGTAAGAATTCTAATTTTTTTTTCTGTATAAAACATCACTTAAACTCGCAACACATGTTAATCATATACAACTGAAGAGGACGCTGAACTTAAGTATGAAACGTTTTGTCTTAATTTAAATTTTAATAGATAATGACTATTGGCTATTTATACATAAATTTTATTTGTTAATACAAGTCAGATTAGATTACCAATTTTATTTTTAATATCGTTTTATTACAGAGCACCTACTGTACAACTTTTTTTATTAAATGGAACATATGTGTAAGAATTAAATTGGAACTTACATTCTATTTTTCGGAACTGCTTGAGAATTTTTATGATGGAGAAATTCGTCGTTGGTATTAATATATTATCTATAGCTGTGCATGGATCAAAAACCTGTATATTACGGGGGGAGAAAACATACCTGAAAAGTTTTGAAATATGGTTTCAGGGAAGAAATGAAAGACAAGTGAACAGGTACGGTAAAAATATGAAAAAGTTCTAAGTATAGAAAATGAAAATACATCCATCTTGACTACGCAAACTGGATCGTACACTCTTTCAGGTCGTGGGTAAAAGGATTTATCTGCTGGACGCTTTGCAGGGAGAAAGAAAAAGACGCAGAGCAAGGCGGAGAACCTGTCAGCAGGCAGAGCATATAATTATGGATTATATTACGGAAAAATTAAAAATCGTAAATTGGTTTCGCATTATTGCGCCCAATGGATCTTTGGTAAGCCAACATGGTCCAAAGTTTAATGATGACCTCAATAATACATCTAGCCAGTTTGACCTAATGGTTGATCTGGCATCATAGAGACAGAAAAAGTGGGCGTGATTCAGGTAGTAATATGCTATTTAACTGGATGAATAATTGAACTTTCCAAAGTAAAATGTTAGGTCGACTCTTGTGATCGCCTCGAGCAGCTGGTCAGGAAATGTGCACAGGTTTCTGCTGCGGAGTAAAGTATTACGTGTGTGTTTAAGTTCCTGTTCACGCACAGACCAGTTACTCGTACTTGGGTTCGGAAGGAGAGATGCGCCGGTGAGTTGGTCGTATCTTAACGACGGATCTGGCAGCCGGTGCGCCGCTCCACTCCGGAGTGAAAGTACGGCTGCTCGCCTTGCCTTGCCTTGGTGTGTGCTATGCTGTGGTGTGGTATGTTTACGGCATGCCCTTTCCTCTTTCCTTCTCCCCCATGTCACACGCGGACGACCTCCTGTCGGAAATGCGCGTGGCACTTCCTGGCAGCTGCTTCGAGAAGGCGCGTAACTCGGTTGACCAACGGTGCCTTGTCAGCGCTTCGTCAGCTAATCTAGGCATTCCTCCTCGACCAGACCCAACAAACGATGCAAAATCCTACTCGGCACCATCCAACATGTTCGGGAGACAGTATTGTTCCACTAATAAGGACCTTTAGCAACGTACTACTCATGGATCAGGCGTTCCACATGTGCAAATCCCGAATTTCTAACACAATTTCCTCTTTGCAAGAACCAGGATTTCAACACCACGAAATATAATGCTCAAAACAAACTGGTGCGTTCATAAGGAACAAAATACTT
This sequence comes from Eucriotettix oculatus, assembly GCA_034510155.1. NCBI lineage: Eukaryota > Metazoa > Arthropoda > Insecta > Orthoptera > Tetrigidae > Eucriotettix > Eucriotettix oculatus. The sequence goes on from CM067377.1 coordinate 155,447,872, forward strand.
CACTGTACAAATCAAGAGCTGTACATGATAAAACCTTTAATATGCCATACGCACCAGAAAATATTACGATCGAGGCAATTCCAAAACAATTCCAAATAACTAGTTGTAGAATGACACTTCAAATAAAAAATATGCACATTTGAGAAACACCATTTTTTGGAGTAGATCATGCTTGCATTTAAACTGCTTTCTGCTCTTATATTTATAAAAAGAACAGTATAGTGAAGGATAAACTTCATCAATTTAAGAAACCGAAGAAAATAAATTGATCTTGGAATTATTGATCATTTGAGACGCGAATGTGATCACTCCGTCACTGGTAAAACTTTTAATTTGGAATCTTGTCACCTGTATTGTGGAATGTCCAAAGTATTGTTCAATATAGTCTCTTAATTTTATATAAATTTATTCATTGGTAGACGTAGTAAATTATGATATTGTAAGACCATGTTTTACAATGAGGAAGGGACATTTTGTAATAATTTCATTTGTGAATTATGATTACGCCATTGGGCATTACGTAAAATGGCACAAAGTCGATGGGAATGACACCTTCCAAAATAATTTGTTTAAAAAAAGACAGTGTAAAGGATGTTGTATATTACAAAATATCTAATCAAATAATGACACGGTACAAATCTCGCATTTGAAGATAGACAACAAAGTTCATCGATAATGACAGTCATGGTGGCCCTATTTGCAACTGTATGTAGGGAGAGAGGAAAGGAGAATTAAAAGTAACCTGCAATCTGATTCGGTGATTTCGTTAGACACTTTGGAAAATCACCTGATATATGTTGAGAGTATATAAATAATAAACACGACTGATTTACATTCACTTTTCAATCCATGACATCGAAATCGTATCAGACTAATAATTTATTGTATTAACTCTTTCATTTGAAATTCAAACGGCTAACAAACGTTAGCTTAATCTTCAAGAGTAAAACATTTCAACACTCAAATTAATTTTGAGTAAAAAACATTTTCCGAACAAGATTATGAAGTCAAGTAATTTAGACAATAATTGGAAGCGTTTTGATCAGGAAAAGAAGAGGAAATATTTTAACTATTGCGTCCCATTCATCACAAGTTCTCCATTGCAATCGATAAAACGGTTCACTTAACGGATCAATTGGAAAGCATATACGTAGAGTTGTGGATAAAATGAAAGACATATTGGACTTCTAACTTTAAATTGGATGACAGTGGATAACACTGTAGACGGGAATAAATCTGCAAATGTAAACGATTAGAGATGGAGAGAATATGTAATGAGAAAAGCAGAAAAATGAAAACCAATTCAATGAAACAAACACTTGTTGAACAGGCGTCTTGTAAAATAAACTCTCAAATAATAAAATCATGCATATAAGTAAATTTCTAGACACTAAACTATAGATGGTCAAAATCATATATAACAATATTTAAACTTAAATTTGAAAAACATCGCAGATAATCCGTCATGATTCTTTGGTCTGGCTGATACGAGTAGATAAATATTTTTTACCACTAATTGTACCATAGAATTAGAAGTGATACAACAGTTCAAGAGGATCTTTTAAAAATGATGTCCTAATTTTTTACAGGACCCTCTGTGCTACGTCCACATCTTGTTCAAAAATTTAATTCAGAAATGGCAGCATAACTGAATACTGTCCAAAAATAGTCCAAAATTTAAATTTATACCGTTAAAATAAACACAATTAAAAAACTGTTAAGTGTCTGGCAGTATTCTAATTATCTGCATGAGAGTGTGTTTTGATGTTCCGAGAACTACATAGCGTGTGCGTGTATGAGATCCTCATAAAAATAACGAAGAAAACTGGAAAACGAAGTTCTTAAATGGGAAACGATCAATTGACAATAGCACATACAGTATTTAAATTCCTGACTATATATATATATATATATACATTAATTCATTGAAACTAATACAATCAGTGACTTTATGGCGCTCCACTGATAACGCCTAATTGGCAGCTGGCAAAAATATTTCATCAGATATTACTGACTGGAAAATCAACTTTCAATGTGATAGTCCTCAGTTCGATTCCGGTGAGCTTTACAGTTTATTCTAAGATCTAGGACACCGATTTTCAACCTGTGGAACGGATACTCCTCTGGTTTCGCGATATTTATTAGAAATTAATGAATTTAAACACCCGTCGAGACAAACGAATCATATGAATCAGACTAATTAATTAGAAGAGTATGCATACACTGGCCTATACGAATGTCATTTAAATATTGAATATAAAATAATTGACGGTCACCGTAAGGTTGATTTATCGAACACGATTGTTATAGTAAAGATTACAACGTCTTGATCACGTGTGCGATGAAGATATTTCATAGATTTACGGTCAAAGAAAATATAAAGTTACTTTTTCCCTATCTAGGTCTTTGACTTGTGTATCTCTCGGCAAACGATTTTATTTACGAAATTTGGGTTCCATGAAGAGGGTCTACTCAAACTAAGTACGTTTACTCTCACGTTTTGATTTCAAATAAGTATCGTAATTTAATAAAATAATTGATCTGGAACGGATATTCAGTGTGATCGTCGTGCTTGTCCAGCTAATTACATAGGATACGTTGTTAAAAGTAATTTAAAAAGTAGCACTGTGTGACGTTCATTACGTACCTGATGTGCACGACACACTGGAAGAGCACGATCGCTGCATGTCCGGCAACCACGGCGTTCCGTGACCAACTGAGCCGACAGACTCTTTAACGGCTGTTGGGCCTCCAGCTACTCGCTACTCGCTACTCTCCGTCCGGAAAACATCCAGCACTCTCCTCGCCTTATGTATTACACTAGCTGAAAAATTATCTACAGATACAGTATACCCACTCTTCGATTTTCATGAATTCAATACTTATCAACTAAACTTACAACATTTTAAATCATTAAAAAAAACTGTTTGATTTTCTGACGACAAACTTCCACTTACAAACAGAGACTATGATGAATACTGTTAACATTCTCGGGACACGCGGAACAGAATCTCTTGAGAGTTTGAATGGGGGCTTCTAATTGACCCTTGGAATGTCGACCTACAGGGCTGTGTTGAATAAAATAGCACAGTAATGGGAGTATTACTTGGGAGGACTTGGATGAAACTATCACATCAAATAAGAACGGTAGTAGAACCTCACACTCAATAATTGTCAATACATAGATTAGTACTGGATTGTTTATGATAATGTGGTTGTTGTGGTAATAAGTCATCAGAATGGTCTGATGTAACCCTCCATGCTAACCTATACTGCGCAAGACATCATTTCTACATAGCCACCACATCTTAGCTAACTTCTTAGCGTATTCCATCCTTGGCCTCCCTCTTCTCTTCTTATCACACACACTTCCCTCTAATACTAAATTTACAAGACCATCATGTCTCAAAATGTGGCCTATTAATATTCCCTTCTCTTTATCAAAGTCCTACAAATTGTTTTCTTTCCCCTATTCTGGTTAGTTATCCCATCCACCCATCTGATTTTCAGCACTGCATTTAGAAAGCTTCTATTCTTTTTCTGTCTGCAACTCCTATCATCCACGTTTTGCACCCATATAACGCCACAACATTTTTAATATTTCTACTTATATTAGCCGTGAGTTAATTCCTATTTGTTTTGCGAAAACCTTCGATGCCTGTGATATCCTACTCTACTATACTTCTACCATTCCTAGTTATTATGCTTCCCAAGTAGCAAAATTATTTAACATGATTCAAAATAACCTTTCCCAATTTGAACCCCTTTGTTATTCCACTATGCCCCATACTACACTCCATCACCCTGGTTTCCCCCCCTCGCATTGTACTGTTTCTCCAGTATCACGTTTATGCCACTTATTATTGTTTCCAAGTCTTCTTCTGACTCCCCTAATACAATAATTTCATCAGAAAACCCTAGGGTTCGTATTTGTTCTCCTTGCAGTTTGATTCCCTTTCCAGATTTATTTTTAACTTTCTTCATCGCAAAATTACGTAATTAAAAATAAATACACAACCGAAACACAAACAGTCGAGTTTATCTCAAATTCTCACTTATGCGATTGATAAAAATCTATTAAATTACAAGGACTAAAATATTACCTTTGATTTATAAATTTACGTATTCGAAAAAGTAACCTGTAAATTCAATATTTCGTTTGAAACAACTTTACAATTTTATTCTAATGTGCTAAAACTATGTTGTAATAATATTACAAATCTATTCAATTATAAGGATTAAAATCTTACCTATGGGGTTTGTAGTCCAATATATTGTTTGGCAAAAGTGAAGTTTGGGCGTATCAAAAAGTAAGCAAAGCCACCTTGAACGAATGCAATATTTCCTAGCGTCCGCAGTTTTAATAGTCTGTAACGTCATAAACTTTTACGTGTAAACACATACAATTATTTTTTAAAAGAATAATTCGTTCCTCCTTTATGCTCTTTTTCTTTAAGAATGTGTGTCCCAAATTTTTTTCAAACTGTCTATGCGTTTAAGTTTGTACACAGAATGGCAAAAAATACTATATAAATTTCATAAGCTTAATTGATATACCTATATAATAAAAAAGATGCAATTACAAGAAAGCTTAATACACACATTCTTAAAATCTTGAGGATATACACTTGGGGGAGGAAAGGTGGAGGGTTAGAAACCCCTAGCACGAACATGAAATAAATTAAGGAATTATAGTTAAAAAATTCAAATGTGAGAACCCGCGTATGCCTGTAATGCGTAATGCGTTGATAAGGCATAATAGACGGTAATCGGTCATATTTAACTAGACAATATGGCGTCAATTTGAATGCAGTTTGCTAATCTGCAGCGCAATTGTGGAAGCTGTCAGTACCTACTTTCAAACCCTAAAGTTCACGAAAAGGAAGAACTCTTCATAAAAATAATGTAAGATCGACTGGCACTGGTATTTATACCAGGGTTATGAAAGTCGCTGAATTAAATTATAACGTATACAATCCGGGTTAAGTGGTAGTTCACTCCCTAGCTGTTGGGGAAGAGGTGGAAAGGGTGAAAAATTATAATACTAAAACATTCAGGATGTATTCTCGACTCTTTTAAATTAATGGAGAATTAAACATAGTTGCCTATAGACTTATTTTAAGTTACTATAAATTTATTGTATGTAGTAACCATCATGCTAGTTATCACATTCCATAAGCTCTGATAGGCAGACTCACGTCTTGAACAGAAATTATTAAAAACTGTACCTGGATAATATAAAAAATGCCCGGGAAACGCCGGGTCCCCAGCTGGTAAAAAATAAAATTATCATTTTCTTAGTATTTTTATTGAATTACAAGAAATAACATAACTTATAATACACGAAAAATCTTCACAAGAAAAATATTTTCATTTATTTTACTCATGTCAGAAGCGTGTTTCAAATGTATTCGAAGCAATTAAGTTTAGAGAGGGAGCCTTAATGGTTACTTCTCAGTGAGTATTAATCATGAAGGCCATAAGTTATATAAATAAGAAAGAGTAACTGACCGAATATTGGTCCTTGTGGTACGCCTCAAGTAGCCATAACTGGCCGATATTTTGAAGTGACTTTGAAGACAATTAAACTGTCTAGATACATAAATAATAGAAAGCACTTCAGTTATTAATTCCGTTTAATCTTAACATGAAATAACTACATAGTTTGTGCAATTTTTGGCAGAAACGTTTTTCAATATGGCGGTAAGATGAAATTACCTGTTTGTACAAACATTAAAATGACATTACAGAAATTCAAAATTTCTATGCAAGAGAAATCTATTTTTATGTCGTGTTCCTGAACTCATTGATCAGATATAACTTTTGTTATAATTCTATAATGTACAGTTTAAATTGTAATAAATAATGAATTAGCATAATACGGTTGTTGACACAACACCTTCTAGGTTTAATAAACGTAAAATTGTACGGTAAAGTACAAATTTGATTTGTAGCTTAAATTTCCATTAAATAATGTAAATATGAGTATTGTGTGGTGTAGTTAGATTTAAATTTCTCTCTTACCCGTGACGCTGTTTCAGCCAAAGACGGTAATTATTTACATATTTTCTTGTATTATATCTACTCTTCAAGATTGGAAATTTAATTATTATAAAGGGCCGTTGGAACACAGGTGTTACGATAAGCTTCAAAAAGTTTAATTAGTCTTCGTTTTTTTATTGTGTTTTGGCAAGTATTGCGGCACGCTGATTCGCAAAAGTAACTCAGTAAAAAATTTAACCTTAAAATTATTCATGAAATGAAAATATATCTTTCAATTTATTTCTTGTATCACACTCGTGTGTACTACAACGTATTTTTTGTTACTTCCTTAGGGAATAGTTAATTAAACCCCATTTTTATAGTTAATCGATAAATACGTCACGTTGAATGTGTTCATTCACTTAATATCAGTTACAAAACAGGTCCGAAATAGGAAAAACTTGTTCGCGGTGTAAATATAGATTCGCATCATGTTTGTGGCGGCCTGTGGCAATACTTGACCGCCAGATGTTGCGGTTATTGCTCCATTGTGTCGAGAGGAACAGGTACACCCAATCGTGATTTGTGATGCATAGAGATCTGTTAAGTAAACCCTGGAGCCTCGCCGAATTCGCAAGTATGCATTGTTCGCGAAATCTTCCCGAGTCGGGTACAACTCTGAACCAAGCCGTTGAGTCGTAGTTCGATGGGAGGAGAACCGACAACTGTAAAAGAGGTTATTAACAACATGAGAAGATTTACATCACGGAGGTTTGAGCCGAGAGTGAACGGTTATTAGCTGTCAGTACCGATTAATGATCTATTGTCTCTTGACCGCACTAAGATAATCAAATTTGACACGTGAACATTTAGCAAAATACAGCTACCAGTAAATTCACTAATAGTTTACGAGGACTACTTTTATTTTTTAACGACTATAGTTTTTTAGTTTCCGTTGATAAATGTTTAATATCTTTATTCATGGTCCAAGTGGTTGGCGTTCAATCTTTAAACGTTTGACCGCTGATCCCGACGACGTTTTCATAGATTTTATGATATTCTTCATTAGATAATTAATTACAAGGATACTTTCATCCCAATCTTATAGCAAACAGGAAAGGAACACATTTTATTTATAGAGTAAAATCACTAAGACTTGATTATAAAGAATATTTTCACTTTAAACTGAGAGCATTCTAAACTGAGCTCACCCTTCGGGAAACCAAAAAGCAGTAAATAAAATTGAAGCGTCTGACTGACTGTCCGTATGTTTGTCTCGAATAGACTCCGAACGGATTTCAATAAAAATATTAGAGTTTAAAAATAGGAGATTTAACTTAAATATTCGAGCATATTTCATTTCAATATATTGCAGAAGAGTCTTGGTCTATTTATGCTCCGAAACGGCTTAACGGATTTCAATGAAAATATGAAAGATTGAAACATGAATTTTAACTGTAATTTTCGTATATGTTTCATTTCGATATCTTGCAGAGTTCAAAAGATGTGAATGTAAATATTTATAAATCCATTGAAAGACGGCGTGAAAACAAACTATGAGATATAAATCCTATTAGGCGTTCCTATACCATCATCCCACTTACTGTGTTATTATAAGCGTCATTTTGGCAGCATGAGAGAGAGAGAGGGAGGGAGGGCGAATATTCTCACTCCATCTATTGTTGCAAAAGGATTGGCGCCGTAATTAACCTATTTTTGGCAGAGAGCTAACTCCCGGAGAAATAATAAACTTCTTTGGATCTTTGATACGATGCATACGTAAATTGGTTTTAATTGTCGCGTCAGATAAACTTTTATATTTAGTAATGGCTCAATTTTATTAGCTCCAAAGTGTATGTTCAAAACATTATAAGGTAATAAATAAATTGTTCATATATTCAATGAATTCAACTTTATCAAAATTCTGTACCTGTTGTTTCGTTTCTAGGGAAATATAAAAAGAACTATTTCTGCTTGAACGAAGTCGCGGGCATAGCTAGTAAGATACTATAATAGAGAACTGGGGGGAATTAGTTTTATAAATTTAAATTATGACAAATTTATTTCGTTAACACTTTTAAAAAGTTTATTTAATTTATTAAAAGACCTTGACTGTTACAAATTCGCAGACAGAAGATCTATATGACGATTCCACTTTAATTTGTTGTCAATTTGAAGACCCGAAAAAGGCGCATGATATGAAATTTTGCTGAAGAGACTGTGACTAGCATCAGAACTGGACTATCTTAGTCTTATCTAGATTTCCAGGCTCAAACCACACGTTTAGTTTGTCTACTTTTCTAACAAACATTTTAGCTGCAATATATATATATATATATATATATATATATATATATGTGTGTGTGTGTGTGTGTGTGTGTCATCCGCGTAATCAATTGATTTACATTGTTGTAAGAATCATTGAAGATCATTAATATAAAGTATAAAAAGTCAAGACCCAAGAATTGGGCCTGGAGGAACACCACACGTAATTATTTCCCACTCAGATAAATGAGTATTATCATGTTTAGTTTCAGCCGCCACTTTTTAGTCTCACTCTTTAAGCTATAATTATAGTGACGTTTCCCCGAATGCAATAATATTGTACTTTCTATGATCAACTGATCAACAAATATTGCTCCTATCTTGCGTACGCCATCCAAAGAACTTTCAATACTTTGAATAAATTTGTAAATTCCACTAGTTTTTGCTCTGTTTAATAAAACCAAGCTTGCGGATTTAAAATAATATATTTTCTCAATAAATTAAGTAATCTTATGTAAATTATTTTTTCGACAAATTTCAAAAATATATAGGGTCGATAATTTGATACCAGTTTGTTTTAAGTTTTAAAACTTTGATATGAAAAATTTATAAAAAATAATTCAGCCAAATAATATTTTCACCTGGTCTAGCACGCCCAGTAGCTTGTATGATATATCAGTTTTAATTTTCCTAGTTATTTTTAATGCACTGCATTTGATCATAAATTTTTGGGCAATAATGAATTTATTTAAGAATCTATAATTGGGCGTGAGTCCGGCAACAGTTACATTATTAAATTTACCTATGTTGTTGTTGTATTCAGTCCTTAGACCTATTCTGCACCAGACTTTTAATTATTACATAACTATCACATCCTGCCTAAGATGCTTAGCGTTTTCCATCCTTTGCCTCCCTCTTCTGTTCTTACTCCTTACCTCCAATGCTAATTTTAACAGACACTCGTGTCTCAAAACGTGGTCTATTAATCTATGCTTCCTCTTGGCCAATGTCCTCCAAATTGTTCTCTTATTCTGCTTTAAACTTCCTGATTCGTTACTCTATCCACCCATCTGATTTTTAGCATCCTAATCTAAATAATCCATTGTCAATTGAAATGTTTATACACCTGAAAGGAAGAAAAAAAACTCGTAAGAAATATATTAAACGTTTGGAGAGTCTTTCTTGTACATTCGGGATTTTCAGAACATTTGGAAATATTCTACTTGTAAGGCATTGATTAATTACATATTGAAGTGGAAATGCGACGCATAGGCAGACTGTTTTACAATTTTGCTGGTTATATTATGTGTGTGTGTGCTTGGGTATATTTGCCTAAATATACTATTCTGAAGTACTGGATCTGCACGCTTTTGTTGAAATTCTCGTTTGTATGAACTGAGTGTCTTACACAAGACAAGTGTGTTCCAATAAATTTTATAATTATAACTGGAGGCTTTTTTCGTGAATGTGTGTTGCTTCTCATTGGTGTCGATTTTAAGTTAAAATACCTTTGGGGAGCCAGAGGTGCCTTCCGTAGTTGATCTTTATTTATTGGGAACGCGTCAGGCAGGCAGGGAGGCAGAGCAGGACCGGTCCATTCTACATCCCGGCATGTCCTTCGTTCGTGATTGTGACCTGACCTGGCCTCTTACTCCACACTGTAAACACTGCTACAACACGCTACGACCCGATTCATGTCAACTCCAGACACTCGCCGCCAAATTGGATTAGCGGACTTGTAAGACAGCTTCAACGGTAAAGATCGTGCCTGTATACCAGGGGCGGGAATCTATTTTAGTAGCAGGCACTCTAATAAATAATAACATTAGTTTATTTAATTCGTTATTATTTACTTAAGTAATATGAAACACGTTGGTTGAGGACAATTTTATTCAAAGTTATTGTTGTTGTTGTTGTGGTATTCAGTCCTAAGACAATCTTTCGCATAACTACCACATCCCACAACCTCCCTAACTCCTTAGTGTATTCCACCCTTGGCCTCCCTCTTCTGTTCTTACGTCACACACTTCCCTCTAATGCTAATTTTACAAGATCCTCATTTATCAAAACGTGGCCTGTTAATCTATCCCTTCTCTTGGTCAACGTACTCCATATTGTTCGCTTTTCCCCTATTCTGTTTATAACTTCCTCGTTAGTGATTCTAACCACCAATCTGATTTTCACCATTCGCCTACAGCACCACATTACAAAGGCTTCTAACCGTCCACGTTTCGCATCCATATAATGCCACGAGCATTTTTTCCTAATATTCACACTTATATTACCCGTAAGTAAATTCCTCCTTTTCGCGAAAGCCTTCTTTGCCTGTGCTATCCTAATCTTTACGTGAACTATAATTCAGCCATCCCTAGTTATTAGGCTTTCCAAATAACAGAATTCCTTAACTACCCTCAAAATATCCCTTCCCAATCTAAAACCCTTTGCTATTTCACTGTTTCCCATACTACACTCCATCGCCTGGATTTTCCCTCTATTAATCATCATAGATAATCCTTTCTCCAGGAGCACGTTCATGTCATTAATTATGGTTTCCAAGTCTTCTTCTGACTCCCCTATTACTACAATAACATCGGTAAAGCGTAGGATTTTTATTTCTTCTCCTTGCAGTTGATTCCTTTTCCATTTTCTGTTTTAACCTTCTTGTTCGATTGTTCTATATATAAATTAAACAGCATGGGCCACAGACTACATCCTTGCTTACTCCTTTCTTGATTACGTAATCTATTCTAATTACTGCTGCTATTGTTTACATACATTGTAATGATGTTGAAAAAATGGGGCATTGAACAAATTATATTAAAACGTAATTAGAATTGTTGCCATTAAAACAAGTTTAAATACTAAATTCAGGTACTCCATTACCTCGGTTTTCCCTCTATTAATCCTCAGCAAGAAGACTAAAAAGACATTATGGCCTAATAAACGATTGACTTTTTCCCGAAATTGTATATTATCATCCAGCACATGATATGTAATATCAAATCATTGTTAATAATATTGTTGACCCATTAATGTACACTTCTTGGCGGCCTACTGATGGGTGGCTACCGCTACATATGTTTCAAGATCCTTTTTTTTATTTACTTATACCTCATTATTCGCGCTACTGTGAAGTACCAATATATGTACAATAAAGTTACCAATATATTTATTTTAAAAAGTCTTCTTCTGACTCCCGTAGTATCACAATCTCCTTGCTGTATGATCCCTTTTCCATATTCCGTTTTAACTGTCTTCATCGCCTGTTCTATATATATAACAGCATGGATGACAGACTGAATCCTCAAAACATTGTAACGAAAGGAAAAAACAGGAATTTATTACATATTTAAAATAATCCAATGATTGAATACGTTTCCGTATCTTATGGTTAAATTGAAACTTGACGGATGAAGTAGTAGATGGGGCACAACTTTTGAGATCACCAGCAACAGTCAAGGGAAAATTAAAGTCTTTACTAATTGATTCTTTTCAATATTGATGACGCAAATGGTGAGTGTACAGAGAGTGTGACGAAGATGAGCGCTTCCTGTACGTGTGAGAAGAATAGAAACGCACAGGATATCCGCCTTGTTGGCGTGGCCATTGGTCCGTGTAAGAGAGCAAGCGGCTCACACATCTCTCAGGTGAAGGTCACAGAAAAATAATAATACGTAGCATCGTTAAGGAAAATATCTCAAGTTGTGTTACACAGACTGTGAAGGTCGACAAAGCTTGTACGCCCATTTACGCCAAAAGCTAATTAATCCGGTAGAACGAAAATCAAAACGGAGACGACTAGCATTGGTTCCAGTTCTACTAGTCGTAGTCGTATAATCAGGAATGGTATATCTCTACTAATAATCTAAACACTTACGGTCCGCTACTCATAAATTAGTCTTTACATGCATAATAGCTAAGAAATTATTGTGAAATAATTATAATATTTTCTTGTACAATATGCTATCAAAAAATTAATAGTACATTACGTTTTCTATACAATCCGTGGACCTCTTCAGGCGTACGCTACAAATAAAGTGACACAACGATATTACACAATAAATTTTTCTTACTAAATAATTAAATCATGACTGACTTATTGGCAGTGATATATAATGAACTTTAAATGACAAGTCACAACAAAATAAAATTAGTCTTTATTTCGTTATTAAATTTATAACGGTCAGAAAACGATGTATTACTTTCTGCTAATATGTCAGTGGTTCAACAATTAGTCATAACTAATTATGATATTACTGGGATGGGGTGAATTTATTTTATTAATTATAATATAATAATGTATTAATGGGCATTTCTTTAATTGTAAGTTATTATAATATAAGAGATTAATTAACGATAGTATTTATTTGTAGGAGGGGTGGAGAGTTAAATTTAAAGATGATTAAGAAATCTTAGGAAATTTATTTATTCAAGAGAATTTAAAAGGCAAACATTAATGAGGGAAATATTTACAATGAATTTAGGGTTCGGTGAAGCAATAAGATCTACTTTAACACGAGTTAGACACCTTGGGCGATTCCCTCCAAGACGATATGGATTGGAAAATTAGCAGCGTACAGCCTCTGTGTTGTGTCCCACACCACGATAAATCGATCTTTTGCAATCGATTTATCTTTACCCATGAAACACCATTGGCCGAGGCAACCACATGGTATTCAAATATTGTTTGTTTCGTTGATATTTTCTGCGAAAATAGCGCAGATTTTGACGTGCTGTGACGGCATTCCAGAGGCTTACAGCCTCTCTCTGCGCCGACTTGTTGGCGCCACTCAAACTTCCAATCCTTTGCTAATTTTTACATTACAAATACAATAAATGTCGCGCTATATATTATTGAAAATAAAAAACAATTTCATCGTTAAGATTCTGAATTTAATATAAATAATTGTTTCAGCAAGAGCATGTGATACTAGTTACAAATTATTAAAGAAAACAATAAATTTGCATTAAGACTTTAAAATCAGGGAACTATGTGGGGTGGACCCAGAAGCAATTTAGTTTCTAATGACAATAAGCCTGGTAAATAAGATCTCCTTCTAATACAATACAACGACACCCGCGAAGATTCTGCGACTGCATCCTGGTCTGCTCTGCGTCGTGATGATGGCTGAATGTATCGGCGGTTGACCTCCGTTAAATCTCCGTCAGAGCTGAATCTCGTTGTCTCGTGGAAAAATATGGCGGAGACTTCCTCTTCTTCTTTCAGCGACTAGCAGTTTTAGTTTTGAGCTAGCGATTTCTGACCTCTCAACATCATCTCTTCGGCGACTAACAATTTATTTTCTATCAGCTCCTTTCTGCCTCTCACAATCTTCGCTCAGCGGCTAACAATTTAATTTCAAACCACTTTTTCCGGCCTCTCAACATGTTCTGCCCTCTCCGTCTTAAAATTCCTTCCCACGTAGCCTTGGGTCTAGGACGATTCGGCGCGGCCAGTTCGGCGCGACCGATTCGGCGCAGCCACTTCGGCGTAAGAATTATTCGGCGCGGCCGTTTCGGCGCAAGCCAGTTCGGCGCAAGGTTGGGCGCGGGGACATTACGTGGCGATAAACGAGAATATTTCGGACATTTGTTTCAAATAAGTTATTTTATACAAATACACATCTTATATTAATATTAATAAAAGGAAAAACAGCCTACATATCAGAAAAAAGTGATATAAACTTTATTAACAGTAGTTTGTTCACGACGTTCCGTTCTTAAATTTTAAAACCTCATCTTTTACGATTATAATAAAAATGAATATTTACAATATATATGTATAATACAATTATGTTATAAAATGAAAAATTATTAACGGAAAAAAGAAATTGAAATGGATAAAAATTTATTGTACATGTCGCACAAGCAACGAGGCTGAAATAACACTTACAAAGAATAAGCGTATTGTTAGTTCCATAATTACAATGGAAAACTTTTACAATGAGTTAATTCTGTATAGGAAATTATCATAAGTTATGCAAAACACCAAAAATGTACATTTCTAATAATCCTAATGTTATCTTTAGTGAATCTGCCAAAGGAATTTGACTAAATAGTTTTATAAAGTTGAAACGTTATTACCAGACAAATAAATACATAGAACTTGCAATAAAAATTAAATCCATTACTTTAGTTATTGATCAATTAGAAATTAACTTGAAAAGACTTGTGGATAGTAGCACTTTTTAACTCCTAGTTTTTAACTTCTGATAATAGTGCCAGAGCCTATGCTCTAGCATATAATTTATCTTTCAGAATTATCGTTTCTTCTACTAGCAGCCCTCTTCATAACATTTCTATATTTTTATATAATTCTCTTAATAAGGAAAATAATTTTACAGTCAAAACGTCTTTTAAGTTTTTGGACCATTTAAACGTCACCAATGATCATGTTTTCTTATCATTAGATGAAGAGTTCTTATTTAATTTTTACCCCAAGTTTTATAAATAGATGATAGATTGACAAAAATTATTTTATCAAAAATTCTTATCTTAATAAATGTAATTATAAATTCCACTTATTTTTCGTTCAAGAACATTTACTATCACGAAATCATCGGTTCTACCTTGGGAATTTTCTTTGTCGTTATTCGCGCAAATTATGAGAGATTTGGAAGCCTTATGTATTACATCTTTAGATTTAAAACCACTGAGATATTTCAAGAATGATGACTTTTTAGTATCATTCTCAGATTCCACATAAACCATTTGCTCAATACTTTTAATAACTACAACACTGAAAGAAACTCTAAAATTGAATTGAAAAAGATCACTCTGTCAATTTTCTTGATGTTTTGGTTATTGTTTCTGTCAATAAGATAGTTACCAATTGCTATAAAAATATCTACTTACTCAGGAATAATTCTTAATTACATGTCAAATCAGCCATTATTCCATAAGATACTATGCTTTATAATTCAGTAAATATGGACGTCAAATTATAACGTCAGCGCTATCATAAATTTAATCTGGGAAAAATAAATATTGTGTTCTTCTTAATATTTATCCTTTGCATTTCGCTTAAAAATACATTAAAATTGGGTTGACAAGATTAATATGAAATTAATAATTTACCCGTAAAATTACGCAGTAAGAAATAATACAAACTTATGACATGATTTAATGAATTATGATATCCAAATTATCTTAAAATCTTGCAATAATTTAAGCTATGTTAAAATATTAAAAATAAAATTAATAATTTCGGTATCTGTTTATATTGTAATTACAGTTATATTGGCCAAACTATGCCCACATTTAATATCCGCATTTATGGGACTTGGAAAAATATAAAATTCAATGTGAAAAATTATTCAGTTTTGTGGAAGAATGCATATTGAAACAACCATAAGATTTATTAGAAAAATATTATAATTTCAGATGTAAAATATAATATTTATTTTAGACTCATGGGTGAGACGCATCACATCAGACCAATTCGGCTATTATTATTATTATTATTATTAAAAGACAAGAAATTTAAATACATTTAAATCGCTACTTTTTTAAAATTTATGTTTCATTGAAAGATAAATATTTCGATTTTTATTCTGAACACAAAAGTCTCATGAGTTATTGTTACAAATTGTTAAATGAATAAATAATTTGGCATCTTCAAATATTAATGAAAAGTCCAGATAATTTGTCATAAAAACGTAGCTTAATATTTAATTAAATTATCCTACGACGCTTAGTCCATATTTGTGGAATTCATACTTATAGCTTGTTTTACTATTAATGTTTTACAACTCTCAGATATTGCAACTGATTAAGTATTTAGGAATATATTTAAAAATTTTGCTAAATATGAAATTATATGTCTTGTAATGTTAAGTGAGTTACGCGCCGAAACGGCTGCTTTACGTCTAATAATGTTATGCGAGTTTCGCGCCGTACTGGCTTGCGCCGAAACGGCTCGCGCCGAAACGGCTGCGCCGAATGGGCCGCGCCGAAGTGGCTGCGCCGAATCGGCCGCGCCGAATGGTCCCATCCCGTGCGCCTTATTCTTTCTGCTGGATCCTCCATTTAATATAGACTTATAGAATTAAAACTGCTAGGTTTAATTGAAGCAAACGGTTGATACCTATTTAGATAGCCCAACGTGTACTTTATGTAGCAGCCATGTGTTACGGTTATAGGATATTAAATAACACTACCTTTCATCCACCTTAAACAAAACAATGAATATTAATTATGGTATTATAATTTATGGAACTAACCATATGCAAGAAAAGCATTAAGTACTTACTTCGAAGCACTTCAATCACCTTAAACTAAATAATAAACATTAAGTAATATAACGTAATAGTTACTGTGGAAAACTGGTTTGAAGTGTGCTCTCTGCAACGTCGTCTCTTTGACGAAGCTAAGGCTACGGTTAACTATGGATGCGAATTCTGACAAAATATTGTTCTGACAAGCACGTCCGAAATCCTCGTCAGTACGTTTCTGCCTCCCAGCAAAGATTTGCTTGAAAGTTCATTAAGTTGTTGTTGATATGTGATGGTAAAACACAGATATTAACCACTTATTTTCTACAAGATACGATAACGGAGAGTTCCAAATGTTATTTCAAGACATGTCGCACAGCTCGCAAAAGCTTTACGAGTATTTCAGAATGACACCAACATTTGACTGTACATTGAAGGGGATAGAAGAAATAATCACAAAGCACTCCAATTTTCGTGAATGTATTGCGGCAAAACAGAGAAGAAGTTTAATGAAGTATTCAGTATGCAGAATACAGAAATTTGTAAAATAAAATACAACCAAGTTAAATAAAGTTCACAGCAAAACACTTACATTTTTAATTTAAATTAAATAATGTTAGAAGAACAAGCAGAAGCTCTGTACTCCCAAATCCTCTTCGCAAAATACTTCTTGGAGTTTAGTCCTCACAAATATTTTTCATTGTTCGGGTACTTTCCTCAAATATGGCAGTGAATTCATCGGAAAATGATAGTCCGGATCTTCGTTTCGAGAAGTTGAATTCTTTTACTTAAACATTCGTATTTTTTCTTCAAGCAGCATCAATTTCTTAACCACATTGACATTATTTATCTTGGCAACTTTTTTCTCAGGAGCACCAAATTTTCGTGCTAACGTAGTTTTTTCGCTGTGTTCGGAAGTAATTCGAGAGTTTGTTTGTGATTCTATCTCGTTTTTAGGGGAATCAGGGGAAAGTTTCAATTTAGAAGTCACAACAGCCAAGACAATGTGTCGTAATATTGCGCAATAACTCACGTCTTTATACACTGGGCTGGTGTATAATAATACAATAAGAATGATACAATTAGTGTTGATTTCTTGAGCAACTTTGTTCCACTTTTGCCGAGAAATATCTCTGTTGGGATAGTTTTTGTCTTTCATATCCCATAAACACCTATTCTCGAACACAAGACTAATAATGGTGAAGAATCCAAGCCACTCGAAATTCGACGTCAGAACGCAAGGAAGAATCGAACTCGTTTGAACGTTGTAATGGTTCTGACGGCATCGTGCGTGTTCTGACATGCTCTTCGCTGCCAAAGTAAACTCTCTCATTGGAAAACAGATATTTGTTTATTCGGACGAACTCGTCAGAATACACATCCATAGTAACCGTAGCCTAAAGTCGGTTCATTTCAGAAATTTTCCGAGCGCCTCACGAAGAGCGTTACTGTGTGATGAGATTTCAGTTTACATCAGTTCAAAACGTTTCAGGAATACAAAAATTGGAAAATTCCAGAATGATTTGTTAACGACAGTATTGAACGTGAGACTGATTTAAGCCTGTGGTTTGAATTTGAATTAATATTAATTGTAAAATAAAGATTCTTCCTTAAACTCTTAAAATTAATTAATTTTACTGAAGACTTATGAGTATTAATTTATGTTAAATCAAATTCAAGCCACAGGATTAAATCAGTCTCACTTTCAACACTGTCGTTAACAACTCATTCTGGAAAATCCGAATGAATATGATATTCCATCAGGAATTAAAATGATTTAACTCACTAACCCGATCTATGTTACTCAGGAACCTAAAACATTACAAGCAGCTGTGGCATGTAGTTAATTATACGTATTACCTTTGATTTTTCGTTCTGATATTTGATTCGTATTTTTAATATTGCAATGTTAATAATTCATACAATTATTTTATTTGATATCAAAGATTGGAACTGTATGATGTATTTAACGCGCGCCATTTTAACAGGATTTGTTTTAATTCATAAAATGTTGCATAAATCAATAATCAATATTGTTCAAAGGCTTCTACTCTTTCCTTTTCCCCAACTCCTACAGTCCACGTTCGCTTATAACGCCACGCTCCATACGAACATTTTTAGCAAAGATTTCCTAATAATCATACTTATATTATCCGTAAGTAAATTCCTCTTTTTCGCGAAAGCCTCCCTTGCCTGTCCTATCCTACTATTTATATCTACTCTACTTCTACCATCCCTAGTTATTACGCTACGCAAGTAGCAGAATTCCTTTACTTCAGTCAAAATATCCCTTCCCAATCTAACAGCCTTTGTTATTCCACTGTTTCCCATACTACACTCCATCGCCTAGGTTGTCCCTCTATTAATCCTCATAGATAACCCTTTCTCCAGGAGCACGTTCATGTCATTCATTATGGTTTACAAGTCTTCTTCTGACTCCTCTATTACTACAATATCATCGGTAAAGCGTAGGATTTTTATTTCTTCTCCTTGCAGTATGATTCCTATTCCTTTTTCTGTTTTAACCTTCTTCTTCGCATGTTCTATATATAAATTAAACAGCATGGGCCACAGACTACATCCTTGTCTTACTCCTTTCTTGATTACGGCTTTCTTTTCTTTATCTTCTATTCTAATTACTGCTGCCATTGTTTACTTACATTGTAATTATGTTGATATTTTGGGCATTGAACAAATTATATTAAAACGTAATTAGAATTGTTACCATTAAAACAACTTTAAATATTAAATTCAGATAATATTAATAATCCATTCATTTTTAAGGTGCATCCCCTTCTTCTTCTCAGAAGGCGCTACAACGATTTATTTCATCTTGGCCTACTCTATAATAGCCTTCCAACTTTTTCTATTCATAGCCTTCTCCGTCCAATTCTTGATGTTTATCTTCGTAAGATCTTGCAAAACATCATCCCCCCATCTATTTTTTGGTCTTCCTCTTGTTTTTAATGTCAACGGGTTCCATTGGTAGCTTTCTTTACCAGCCTATCGTCAAATGCGTGACCCTGCCAGCTTATTCTGGAGGGTTTGATTTGATTTATTATGTTATTCGCTTTTATTAACATATCCAATTCATGGTTATATCTTTGTCTCCAAGTATTTTCTGCTAGCTTAATGGGTCCGTACATCCTTCTCAGAATCTTTCCTTCGAAAACCATTAGTTTTTTAATTTCTGCATGTTTCTGCAGCATATATCACTATTGACCTTATTGTGGTTTTATAAAGTCTAATTTTGGCAGATTTGGAGAGTAATTTGGTTTTATATAAATCTTTATTTGCAAAGTATGCTCTATTCCCTGCAGCAATTCTTTCCTTAATTTCCTCTTCGATCTTATTACTTCCATTTACCACTGAGCCTAGATACTTATAGGATTTTACTTCTTGAAAATTCTCGCCGTCTATAGTTATACATGTTCGGGTAATATCACCTTTTTTACAGCTTAAGAATTTTGTTTTGTTGGTGTTAATTATTAGCCCATATTCGAGGCAAATATTTTTGAGTTCAAGAAGAGTATCTTTGAATGCTTTATACGTTCTCGTTGTTATCAATAGATCATCTGCATGAGCTATGTATTGTCGTAAACGTGTGATAATGTTTCCTTTGAATTCCATTTTTCTCATAATTACATCTATGACTATATTAAATAAGGTTGCCGACAGGGGATCGCCTTGTTTGATACCGGAGGTTATTTCAAACTCTTCACTCAGCTTATTGTTAATTTCAACTCTTGCTTTGCTGTTGGTTAGTGTTTGCGCAATCATATGCCTTAATTTGGCTGGTACTTTATAAAATTGTAGGCATTCCATAATTTTGTCTCTGTGTATTGAGTCAAATGCCTGTCTATAATCAATAAACATATTAAATAACTCTATAACGTGTTCATGACTCTTTTCGTATAATTACCTTAAGATGCAACCCCACCAATCGCATAAGTTTAGACTAATCTGATAACCGGTGTTCCTGTTAATTTGAAGTTGATTTGAATTGGTTATCGAAATCGTTAAGCATGTAGTCGATGCGACAGTAGCGCCCTTCTATCGGTAAACTGTGTAAGAAAAGTGGTGGTAGAATTGAAAAGTTACATTGCGTTGGGCGTTGTGACAAGTTTGTTTAATTTGTAAATAATTCTATTAATGTTGATTGATAATGTCAATTATTATTAAATGTGGGTTTCAAGAAGTAGATGCGAGTGTTTTCAGGAAGAAAACCTTAAACATAGGACGAAAATTGCTAGAAAGCTTTCACGCTAGTGATTAACTGGAAGTAAGCAAGGAATGATTTGCGAATAATTACCGGCTCGGTTTTGGGATCTACTCATGGGGCACATAGTGCTAAAAATCACGAGATTACTTACAAACCGAATGTGCATTTTATTTCAAATAAGATAAAAGCAAAATTAACGAATAATATCTAAGCAAACAAAACTACATGCAAACAAAATATTTTTTTAAATGGTTTATGAAATGTAACTAACGTATAATTAATGTTTTTTTTTATATTCTTCTAAAATTTATAAACATTATAATTGTAATTATAAAAGCTCTAGAAATTTACAAAATATACCTACGATTGATTGTTATACTAATTGTTACACTTTAGGTTAATGAAAAACGAAACATTTTTGTTATGTATTTAATAATGAAATTATCACTTGACGTAATAATATATTAAACTTATATTTTATCCCCAATATCTTTGCTCCAAAAGTACATCAATTATTAAGGACATATTTGATGTAATGTCTAATCGTAAAATAATTTAATTCACTATAAATTAGAGATTGCTCAAAAAGTTACGATGTACACGAGAAATCCATGCTTTCTTCCGATTGGTTTCCCACTATAGAATTTCAAATCTGGATTTTTATTTCAGTACGGGGGCACAGAGGAACGCAGCAAATTTTCCAATTCCTCAAAGTTTTCCTCATTTTTAATCATTAGTTTCATTCAAAACGTCAAATGCAATGTATATTGCATATAATAGCCAAAGTTGGTACAACCCTTTTAATTACACAATTCTCCGCCAGAAGTAGCACGAGTCGCCGTTGGTCAGGCGTAACAGTCAAAACTGTTTTTCTAAAGAGTAATAAAATGTAATGACTACCATTTAAGTATCTTTCAAGTTCGTAATTCCATTTCTCAGCATCGCATAAATCGTGTTACATGACAATAAGGCTAGAAATTCCCGAATTCCAGGGTTCGCACAGCCAAAGCTAATGCCTACGTGCTGTATGCGGACCTGGAATGACTCATGTGCTGATGGGAGTCCGGGCAGAGATGGAGTTCGACGACACCCACCCTTGGTCGGCCGACTACCAGCGACATTGCTGTGATGCCGTTTGTGATCGGCGTTACTGTATTTAATGAGTTTGATCTGTTCCGCTTCTTGCCATCGGTCATAATATCGAAACTGTCTATTTGATGATGAATTATTACTCAGTATGCGATGATTGTAGTAGCTTGGCACCAGGATGTCGGCGTCTCCATTGAAAGATTAAATAAACTTCCGTTTCCACAGAACGTGATCATGCCACAGGGAAGATTTTACGTAATCCTTGATATTGTAGCGTACTTTCTACCAACAAATATTTTTATTTAAACATATATAGCGAATCTATGTCCACTGTGAGTTAGGACGGAAGCTTATTTTTTTATCACCCCAAAGACGGACAATAGCGACGGTCAGTTTGGTATCACGGATTGCAAACCAGCTGTGAGAGGAGTGAAAGCGTTTACAGCGAAAGAGGTTCTATTTCAAAAGGGAATTGGTGTTTCCTTGAGAGGCTGATGGAATCTAAACTGCCCTGCAAATACATGGAGGACATGGAATAAGAGCTGCGTGAGGATGATTGGTGAGTCGTGCTATTAAGCAACCGTCGCGAAGAGCGACGAATTGAAAGCAATTTGAGAATAATTTTAAGGAATTAATATTGAGTGAGTAATGATAGCTAGCGGGTGACGAATTAAAAGACAGTTAAGTCACGAGGACGTCGGATTAAAAGCAGTATGACCGCCAATTGTTATTTTGAGTCTTTCATCAATATGGCGAGTAGTAGGGAATTTTTGATCCATGGTCCTGAATGATTGTATATCACATAATCAACGAGAATCACTCCATCAGTTATCTAAATTTTATAAATTCAAAACCTTTATTGAGTCATCACACACATTAAAATGTACAGAAGCTTTCGGTTTTCGTAACCATAATCATCTAAAAATTACAAATAAATAGTTAATCTATTATAAATCTAACAGTAATGTTTCTATAGATTAATCAAAAACATTCTAAACATTAGATGATGTGGCTGCATTTCTGTTTCTATACAAGTGCTGTCTTGTCTGTGGCACTAGACAGCATCAGTTTGTGGAAACCAAATACTGCGCATTTCTCATTCCAGAGTGAGGTTCAGTGCTACGAAAGAGTGAGCACACAGCCGTGGCCAATCTTGCTGCTGTAACAGGCAGCTTAAAGGCCTTTGTCTTAAAACATAATTACTGTGAAGGTTCTTAAAATTACTAATCAAATAATAAATTTATGTGGTGTAGCACACATGCACCAACTGACCCTGTTACCAAAACTAGTATAAAGAAAGTATTGAGGAATCGCGGTTTATCATAGGTGACTATATTTTGTGATTTATTCATACTGTTCGGTAATATTCTTGTGAATTTTTTATACGTACAACAGAAGTTCACTGAATGTCTGCAGTTTTTCAAAATCTCTTTATCCTACATCATATAATATCAACTTTTCATTTGATCAATTTACATTGTGTTTTGAATGTTTCAATTTAGCTATCGTAATGAATCATATATTTATTTTCCCTTACACTTCTTTTTTCTTACAGAATTTATCTGGTTTTTTAAAACACATATTTGGATAAAAATATGATAAGTAATCTTTTGATTTGTGAATAATTAGTCAAAAAATGCATTAATCTATTATTTTCAAATATTTTACTTCGTTAATTACAAACATTTACAATTAATGTGAAATAACAAATATGTTGTATATTTATAAATTAAAACTTCACTATTTCATATCAATCCTTCACCAAGAAAAATTGAGAAACCAAAAAATTATTATAAATAAAGTTTCTCATGGTTTTCCTTGATTACATTCAGAAAATTGTAAAGAACAATGTTCATAAAACTTAAAACCATTATCTTTTCACATAAATGGTGTTGTATTACATATTCTAATATGATAAAACTAAATGGAAATCAATTGATCCACAATTATAGCCGTCACTTTTGCAATTGATATTCTTGTCATATGATAAATTAAAATATTTTCAACTTTACAATAATATCGTACATCCTTGAAATTATTTTACATTATAACTCAAGTTACATTACAGGAACTTGCATTAATATAAGTAAAATGTAATAATTATACAAATATAAATATTCCTATCAATAATAAAAGAAAACAATATTAATAAAGAATCAGTTGTATTGTAGTACTTTTGGTGACATACTCTGTTATCATATTCTACTGAATAAGATGATGACAGAGAAAATCAACAATAGATCTAGAATACCCCTGTTACAATTTGGACAGAATATAACTCGGACTTAAATTTGTGTAAGTAACATTGTGGTGATGATATAAATTGTTAAAATACTTTGGGTCTTTCATAGTAAAGAATTTTAAGAATAAATCAGACTAAATCATAACATTGAATAAAAAACATAATTTCATTCACTCTTACTTGCTTTCATAAGAAACTTGTCTTCACAATTTTAATTTTGTCTTTTTGTCAATTCACAAAAATAACCATAAGAAAAATTTAGGTGCTAAACAAATGATTTACATATAAATTTCACAAGGTTTTGGTATAATAACAGCAAATTTAGTGCAACATTCATTCAACTCTCTAGTCCTTTAGATAACATAGACCGCAGGGATAGAAAATAAAATCTTCCAACATATAATTTTATTTTTAGTTACTATTTAACAACAAACATGCAAAGTTTTGTTGTACATAGCACAATATTCATCTTTATTTAATATGGTATTGAGCAAATATCTGAATAATCCTGTCAGTGTCCATAGGATAAAACTTATCTGTCACTAATTTATATGACCTGCACTCTTAATAAAATTTTATGGAATAATTAAGTAAAAGTTATTAACTTTGTTACATTTTGTATCATTAATTTATGAGCTATATATATACATACATATATATATATATAGTTCACTTTGAAAATTTACACCTCTAATGTGTAACACTTTCAACTTCTCAAGCAATAAAAATAGTAATTAAAAAGATTGTGTTTAGCATTGGTGTATTTTTTGTTATTTTCATCGAATTGATCAGTACCTTTACTTCTGCAGTAGAATTCAAATGTTTCAAGTCTTCAATTCATCACATATAAATTTCCCTTATAAATTGAACATATAAAAACATGAGTTATTTTCATGAAGATTATAATTTTTTATAACTGAAGTCAACTAATACCGACTGATTTCTGATGAAATGAATATTTTGATTGACACAGTAAATATAGTTCTTGTAGTTAATTGAAACACAACAACAAAATTAGAGGAACAGATTTTGTAAAACCTTTTTTATAACTGAACTAAAAACAAGTTAAACACATTTTAATAATTTTGGTGCCTAAAAACAGAGTTTAAACCACTTTGTGAATAAAAGTCTTAAATACTTTATAAAATATTGGCATAGTTATTAAATGGAATAAAATGATAATTAATTTTCCTATTTTATTATACCTCTATAATTAATTTGCAACAAAATTATTTGTTTATATTAACTCAAAAATGTAAAGATTGTAAATATAAAAAATAATTGACATATGTAACTACTTCTCTATTATTTTTGTAATAGGCATAATTTAGAAATGGGAAATTATTTAATTCATTGTCTCTTTTGGAGAATTTATTTTGAAAGTCTCCATTTTCTTTATGAAGTCATCATTTCATCTCATATCAGCCACTGCTTAATTTAGGTATATCAAACAGATTTATGATTTCTTCTCTTAGAGAACACTTTATACTCGCATATAATCCTTGATTTTTGTTTTGATGTGCTGTGTCTATTATATTACTGATAAATAAATACTACAGTAACTTATGACATTTGTTCAGACAACTGCATTAACAAAAGAATATTAAACCAATTCTCAATTGTTTTCTGGATGAAAATATGTATTTATTCTTTCTCTAAATTCTTAATACTTTCTCATGAAATGCTAACATTTGACTTGTATTATTGAATTTAAAACAAAACAAAAAAGTGTTTTGCATGTTACAATGAAATCTTGTTTAATGAAACTAAAGGAAAACTACAAATTTTTTGTTTCAGTACTTAATAATTATTAGATTACTACAACAAATAGTCTCATTTGCTAATTTAAAATTAACAAATAAGTTGTAAAAATATTATTTATTTTTCATGTAAAAGAAAATTTTTAGTTTTAAACTTGGTAACGTGATAGTTGCAAAACTTTAAGATTTTTAGTACAATTAATTGTAACAATTTCTTACCTACACAGCCAAGTTAAGTACATTTTTCAATAAAAGAAGACGTCCTTTTGTGGAAAAGTAATTTATGTATGTAGTCACATTAGAGCACACAGCTATTTTTATCAATTTCAATGTTTACACATAAATAAATTGTTCTCAATTGTTGAAATGTTTTGATACAAAATTAATTTATTTAATCAATTTAGTTGTTTTAAGTAAATTATAATAAATTCTATTTTTATTGTATGTTCATAAAACAATTCTAACCTCTTATAGGAAATATTATAACATAAATAGTAGTACAGTACATCAAACAAATATATGACTTCAGAGAACTTAAAGAGAAATATTTTGGAAACAAATTTTGCATAGTACTATTGTGTTGCCATCAAACAATCTCAAAATAAAAAACTGATTTCCTCTCAATTTAATAACCAAGCTTTACACAAACACACACTAAATACATTTTCATAGGCTCAACCACTATAACTGTTTGCTCAATAATTTCTTTTCTCATTCTAAATGACAAAGGAAAATCTATTAGAATTGAAATACATTGTGGCTGTAGTCACAGAATGTCAGTTTCATAAATTTTACTGGTGGTAGTAGTTGCTGTGGTGGTTGTTGAAGTTCCTGTTGCAGTTACCTCATCCCCGGTAGTAATTTGGGTTATTTGGGAAGCTTGTTGAAGTGCTACACTAGTGCGTGGCTGTGGAACAGGGGGAGCTAAGCTAGTTAATGAGCCAGACATTGTAGCAACTAGACCAGCACCGAGTCCCATTTTAGCAAGCAGGTTACTTTCACTCCCAGTTTTCTTCAACATCAACAGATCAGGAGTAGTGTTAGTTGGAATTAATGTATTACTATTGCCTGCTGGTATCACCAATCCTGCAGTAGCTGTTCCACGTTGAAGTTGTTGCAATCGCGCATATTGTTCTTGCAGTGCTCTTTGCTTCCTCAACAACTCTTGATGTCGTTGCTCTAGTAATTCTTTTCGCCCTCGTTGTTGTTGAGAATTTTGCTGTTGTACACCTTCTTGAGAATTGACACTTTCACAACTAGAGCTGTTACTAGCAGGATTAAATGTGCCTTGAATTTGTTGCTCTTCTGCATCAGATGGTGCAACTGACAGTAATCCACCACTGCCCCTAAGAGGTTCTCTCAAGCTACTTCTTCCAGGTGCTCCTCGCCTCAGTAAAGTTGAAGATCCTGTCTGGCCTCTTGGTGGGAGAGAAGGACTAGTTGGTGATGCTAAAGGAGATCTTGATGATGTCCTTGGTGGAGGTGGAGGAGGAACTCTTCTACCACTTGATAGCTGTGACAGTAGTTCAGCATTACGTTCTGGCACTGGTGGCTTAGGTGATGTTTGGGGCGGTTTTTGATTACCAAGGTCTCCAGAAACTTGTAAACGAGATAGTTGTGGCGCAGGAGGTGATGAAGAAGATGATCCACAATCAGAACTACTAGGATATGAGTGAAGCCGGCGAAGTGATGATGTTGATCCTGCTGAAATCCCTGAAGTTGTTACAGCTGTTCCAGAGTCTACACTTCCTTTTCTCCCAATCTCTCCAAGAGTAGATGTTGATGTGGTTGAAGTGTTTGGGTTGCCAGGTGGAGGTGGCCGAGCAAATGTTTGTAGCTCATCTAACAAAGCGTCGAGTGCGTTCTCCGGACGCTGCCGAGAGATGGTGTCGTCGTCGCGTCCCCCGGTGTAGGTGGTGGACGCCACGATACTGCGCGCTGGAATGGTGTTGGCCTAGTGGGAGGTTGTTAGGATATAACAGGACAGTTTTTAAGGTGACATGAAGTGTTGTTGGGTGCAAATTTGATTTTATGCTCAGAGGATGGGTGATTGAAATTAATGGATCAATTCACAAAATAAAAACATTTTATGATATTGGTCCACATCAGTGCATCAATTATAGCAAATTTAAAACACCAAAATGGAATAAATATTCATAATATAACATTGGCAACATGGAATTACATTTCCAGGGGATTAATAATGACAATATTAAATAAATATATCAACAGAATGGATTTAGATATTTTTAGGGATGTAGAAAATTTTTATAAAACATTTTATGGCACCCAACCATCACAGTATGTGTCCCCATCACAATATTGAGTTGGTGAATCAGGAGGGGGTGGTGGAACCCCCCACCACCAATAGTGACAGTCCAGAGGGGGCAAATGGGGGCAAGATCCATAGGGCCCAATTTTGAACCCGGACAATTCATGGATAAAAGAAAGGTATTAAAAAAGATAGAATTAAAAAATAGGATGGAGATTCAAATTATATAGTGTAAATGAAAGGAGGGAGGAAAAGTAAGAGAGTAGAAAGAGGAGAGAAGAAGTGAGATAAGATTAGTTAATAAATTTTTACTCTAAATATTAAACAGTTGTATTAAAAATTCAAGTATAAATTATATTTATTACTCAATACTAAGAATCTAGAGAGATTTTTAACACTGGAAACATTTTTATTATCATAATGCATAAAGAAATAGTAAAAATCTTATATTTTAATTCTGAAGTTAATTAACTGATAAAGATCTTTTGGAACATTTCAAACCATTTTTTTTACCACTTACTAGGTAAAATATGAATTCTGGAATATCATTTGAGGACAGTAAGGATAAGTGATAACTGATTCATGATATTACACACAGTATTACTTATATTTTAATACTTAATAGACCTAATATAAACTTGTTATAAAATAAATGTTGATAATAATCCAAATATTTTGGGCATTTCTTAAATAATTTCTTTTTTGATCAAATATCATTTGAGGACAGTAGGGATAAGTGATAACTGATTCATGATTCCTTCATTCCAAACCAATAAAATAAATATTACTAAGAGAAATGCTGCAGTGAGATGAAATAAAAGCTTTAAGATAAATTATGTGAGTAAAGTTTGCCAAATTGGAAGGGGATATAGAAAGTCAATTTTAATGTGCACTACAAAATAATATACATCTGAAAGATTATAGAAAACAACAAAAGTACTAAATACAGGAATTCACAAACTACACAGCAATTTAAAAACTAAAATAAATTTCATGCTAAGGAATATACATAGAGCAAAAATCAGGGTTTGAAATATAGGCCACATTACTCACCAGTGTACAGTAAACATGTTATGAAAACAGATTTATTGTTAGTTATTATTTCTTAAATGATATAGCACACTCAAATGTTAAGATATATATATATATATATATATATATATATATGGAGAACACTGATCACAAGAATATTTTTTGAAGAGAATGAATGTTTTGGCTGACAATACAACAGCCACAGAGCTGTTATGGTATAGATAGTTTCTGATGAAGTTATGATGAAATTAGTTGTGGAATAAATAATGCACAAATTGACAAATGTGGTTTCTAGCATATCTTCATAATTAAGTTGGCAACAGATTTTACAATTAGTCATTGTAAATATCCTGAATATGATCACTTAAGAATAAGAGAAGTTAAAATTGTTTCCCAGTAATATCCCAGTATTGTAAATAAACTTTGACATAAATTATTGATGAGTGTAGATGATATCAAATAAATATCAAAAGTAAGTATAAGTTTAATGCTTATCAAACTTACAACAATAATGAAAATATTTCTTCTGTATGTATGCATTAACAGTTTATTTTCATAGCGATTGATTAAAATTATCAATTAGTGAGAAACTGTGTACCTGGATAAAATACAGAAAATAATGTCTCTTAAACTAAACCAGGATAATTGCATAAAGCATTATGACTTCCAGATTCAAATGCTGTAAGTATGTTCAATTTTTTAATTACCTCCCTAGTAATTTAGTTTTGCTGCGACCATCCAGAAGAGGGAGATGAAAAGTTGTAGTGGGTGTAACAGGAACTCACATCCACAATATCTACATTCCCTCCTCTACTTGGTCTTAGTCAATCTTGGGAGGTGACGACCAATCTTCGATGCCTAAGTGCATTATGCATAACAGGAGAATTGAGTTTTTACAAGAAAGGGTGAAAATGAAACTTAAAAAAATTGTAGTACATGTCCAATTTAACTCTCTTCCTTTCTCTGTGAACAGTGCTTCCCAGTATTTTTGCACACAGTGGCTGGCGTTAATACCAAGTCTATGTTCAGCCTATAGTTAAATGATCTACAGAGAAACAATTGTGCATATACTGACTGTCCTTCTTTATCCAACCAGCAGCAGTCAGAAGTGAAGAAAAAAATAAACTTTAAAAGTTATAAACTTTAGATGACCATAAACTTTACACAAACTATAATTTTACATGTCTAATCTTTAACCTTTAATTGCTTTAAAAATGGACTGTTGTAATAAATGTGAAGAAAAAAAACGAAATCATATGAAAATACATTTTGTTATGTCAGTTTAAATTAAATTAATAAATAAAACAGTAAAACTTTAATGGGCCCCTTAAAACTAAAGCAACACAATCTGTTCTCAACTCTTTCATCTAGAACTTGGCTGAACATATAATTGGTATACAGAAATTTTCCTACATTGCTTCTTCAGTTAAAAAAATGGCTAGATAGCATATTCAAATCAACTCAAATCATTGAATAAATCAGCTCACTAATCATGCGAAAAGTCTTACGTTAATGAAAAATCAAAACAAACAGTGCACTTAAAAGTATTACAAGGCAGGAAAAGTGTAAGTGCAAATGTTTAAACTGAAGAAAACAGATAAACTGAACATGCACACTAATTATTTATAAAACATAATTTTATAGTCATGCTAAAAAGAAACAAACAATAATATTGTATACAAATTTATGAAACACATATTACTGAATAATGTACACCATAATTTAAGAGTTGTGCCACTGAAATTATCACTACTTGAAAATGTAAAAATTGCATGCATACTACAGTAATCAAACAATAAGGTTTAAAGCATACAGGTGGTTCTGAAAAGAATCAAAACAAAATTTAATGGTATTAGTCCTAATAAAAAATTGACCTTTTCTAAATTTGAAAAAATATTAAATTATCATAAAAATAATATAACAGCTTTCAAATAGTCCATGCATATAAGTGATCACCTGTACTGTAGAAAAAAAGTAAATTAAAAATATGTACAATATAATTTAGCATCCAAGGAATCAGAATCATTTATTATGATTCACTTATCAATTGTATACAACATAAAAGAGCAAATGGAGAGCTTAATTCTCATTTGTAGTAGCACATATTGAAATAAATACATAAATGCCCAAGTTTATCTTACAAAACACCAAACTTTACATAAAGTTCATAAAAGATATGAAGGTAAATTATGATTACTTTCAAAGTTATATTTTGAACCAAATAATAAGAGAAAGGCATACGGGAATTCCTGAAATAGTTAGATTATACTGTAGCTAGAAGAAAAGAATTATTACTAATCCATGATAGCTCCCTAACAGGTGATTATGCTTGCACACTTTTACTGATATTGATAAAGAGCACTGTATAGAAATAAAAACACCTTAAAGAAGACAATTTATATTTCCTACTCAATTTGATAAAATAAATAATTTTAATCATATAAATAGATTGTTGTTATTAACAGATAATGATAGAAAAAACTGGACCACTAATTGAAGCTAGAACCTCCACTAAATACAAATCCCATAGACTTCTGGTCCCATTAGTTAGTTTTCTCTATCTGTTACATGCGTCTGAATGCAAACTCATATATATACAACATAAAGAAAACTAAGATGACAAGGTCATTTTGAACTTTCCTGCTATAAATTTAAGGCAAGACAATGGCCATATTTTTACTCTCTTTCCTCTTCTTTCTTGGCTCTGCAGCCCATTGAGAACCTTGGCCTACCGGGTTGACTGCGGACTGTCATCTTTCATGACACATTACAAATTTAGAGTGGTACGTGGCCAGCGTATTTATTCTCCACCAGTCTAAATCCTGGTCTTCATGACCATGATGGCACAAACATATAAACCCAAGCTGAATTCAAACCCAGAACCTATGTGTTGTGAGGCAACTAGACCACAGGGACACTCTTTCCTATCCAATTAAATTTATTTTTGATCTTGTCATCTTATTTTTATATTCTGTATGTAGGAAAGAGGGGTAGAGAGAGGTTGGCTTACCTTAAATCAATAGTAGGTTTCACCAAGCTGGAAAGCAGTAACAAAATATTTGCAAAATTTTAAAGAACTTAACCTTCTTAAAAATAGTAGTGAAACAGCATGCTGGCTTCCATGTTATTCAGACACATTATCTTGAAAATTAGACTCAGGCTCTCAAAATTTTCACCTGTTACTACTCCCCAGTTTGACAAAAGCTACTATGTATTGAAGGTAAATCAATGGCTGTCTGACCCCTCTTTCCTATTCCTTACATATAAATGCACATTATGTGGCAAGATGACAAACTTTCACTTTTAGTTAAATCCGTGTAAATTAATTAATTAATTTGACAGTATTGCATCATCCTTACTTGTTTTTATATTAGAATAAACTTTTTCTGTTCACATAGTAAAGAAATAATGACAACTTGAATATATTTGCTTTGATGTATTAAATATTTCCATTATTTCATGATGAACAGCCATACTTTAGAATTAGACCACAATACCAGTTTTATGTATAATTTTTGGTGACTAAGATAAACCATACTACCTTTTTACTTGGACAAGATAAATACATTTTAATAAGTTGATAACTACATAAGCAAAACTACACTAAGATGTGATCATTCTATCCTGATTGTGCCTGGAGGACAATTTATCTGGATAGGAAAGAAACAATGGGTTACACCTATGTGTTTATATACTGTCTTTGAATCACAAGAATGTTTTCATTTCTAAAACCACTGTTCATTACAAATAACATACCATAAAAATATATTATTCAACAAGATAAATGATACTGCTGGATTCAGACTGTTTTAGATTAATTAATGGCTAAATTTACATACCTTTTGGTGTAAAAATACTTAATTAAACTATGTATCTGAATAAAAGATAGCGCCACATAAAACAACTTAATTTTATCAGTGAGTCTTATATCTATCATACATTTTCTTATCTTCAAATCTGCATACCAAACACAGCATTAGCCAAATTAATGTTTATATACATAAAGTAATAAAAAGAAACATTCCAATTTGGGCATTTTCAATATATGTATACTAGAAGAAAAACTATAACACAATGCATAATTATAAAATAAAAATGTCTTATGCTTTTGATCCACACATTCCAACAATGCAGCACAAGCAAACATTTTATAACACACATTAATGCCATCTAATAAACTGCTGAATATATATCATACTGGAACCATATCACAAATTATTGAACAATATTCTTATTTATTTGGAAAAAAATGATTTTATGATATCAGGAAAGATGCTAAAATAACATTATGTATTTTCAAGACATTTATATTTTATAAAGCAATAATAAGTCTAAAATAAATTTTAAATCTCACTAGTAATCATGGTTCCAATATGCTTTATCATAATTCTAGAAAAATAAATATAAATTGTTGTAATAAAAAGGATTAACAGTCAAGGCAATATCATTTCTGACAATACCATTAGCCAGCCAACAAATGCTGATAACATTCGCACATGGACAAATATATAAAAATAAAGGTTATTCTTCCTTGGGGTTCTTGCAGCCATCATGCTGGAGTTTTAAAATAAAATTGAAGAGTTGATTATAATTTTAAAAATAGCTTCCCTCCTTAGAGTAAGGCTTTTTTGTCATGATAAAAAATGATAATAACCAAGATAAGTCATATATTTATATTTATCAATTGCAAGCTGATTTTTTATGAACAAACACTTATAACACAATTATTTTCAATCAAATGTTAATATAAAATGATTGAAGATTATTTAAAACTGTAAATAAATAGGTTATGTTCCTTAACCAAAATTATACAAAAAATGTTTACTTTATTCTAGGTAGTACCCACACACAAACTTGGAAATATAGTTATGTCAGTAAGAACTACAATATTAATCCAATTTATATGTCAATTAACATTTATCTAAGGAAAATATTTATTGGACTTTTTAAAAAAAGTTTTCAACTATATACTGTAAAGGTATAAAGTTTTAACTTCTAATGGCACTAAGAAATTACATTATATCTATAGACAAAAAGCAAGTATAGGATTTTAATCCTTTTTTACTGATAGCATTTATTTTATTTCATTTATTTTAAAAATACTATGCACAGGTGTCAACACTTATTTCATATTACTGCATACAGCTTGCTTACAGTTTACCCCTGAAAATTAATATTTTGAGAAACTTAAAACAATAAAATTTTCAACCAAAATAGTTGTAAGATAAAAGACATTGTGAATCTTAATTTAAAAAATGTAACTATTCAAATCAGTTTTAAATCACATTACATTTTGTTTAGAAAAAAATAAACATATTTAATTTAGAACACAACTGCAGGTTGGAAAGAACCATATTATTAAAAAAGTAAAAGTTTACTAACACAACATATTCAGAGAGAGTTATTATTATTTTTCATCAATGACAAAATACAATTCATCTTTCATATTCTGCTCACTCACAGTGCCACGTTCACTTAAACATTTCTTGCAAACGTATAAATTCTCCAAATCAAGTGCAAATGTTTAATTGAAGAATATATTTTCATATTTAAGTACAATTGTAACTATTTATTACTATATCTGCTGTGTTTGATTGCAGATTTGTAGAAAAGATAATGTATTAGCATCAAATGTTATTAAAAATGGGAAGACAAAATGGAAATTTAACTAATTGGTCTATAAAAACAGGCAAATGGTACAGCAAATTAAAGCACAATGTTCAAATTGAGATTTATTAGTATTCTTTTATTGAAGCAGGCAAGCAAATTTTCATATTTGGTTCTTTGAAACTAGTTACTTCATCATTCGAACAACTTGTAATTTTAAGTGCATCTTATTTCCAATGAGTAAAAACCTTACTTTAAAGAGAGATGTGGAAAAATGAAGTAAGTAAGAAATTGTAAGCTCTTTTTGTGAAAAATGAAAAAAGTTTCGTAAATAAGTTTTGAAAAAACCAATCGTGTATTGAGGCCAAAGTAATTCAATTTCAAAATGTCATTTAAATAGGAACTTTTGAGAAATAAATACAGTGCAATAATTTGAAATAGTAATTATCTATGCACAACTAAAATTATTACAGAAAAAACTCATTATCTTACTTACAAAGACCTCAGATAATATATTTATATCATCCTGAAATTCACCCATAAATAAATTGTCATTGGCGAACTTCTATCTGTTTACATGGTTTTACCTTATGATCATTCATACAATCCTGCACACACCATGAGCTTTACTTTTACATTAACTATTGCTCTAGCATGACCTTAAATATTATCCATCAAAATGCTTG
This sequence comes from Eucriotettix oculatus, assembly GCA_034510155.1. Taxonomy (NCBI): domain Eukaryota; kingdom Metazoa; phylum Arthropoda; class Insecta; order Orthoptera; family Tetrigidae; genus Eucriotettix; species Eucriotettix oculatus. The sequence goes on from CM067377.1 coordinate 155,483,242, forward strand.
AGGTTACTCTAATGGTTAATAAGAGCCTGAAAAACTTAAATCATAAATTTTCTCTAATATAAATTAATATGCCCAATCAAGATCTAGTGAAACTTATTCCTAATTTCCACCCAATGCTTAATCATCAACAAACATTTATCTAATTTTCATCTTTATTCTGTCTCAGTTTTGCTTATGATTTGAATATAACAATGCAGAGAAAATTTCAAATGATGACAAGAAAAAAAATTTGCAAAGTAATTATTATTCAGTCCTGTTAGACTTTTTGGAGTTCTGTTCCACCTAAGTTATATCTAATTAATAAAAATACTACAATGGGAAAAGAACTAAATTAACAACACTAAATTCTCAATATTAGGTAATATTCCTTTTAATTTTTGTTTCAGTTTTCCTGAAATGTAATAATACTTCATGATAACTCACTGAATAATAAATCATTTACTAATGGTGATGTGCATTTTTTTTACAAAGAAGTCATATTTCATATAAGTATGAAGAAAAATCAATATCATTGATCAACAATTATATTCCGTGGCCTTAATACAAAATGATTTTTCATCAAAACACATATTCAAAACCAGGTGAACTATAGTTTAATGATTGTGGTAAAAGAAAATCAATTAAAATATAATGATTGGAGCCCAAGCAAGAAATTTAGAGTGAAGGAATATGAATAGGAAGAATTAACACAAATAAAAAACGTTTAACAGTCAACCAGTCAAATGTATGTATGTTTATGAAAATTAACATAAATAAATATAAAAAATACAAGCAAGCAATAAAAATATTGAATAATTGCTTTTTTACTCATGAATTGTTATTGCTTCCTTAAAGTTGGTGCTCCACTTCCAGTTATACTATATGTAGCATAAATAAAAAAAGAGAAAAGTAAATAAATACTAAGTAAATTCATATAGGAAATTATTTATTTCCGGAATTATTATTCCCTAACAAAACTTCCTTAAATTCATTAACATTTTACTATATTATATGTTAATTTACTTTCCAAACTAAGAAAAACACTCAATTTGGAATACGATTTGAAATAAAATTTATATGACTGCTTTGTATTGGAAAATTTATTATATAGAAAACCTTAAGCATTAAGTTGTCTTCTCAGATATAGATTGCAATTTAGTTTTCAGTTTCTTCTCTAGAAGAAGATGAAAGCCATTGCTGAAAATGTGGGAAAATTAAGTATGGTGACAATTGCAGTAACAAATTTAAGTCTTCTTGAAACAACATTTGCAATTATTCAAACATGTATAATATAAAGCTTTAAAGAAAAAATCTTAACTAATGTTTTATACACTAAGATATATAACAAGAAGAAAATATGGCATCAAAGGTTCTCATTATTCAATTGAATTAATTTAAAATTAAAAACTTTTTTCAATTGAGAGTAGGAAATATTAGGCCAAAGAATATTACTTTGAATGAAGAAGGAAAAGCATATATCTTTCTTGCATTTCTTGCAAACATGTACCTTCAAATTACATTAACATATTCAGCACCCATTCAAGTATGAAAAGTGGTACAAACTTTAATGATGAATGATTAAGATATTAGTGTTTTAATTACTGTATTAATCACAAAAATATAATTGAGTTTGTAAATGCTACAGCATGATTTATTACTGTAGGTCCACATTAATACCAAATAAATATTTTTGTAAATGTTGTTATTATTTTACAACAAAACTAGTTTATTGTAAAAACATAAAATATTAAAATATGAACTAATAGATTACTAACTTTACTATTGTTATTAGCTTTTTATTTAAGTTTTAATGGAAATTCTAAGTCTTCACATGTGACATCAAACAAATATAAATATAAAACAAGATACACCATATAAAAGTGGATAAGGGTATGTCTGCACATAGCAGAATAAATGTCCTTTAACAAGACAGGACAAAAAAACACAACCATGTAATGATTATAGCAAGCCACTTAAGTAAAACACTGATGGAATGTAGTAAAACAATATACAAAGAGGGTAAATAGAGGGGTGGCATACACATGTCATACACTATTTCAGATTAAAAGTAATAAGAAACCATACATTACCTATTGAAAAATTGGAAGTACTTTCAAACATTTGATAGATAAGTAGGTTAATATTTACAACAATGTGAACAAATGGACTCAACATCTTCAGAAAGTTACTATTGTTCATAGGAATGAATTTCACAAACAATTTTGATGATAGTTAAAGTGTACATGAATAAAACTTCAAGAAAAAAATTATAATGGAAGTATGAAGTACACAACTGATATGTAAGCAGACATGTTAACATTTTCTTTTTAAAAAAGTTATAATTTCTAATAACTTTAAAAATAACATTTAAACAGACATAATTAAAGTAAATTGTAATTTTCTTTCTTATTCCAAAATCTCAACATTAATTTTGATGTTTAAATTCATTTTAAATAAAATTCAAATTTTATTGTTAACCTAGGCTAATTATTGGAAATTCTTTTTTAAAAAAAATCTTGTCAGAATCAACAATAAATATTTATTTTGAATCAGAAGAGTGAAGGCTGCTACAATCTACATGAAAAAGAAATCAATAAATTCAATTCTCAATAGAAATCTGGTGTATGCAATTTAATAGTTTGATTAAAAAAATCCATTGAATTTTTTGTTTCATTAGAATTCTGCTTTAGTTACATTCTAAGTTTAATTAATACCAATACAGAATTAAATTATATCCACAAAAACTAATTTTTCATTGGCTAGATAATTTCCATATAGTATGAATGAATGTAAAGGGTGATGCCTGATAGAGTAACAATAAATTTTTCAATATAGGAAAGATACAGAAATAACAATAATTATTGATTATAAAAGAACATATGGGTTTGATTATAAAATGTATTCCTCGTTATGTACTGATAGTAGTAATTCTTGATATTCTTTGAAATGACAAAATAAAATGGATTAATTTCCTAAAGAAAGCCCTCATTACATTGCTAAATATGAGTGACTGCCTAAAGTGACAGATTGTTTATCATAATTAAACAATTAGTAACAGCCTTTTTTCCTCTGTACTAGTTAATATATATTTTAAAATATAATTATGTAAAATTTGAGCTCTAATAGATATTAAGAAGTGACTCAAAATGTGAGCAAGTATATAGATTTTGATTATCTCAATGCCTAACGTTCTGACCCCTGGACTTTTACACATTGGAAATACAAAATACCAAGAAACTGCACTTAAAATAACAAATTGTTGGTTGCAACAAATTCTGAGATCATAAGACTTGTGCAACCAACATTACCTTTATATGATTTGTTAACTTAAAAGACATCAACACATATAAAAACAATGAGTATTCATTAAGTAATTAAGACCACATGAACACTAATGTTGAATTAACAATTTATGTAATATGTGCTTTGCCTTTGTATCTAACTGATGAATTAGTTACAAGTGGGAAACAAAAGAATAATAAAGAAATGATATTGCTCTCAGAGAATCCCATGTGATATGTCTCTCTTTGTTTTAAAATATTGGAGCAGTACATTAGATAAATTTTGTTAAATACAATAGAAAAGCATCAAGCATAAACCTTCCCAATGTTTCAATATTACAAAATTTCTGTCCATGTGTGCATAGAATCAGCCAAATTACTGGACCTGATTTAGTGGGTAGTCAACAAATACTTTGCATATGGCTTAGTGAGCTAACTGTCCATTAGCAGGCAAAATAAAATCTATTATCTTATTTTAATACAGAGCCACTGAAACTAGAGACTGAAAATTATTTCATACATGGATAGAAACTTTTGTGATATAGTTGAACATTTGCATTATCACTCCTTTCACTATATTTCCTAATTTTCTTACAACCTATGGCAAGTAGTATTTCTGAATTGCAAATACTTCAAGTTTCTATTGAAAAGTGATTTACAATAAAGTAAGATGTAAACAGCTGATGGCATTTTATAACATTGGATAAGCCATAAATTTTTCCTTTTATAATAATTCTTATTAATTGTTATTTGCAGTTGGATATCAGAATAACAAGGAATAATAATATGAATTCAGACAAAGGAATTTGAAATAAATAATTCTTAGGACATAAAGAAGTTAACTGCAAAAGTAAGGAGTTTATTTTATGCCAGAATTGTGTGAAACTTTGGATGGCTTTGTTGTTCCTTTTCCAAATGAAAATATATTTTAATTTTGCTTTCTCCATAAACCTTTTAACATAGTTTGGATATCCTAGAAAATTGTTGTGAAAGTATGAAACTGTTGTATTTATTGACATAGGTGTTAGAAGAAGAATGTATATTGACACCTAAACAACATGTGTCAATAATAAATCATAAATTAAATTATGACAATTTTAATGTTACCCTAATTTGTAATTTAAATTGATTCTAATTAGTTATTATTTTTCACAATTATTCTGAGTAATTGAGAATTCTCATTCTTAATGATATAATAAATACAATTGTTACAGTTAAAAGTTAATTAACTGATTCTCAGTTTGAAATTAAAACATGCACCTTTGTTCAGTTTACACAATGTTCATTCTTCACTGATTTACTAGAGTTAGGATGTGAAGAGTGTGACTAATAAAAATTGTAGGTGAACCTGAGCTTCAGGTATACAGGGTGGATGGATCTCAGATTGGATTCTGGCGTCGAACTGGACTGGCTCAATGGTTAGAACAACTGCCCAGTAAGCGGGAGGAGCCAGGTTCGATTCCCGGGTCCAGTTGAGATTTTTCCATTCTGATCTTCTAGATTAAATATTATTCAATTATCATAAGAAAGTCCATCAAAGTATACAGATTGCTATTATTTTTTTTAAATATCTGTTTGTTTTTTACTTTTTCCTATCATTGACAGATTCATAAATTGAGATAATGGTAATACTTAGCAGAATATGTTAAAGTGATACTTAGTTATAAGGTCTTTAAAATTTTGAAGACAAAGGATGTACTTTTCAGTAATTATAGAATAAAAATATCAAGAGTAATAAATATTCAATTAAATGACAACTTCAATAGAATTATGTAAATTTCCATTAAGTATTTGCAAGTTTCCTTAAGAAAACAAAAATGCCAATTGTTAGAAATATAATGTGAAATGCTTGACTATAAAAGATAACTGAGGAGGTATTCTCAATTATCTTATCTTTGTTGAATGTAAGTTGTTTTAACTCTATGATTCAGGTGCAAATGCTTAATCCTTTTCTATGATTTATTTTCTCTACTTTCACAGATAGTTAACACAAAGTATTTGAAGGATAGAAGCAAGGAAAGCATTAATACGGTTAAGAATTAAAGATTAGGAAGTAAATAACAAAAGAAGTATCTACAAAAGGGCACCACACAATGTAGAAAGAAATTTGCACGCATACACACAAAAGACACAGAGAGAGGAAGATAGCGAAAGAGAAGAAAGAAGTTTTACAGTGAAGATGAATCAGATATAAAAGCATCCACATTTAAGATGGTTACATGGACAATAGAGTATTAATTGATTCTATAAAATAAAGCAATTAATTAGCTTAATATTCACATTTCTGTTTCATAAATAATATATGAATATGTACATAATAAGTGAATTAATTATTAAAAATAACATGTTAATGCTTTTGACTATTCTGACACACCTTCACAATAATGAAGCACAATGTAATTATGAAAACAGAAACCAAACAAATGAATTGACCGACACATCCTTACCTTCCCATGAGCAGGAGGAGTGATAGGAGTGTCTGAGTCACCTCCACCCCCTCCTCCAAGAGTGGGAGACAGGCGCGAATCAGGTGTGGTTGAAGGGGGTAACCTTTGTTCTTGTACAGATGCTAACCTGTCAAAATAAATATAATTAAGTATTGTGAAGAGAGAAAATTTTGGAATAATTTGACCAAGGGAAGGGATAGATTAATAGGCCACATTTTGAGACATGAGGGTATTGTAAAATTAGCGCTAGAGGGAAGTGTTGGGTGTAATAAAAATACTTGCACAGGATAAGTTAACATGGAGGGTTGCATCAAAGCAGACTTAGGACTGAATACCACAACACCACAAAGTATTGTATAAAAACAAAATTATCTATGAGTGGTTCAAAAGGATCATTGTTTTCAAAACAACATTTCATTGGAAGTAATATTAAAATACAAAAAGGAAATTTAAAAGATAGTAGCTACCTCCCATTGTCCGGCGATGCCTAATATTTTCAGTCTTTTCTTCTTCTTCTATTCCTCTCTACGCTGCTCACACAGCTTTCTCTGAGCATATTTCTATGCCGAGCTTGTGAATTAAGAGCGAATTTCCCAACTTTCTCCCACACTTTCTATCCTTACACCCTATCCAAATATACAATATGTGTGATGACGTCACGTTTCAATCATTAATTCGTATATATATATATATATATATATATATATATATATATATATATACATTAGTCAGGAAATGACATTGTCATGTTAATTAAAACAATTAATGGGGAAAGGACAGAGAGATAGAAAGAAGATGACTTACCTGAGGTTCATAGATGGTAGACACCTTGTGAGGTTTAGAGAACTTGAATTTTCGGAGGCACCGCCCCCTTCATCAGAAAGTTAGGAAGACATTTCCAGTGATCGGCTAGCCGACGACTGAGCAGTCAAAATTTGCTGCTCTGCTAACTTAGGTCGTAAACAATTGACCCCACCAGGTCGCCAACTTTCTCTCTCAATAAGGGTCTGGGAAGAGGCAAGGACTTGATGGCTTGATGGGAGTTGGGGAGATGCATACTAACACCCCCATCTTGACACACATTCATTCAAACACATCCACCCTTAGAGGTGTCAATATTTAAATATTGATACACACTCTCATACATACATACATACATACAACCACCATTCAAACAAAAGGCAAGGTATACACACACAGAAGGATTTATTGTATGTACAATTCCAATGGACTCGTGCTTTGGGGGGGGGGGGGGGAAGGTTGGAGATAAAGAGTTATAGGATTTTGAGTCCAGGGCTTTGTCTTGACTGTAGGACATGCTGGAATGAAAGTTCCCACAGATGGAGTTCAGCTTCTGATGAGTCGGGAGGTAGGGCTTTGAGGGGGGTCAGTGTGAAGCACTGGTTGAAGTTGTTGGTGTTGTGGCTATGGGCATGGGCAGCTATGGGGAATTGGGTTTTGAGGAGTTTTACTGTGCTGTGGTGGTTGGCAATCCGTTCGGGGAGGGGTCTCTTTGTCTGACCGTTGTAAAAGGCTGGGCAGAGTGTGCAGTTTATTTTGTAGATAGTGTGGGAGCACAGACAGGTTATGTTTTCCCTAATTTTGTAGGTAGTGCTGTTGGTGGGGCTCTGGAAGGTCGTGGTAGGTGGGAGTATATATATATATATATATATATATATATATATATATATATATATAGTATAACCCCTTTTTAACAAATCTTTGGGGACCGGAAATTTTGTTCCTTAAATAAAAAACATATATTCCACCCTTATCCATTTTCCAACTATCTAAACCAGGGGCGGCCAATCTTTCACATACCAAGTGTCAATTTTTTTGACAGATGAGTTTGGGTATGGCATATAACTCTAGCACATTTTATAGCATCTTACATTCGTGATTAAGACCAGCCATCGACTGAGCAGTCTTACTGTTGCCTATCATGGTGTCTACTTCAAGTAAGCCACCACCTTTCAATCTCTTTTCTGACCTTATCAATTGTGTGAAGTATTTTGACACTTGTATGTAATATATATAGTAAATGAGGGAGAAAGATAGGAAATATGCTTTGAATCATGTTTGGCACATAATTATTCTCAGAGAAAGACATATGGCAAGCGTAGAGAAGAAAGGAAGAAGAATGACAGAAAATATTCGGCACCACTCGGACTCGAACCTGGATCGTCATAGAGCCTCTGATGTAGCCGCAGAGCGCCTTGACCATTAGGCTATGTCGCCGGTGCATCAAAGATAGTCAGTCTTGTAGGATATATACAATGTATTTAGTTCGGATGAATAGAGAGAAATCAATGCGTGTGACTTTGTCACATTACATACGTTTCATTAAATTCATTAAATATATATATATATATATATATATATATATATATATATATTTCTTACCTTTTTAATGTAACAAGTGTTCCAGTCAATTTCTTACATCTCCTTAATGCACTTTCAAGTCTTTCAGGTTCTTCTTTCAAAAACCTAAAATGAATAAATAAAAAATAAATATGCAATAATTGAAGCAACTTACTGTAGGGAATATATAATGTATCAGGTAATTTCTTGTGCATCAAGCATCAAACTCCAACATTTTTGCTTGCAGTTGATCAAATGTTACTGACACAACACCAAAATGAAATATAACCAGAGTTAGGTTCATAGATTATATTTTTATTGCAAGATCTACTAAAAAAGGCTATACCTGTGCCTCAAACTATTATAACACAATAAAGCAAGTAACAATCAAGTGTAAGTTTTGTTTTCCTTGTTGTATATATCACTTTAATTGTAGTCAATGACCCATAAATAAATCAAAGTTCAGAAATGAAAACCACATCATAATTTGCCACATAGGAAATCAGCATAACTTAAAAGATTATGTATTTGTCAAAGATAGAACAATAGAACACCAAGACTGAATGCGCGTAACATAAATTTCTTCAATTTTCAACATACATGATTAATGTCATTCTGCCAAAAATATGTCGACAGTTATATGTTTATATAAAGATTACCTTTGAAGGTAAACCAGTCAGTAATTTTTAGATAAACTAAAAATGTTATACTTTTTAAAATCCACTAATAGAGCCTGTAGTAAAATGGAGTATATCAATGGAAAAAATGATCTTTTATTAACAGTTTCTATGTGTTAAATTAATGACTGAACAGACTGTGCCAATAATGACTGGTACCTCCTGTAAACTGTTTGGTTTAAAGTTTATTTAAAAGTACATGAGATTAAAGCATGCTGGCAGAAAAATTTCGATATATTTCATAACAGTAAATGTTAATATAAATTTTATAACTAATTTTTCAGGAGCCATGAGTACATGTTGACACAAATTTTAAACTTATTTGAGAACCTACAGTATTTATTATGGTTTTTAGCTAATTGTTGGTGATAAAAATTAATGAAATAAAAATAATCAATTACTTTTCCTCTCGCACAACTTTCTCCATCTCTGATGATAATAAGCTCTTCATTCCTTCCTGGAGGCTGGGAAATCTCACCTTCAAATCAGCAACAGTCTTACTACAAAAATAAATTCCAAGAAAGAAAATTAATAAATGTAGAATAAAATTCTAGTCATAAATTTTGGTAACTTCAGCAGAATTTACAACACATTTTAATATAACAGTAAATAAAATTGTAATTAAATTAAATAAATTAATGGCCAAATTTCAAACTATAAGTTTTTATCTAATTCATTTGAACATGTCTGTGACTTCAACGGGGCAATTTCTTCAAATTTTCTAAATTTCTGTTACAAAATTTTGTTTTATATTATTTGTTTTTTCTAAGGTTATTGCAAATCGAAATATTTAAACAATTAATTTTTTAATATTTAATTTTCTAAATTTTTTTACACTTTTAATAGTGTTATTCATTTATATTATTATATATTTATTTGATTTAAATTGTAATAAATATTTGTACTGCATACACTGAGGTGAAAAAAGTAAAATAAAATAATAAATTATTCTCTGCACATAATGCAAATATTGACTTAGATTATTCACTTGAAAGTGAACATCAATAATTCAATTTACAAGAAAGTGAGTAAGATTTGAAAAAATTACTTTCCAATATACTTCTACACAATATTCCCATAATGTTGGCAATTTTAAATTAGTTTTCAAGAAACTAATTCCCTCATTCATGTAACCCATGCTATACACTCCTAGAATCAAATATTCTTTACATCAACACTTGGCAACTTATGAAGTGAAGGTATTGTAAGATTTTAGTATGGTTGATGCTGGCTTATATATTGATAAGGCCAGAACTAAGATGTTTGTCACCAAAAAGGGCAGTAACATTGACTGAGGAGTGGTTCCAGGGAAACTTAATTGTGAATTGTATTTATGGAGAGAAATTAAGATAGGAAGTTGAGTTCTTAACATGAAGATGTCACCTATGATCCAGAACCAGGTTAAGGATTTCAATGAGGAGGAATTTAGGTTCTCCTGTTTCAGTGTACAGTGAATGGATTTGCACAGGAGGTATCCATCCAGTTGGTTATGCTAGATATTGTCAGGCCTAAGACAGATCTGATGCAACCCTCCATGCTAACCTATCTTGTGCAAACCTTTTCATTTCCACATTACTATCACATCCCACATCATCCCTAATCTGCTTAGCGTATTCTATCCTTTTGTCCCTCTTCTGTTCTTACCCTGCACACTTCTCTCTAATGCTAATTTTACAAGACCCACATGTCTCAAAATGTGGCCTATAAATCTATCCCTTCTCTTGGTAAACGTCCTCCAAACTGTTCTTTCTTTGCCTATTCTGCTTAGAACTTCCTTGTTAGTGATTCTATGCACCCATCTGATTTTCAGCATTCTCCTATAACACCATATTTCAAACTAATATAATAATAACTAATCACTATTTTTGAAGGTAACATAATTACTGTATATTGTATACATGTGTGTGTGTGTGTGTGTGTGTGTTAGTGCACTTGTGTACATAATATAACAAAACTCGATGGCAAAATTTCAGGATGTATTCCCCACATTGAGAGATGAAGAAAAAGTGTACACAACATGGGTCTGGAAATGTGAAATTATAAAGTTATCAAAATTGATATAATTGTTACACTAGGAAACATATTGAGAATGAAATTGATTTTTACCTAAATACTTATAAGCACCCGTAAATTACTGCCTATCATGTACTAACTTTCTGTGCATGCATTGTGGCAGCATCTCAAACACTATGCACCACACCATATATTTTTTATTGTGTTCAAATGCAAAGAAGAGCAGCTGCCTATATTCAGTCAACATGAGATAGCTTTGAGCATTTCAACAAAGCATTCCAATATGCCATTTGAACTTCATATAAACTGATCAGATATGCCTAAGTAACTTGGACATGAAAGGTAATCATTCACGGGGGCTAATAAGTAGTTATAGAATTACACTGTTATATTTATAAATGTTTTAGATGAGATATTGGCAACATGGGATAATTGTATCAAAAATATTTTACAGTAAATGTACATACTTATAGAAGCTATTTGTGTTAATTATTAACAACATAACAGAAGAATTTAGGGCAACATCAGTGTTATTCCCAACATATTTCCTCATGTAACAATTGTAACCAGAGTCTCACGTTATAGTCCAGATAACAAGGCATATTGTCATGCACTAACATTCATTAAAATAGTATATGATTATTGCAGGCTACAATTCTCCCAACAAACAGATTTCTGCTTTGGTGGCGAATCCCTACATTCAAGATTCTAATCACTTTCTCTGCTGCCTCCAGGAACTCCTGAGACCACTCTCATCCATCACCTTGTTAGTTGCTATGGATGTTTCCCTAAACATAAGCATCCCCCCATGAATGAACTACCTGCCCCTGAAATCTTCCTGTCTTGATAGCCACCAAATTCTTTTCCCACTATAAACTTTTGATCTCCCTAACCCATTTGTTCTTTTCAAGACTTATATTTAAACATTGTGTGAAGAACAATTAGAAAAGGCCAATGACCAACAAAAAAAGGATAATTTACCACTAATAATGATGTTAACATTGCACTAGTTATAAGTTCTCAAATTTTGGACATTTACAAAAACAATTTTCTCAGAAATGATGAATTTACAAGAAATTTTTATGCACTGAAAGAAGTAGTGCTAAGAATTAACTATAACAGTAACCATTTATTAAAACATAATATTTTTAGTCATAAATATATAAGTTGCTCGCAGGAAAAATTGTTAAGCATTTTGAGAAATATTTAGCAGCCTAAACTATACATGAATAATACTTATTAGTTCATCATTTATGTAACACATTTGGTATAATTACTGAAAATATGATAATATCTACATAAATACCTGGATTTGCTAAGAATAAGTGCCATATTCTCCACATCAGACATATTTACTCTAGTTTTCCGATTTATTACGTTCCCACGCAGTTCTTCAACAGTACTTTCCAACTCTCTGCGTACAAAAAATTTAGACTGGAGATGGTAATGTTTTTTAAAATAAATACAATTCAGAAATTTCTTAATCTTTAACATTTAAATAAAAATAAAACAACCTTAAAACTCTCAATTCTGAAGGCAAATAGTCCTTTCAGCTGAAATAAAATTAATAATGTGGATACATTATCAATTTAAATATCTATACAACAGAAAAATTTAGTCTTATTTTGAAATGCTCAGGTTTCTATAAAGTAATACTCTAATAATAAAATGAAGATTGCGGTGCAATAACAACGCTTACTTCCCCGCATTCAACTTGAGCCATTAAGAATTACGGTCTATTTATATTAGTCTGTAAAATGCATTGTCCGAAGCATGGGCAAGAATTGTCTCATACGTCACGGGAGTGTTGATACTACAGCCTGGTGGTGCTGTCTCCATTGCATGGCTGTCTCTCAGACAAAACACAGAGACAGCCAGTAGCAAACGATTCTTTCTGTGCCCAAACAATGCACTCCACTCCCTTACTCTGGGGTTTTCAACCCTGTCTAAGTCTTTGTTTTAATTGAAAGATATGAAACAAAAAAATAATTTAGTATTTACTGCACTAATCCAAAATATATTGATTCATATATATATAATTAATGGGGAAAGGACAGAGAGATAGAAAGAAGGTGACTTACCTGAGGTTCAAAGATGGTAGACACCTTGTGAGGTTTAGAGTACTTGAATTTTCGGAGGCACCGCCCCCTTCATCAGAAAGTTAGGCACCGCCCCTTTCATCAGAAAGTTAGGAAGACATTTCCAGTGATTGACTATCCAATCACTGGAAATGTCTTCCTAACTTTCTGATGAAGGGGGGCGGTGCATCCGAAAATTATATATATATATATATTTTTAAAAAAGATCCAATTGTACCAAGTCTCTCTCTGCCCTTCATTTCCTCTAAGATGCGTACACAGCCCATCTTCTTTTTCTAACTTCATATTCATCAAAAGCAGTGGTCATAGCCACAATTACAGCTTACTGACTTGCAATTAGTACTGTGACTTCCTCACCAAAGATGCACGGTAGAGGCATGGTATAGCATACCTAAATTGACTAAACTATTATTGCTAGAACCAGAGTAGTGCCAGTTATACTTTGCAAGGGATGGAATGTGGGTTTCGAAAATAAGGTATGATGCAATTAAAGAAAATGTGACCATGCCAAACAAATTTATTTGGATATGAAAGATGGCCAAAAAGCTATTAACTTTCCTAAAATCAATTGTAAGCATGACAAGGCTGGAAGCAGCAACATGCAATTTCAAGACAGTGTCTGAATGGTGTGGAGGACAGCTTAAAGAGTAAATTTCCTGCCTTTCTCCCAAATATTTCTATCTTTCTTTATATTTATAGAGAAACAGAAAGCCACCAATATATATACATATCAGACCAGAAGAGGAGGAGAACAAGTTTTCTTAAAAACTTTACTATCTGCTGTAAAGTGTCCCTTTTTTGTTTTATGCGAAATTCACAGAAAGTTTTATATATGTCATTTAACTGCCGCTTAAAATATTCACTGAGAAAAAGATGTTATAAATTGTAACACAAAATTTTAATAACCTTGTATTTTTAAGTTTAAAAATACAAATATTTCCATTTCCTTTAAATATACCAATGGAATACATATTTTGGAAATGTTTTAACTGTGCATGAATTCTAGCCTCTGACATACATTATCAATAAAATAAACTATAAGGTTTTTCAAGAACAGCAGGTCGATGCTGAAATGGAATAAAACAAACTGTGTGTGAGGTATTAACGAAATTCTTTCTTTATTTGAAAGGCCCATGTAAGCTTTTTCAAATAAAAAAATAATTTAATACCTTATTTCAACAATGACCTGCCCTTATTGAAAAACCCTATGTATAAAATATTACAATATCAATCAATTATATTAGCAATAACAATAGAAAAATCTTACGTAAGGTCTTTCTCCAGTCTTAGCATTTCTTGCTTATACAAATCTTCTTCACGACTAAGTCGTAATTTGTCCGAGTCTCCAACAGATGACCATGCATCATCACCTCCTGTTAAGAGCATTGCTCTGGGGGAAAAAAGCATTACACTCATTAATTATACAACTTCAATTGAAACTTGCAAACTAATATCTGAAGTAAGCAAATAATTATCCTGAACTGGTGCATAGTTACTGTATGACTGCACCCAACCTCATAAAATCAATTTTAATTCTTATCAAGTGACACAAATGTCAAGTAATCTACTTAAATTTGTGTGTGAAACAAAACCTCAGTAAAACATAAGTTCATATTATAATTCATTTATTTATTACATATAATCAAATACTCATCAGATAAATACAATAAATATGAGCAATGATATTTTTCTCATTATTATTCAAATATGATTAATCTAAAATTGTGGGTGATTTTAATGAAGCAGCCTGCAGTATCTCCTTTCAAGTATAAAACGCGTGGAAACACATTTAATTTGAACAAAAGATCTTAAATGCCACCCAAATGGTACAAGGTAATACACAGTTTTCTCATCCATTGTAAATTACATTCTGATAAAAATACTCAAATTCTCTCTCAGCTCTCACTGCAGTAAATCTCAAAACAACTAAAACATTTATCAAAGATTGACGGTTTTCCTGGTGTATATGAAGGATAAATAGTTAATTTGTATTCTCCTATGGTCAAATAAACCTTAAGCCATGACCAAAATCATTTTGGTGACATTAAGAAAAATAAATAAATAAAAATAAGGCAAACAAATTTAGTTAACAGTTAGTTATCATAAATACATTTCATACATCTTTGCAGACTTCTTCAGGTAAATTTTTCAATGGATAAAACTTATTCCATTGTGAGTAATTTGGTGTCACAGACTATCCCCAGAGACAATTATGGCTGTTTATGGACTTGTAATTTATTTGAATTAATCAAAAGTTATTTAAAAGAAAAAAAATTAGAGACTGCATTTCTATGATTTTCATAACTTTGAGGAAATTACTACATAAAAACTGATCCTTAGGTGATGTAGCACATAACTATAGAAACTTATTTATTTTATTGTGTGCCTTCATTTTATTTAGCGTTCTTAAATTTTCTATGAAATAGATCATTAGTGCATATTCAATGCATTTTTTATGTAAATCTATCAACCCTTTAGTCATGCTTCTAATATTCAGCTCTCGTGCAATTCATACTACGCATCTTATTTGCTTGTGGGAAGTATCATAAAATATTCGTATTTTTCAATATTTCTACGAGAGCCTCCGTTTCTTCTCCCAATGCACCAAACTGATCGGTCCAACTGCGTGATATTTTGTAGACATGGATCACTGCCCGCTGCAATCAATGGCACTATAGAAACCTTTTGAAGTGCAAGAGGAATAAATAACAGGATAATCCATTAATTGACATGTTTTGGAAAGATAAAACTTCAGCTGCAAGCGGCGAAATGTTGGAGATGTTTCGCCTCTATTCAAAATATCTGATGACAGAAGAGCCATCGGGAGCAAATCATCACAAGTATCATCTGACAACTTGTTTCCAGCACATAGAGGCTGTTTCAAGCTGTCTAGAAGAAGACAAAAATGCTCAATATTTATAGATACACCAAATTAACACTAAGAGAAATATATTTTCTTAATGAATTATGAGCAGACGAAGACAAAATTTTCAATTTCACAAGTGTGATCTCAAAAAGTTTCGATTATCTTTTGTGCTTGGTTGGTAAACAAATAAAAAAGCAGGATACACCTATTAATTTTTGGAAGAGTTTAATTTCACAAAGATTCATAAAATTTATGCTACGAAATGGAATACCAATATGCAACTGAATAATAAATAATAAAAGGGGGAGAAAAGGGGAGTTTGCCTGAAGTAAGCTGGTAGCATGCGCAATTTTGTCAGACAATATAAGACATAATTCCATCTGTCACCATTCTCCGACATGCTGCAACATGTCTCAAGCTCTGGCTGTCAGAGACTGACGGTTGTGGACCGACTCAAAGTTTTAGACTGTCAGACGCAACTGCTTCACCTGATTCCTATGTATAATATCCCTCAAGTCACTGTTTGATAAAATGACTCATCTCAGACAGTTTGCGGCCTGCCTAACTGCATTTGTATCAACAGAAGTAAATAAAAGGTTAGGATGCTTTTTCATGAAATTTCTAGTGATGGAAACATTCCTCATCAGTCTTGAACAGAGAAAACTTTTGTGTTTTAGTTCTTCCACGAGTAGAGTTAGTAGAGTAACCAATATTTGCCCTAATGTGTGATGTTCAGAAGAGGGAATTTTGTGCGTGGAACTCTTCCACAAACTGGGAAATTTCAAAACCATCTGATTGTTTAAATAATTCATCTATCAATTTGTTTGCTGGGTCATGTGTCAGAGCAGTAAACAGTTAACATGGGTTAGGCCATGTCCATATAGTAAATGTAAAGGAACAACTAAACACCTAGCTCTTTGAACCTGCACACAACTCTCTAATAAAATAAAATGTTTATTTACGTTGATACTCTTTTTATAATTTTTTTTATTTCAGAGGTGTTAGTTCTAAGCAGGATAAGAGAAGATAGAACAATATGGAGGACATTGACCAAGAGAAGGAATAGATTTATAGGAAATGTTTTGAGACGTGATGGTCTTGTAAAATTAGCATTATAAGGAAGTGTGTGGGGTAAGAACAGAAGGGGGAGGCAAGGGTGGTGCATGTGATGTGGTAGTTATGTATAAATGTAAAGGCTTGCACTGAGGGTCTAAGGACTGACAACTACAATAATTCAATGAAGGTAATTTATTTGTTTTTGACAAGTCACTTGAACAAAGCAGCCAGTTAGTGAGCAGGATTTTGTCATTTGGTTACCCACAGCAATTAAATTGAGACATGAACTTGGTGCAGTAACTTAAAATTCTTATAGATTCCCTATATAGAGGTTCTATAGCTCAGGTTTGGCCAAGTAATTATATCAGATATCATCAATGTCACGTTCATAAATACATCAACACGAATTTGTGTGTAATAAGTAGTTATAATAATAAACATGATATCCAATATGCTTATAAATATATGCAAAGTTATTAAAGATATGTGGCAAAGATACAAACCTAATTTTTATAAATGTGTCTCTGATAGTTTCTCGTACAGAATGTGCCTGTGCTTGAGACATTCTACGCAGATTCCGAACTTCTTGTCTTAAATCTTTGGCTTTCTTTTGTAGGCCCCTCAGCTGATTATACATTTCTGGTGTTAGTTGCAGATCAGCTAAAAAGAAAAAGTATTTCCACTCATTTATATATTTCCAGTTCCTTATTATTAATAGAAATAGAATATTATTTTACATAAAACTGTACAATCTCCAAACTGCAGTTAAGAAATGCAGCAAGGGATTGTAAGTTTGCCAAGATGGCTAATGCTCTGAAAATAACTCCCATGTGTCTTGAATAGACACACCAAACTTCAATTTCAGCAAGGCCAGCATCTTTTTGGCTTTTCATTCCATGTCAATGCCACACACACTTATTTTATATATATATATCGGCTATCTGATCACTGCAAATGTCTTCCTACCTTTCTGATGAAGGGGCAGTGTCTCTGAAAATTTAAAGAACTCCAAACCTTACAAGGTGCCTACCATCTATGAACCTCAGGTAAGTCACCTACTTTCTATATCTCTTTCCTTTCTAATTCACCGGGAATGGCTTTGTTCTTAATATATATTAATCAATGATATATTTGATGAAGTCACAACATTAAATAATTGGATAGTGAGTAAAGATAGAACAAAGAAAGACATAAGTTAAGTGTAGGGAAGAATGGAAAAAGAAATACAGGCTGCAAACATTCAGCCCTGCCGGGGCCAGCTGTCGACAGCTGTGTGCCATGATAATATATTATAAACAAGTGATGAAGGCACACATTTGATAATTGGGTAGAAATAAAGATAGAAATATTTGGGAGAAAGTCAGGAAATTCACTCTTGAAATCATATGTATGGCATAGTAATACACTCAAAAATAATATGTTAGGCAAAGAAAGGATTTGAAGAAGAAAGAAAGACTGAAAATATTTGGAACAGCCAGGACTTGAACCTGGATACACAAAATCCAGTGTAACCACCACTAGAGCCAACAGTAAAAATAGAATTGTGTCTCAAACAATGGTGAGAAAAATTGCGAATTTTCATATCTATTATATTTGAGTGTTGCATGTTGGGGCTGCTCACTATTGTGTTTATGTCGCTGCAAGGTCTGCAACCAATTTGAAAACAAATACTCTGAGTGGACTGCATGCTAGATGCTTTGGCGATATAATACCTGGCCTGATGAAAAAATGGATTAGTATGCAATGTGATAGATCAGGACCTGATGATGCTGCTTAACTTGAAGCTAGTATCTTCTGGACTGAATTGTATTTAAAAGGGAGTGTTTTGTGTTTAAACACCATGATTTGCACTAGTCAACGACTGGACAAACTTTTGGATAAATGAAACATCTGATTATTTTAATTTATTGAGAAAGAAAACATTAAAATTACTAATTTTTATTATATTTTTAAGTCTAATTTAAGATTACTATAAAACTTTTTTAAGAACATTTTATTCTGGTACTTGTAAAAATTTACTTGCATTTAGTTTGTTTTGTACATTCGATTTTTTGTATCTATTTTCAAATTTATTTTTTTAGAAATGTTTTAATAATAAACTACTATAAGCACTATTTTCCAGTAGGCTTTATTTGGCTGATGTACCTATCTTTATAAGGACACCCCTAATTATCCCTCTAAAGTTGGTCTGTCAGAAGATTTAAGTCGTGCAAGGAGTGCGATGATTTGCTGGCCGGTTTAATTTTTCAGATGGCAGGTGGTTCCATTATGTGTGTGTGACAAGGTCAAAATAATTCATTCATTTGTATAGGAAAGAGAGCAGCTGTTCACTTACCTTAAATCGATAATAGATATCGAGTTCAGGAATTTTCAAGAAAGTGTATGTCTGAAGAGCATGTAGCCAGCAGCTTACTAGCTGGCTTGCATGCTGTCACTAGTTAGCTCAAATATAAAACTTTCTTTTGATAAAAAGGGTGAGAAGTTATAAGACTGACCTCTGTAAACATGACGACCTTCATACTGTCCAGGTGACAGAGACACTGGTTTAGGAGGTGGGGCAGGTTTATGTCGATCTCTTTCTGCAAATAACAAAATAAAAGAAATAGTGAAGAAACAAAGTTGATGAATAACATAATGAAACATATACTACAACTTTATCCCACTTGGAACAAGGTGTTAATAATATTCTGTAGCTCATCAGAGAAATTATTTAGCTACTTAGTTATGAAATTATGATTTGGAAGGATAGGAAAAATTGGATTTTAATTTTTATGAAACATACCAATCATTAATGTCTATTTACTAATTTCTTTCATTATTGCTTGTTTAGACTTATTATTAATTAATTTCATACAATTATCAATAATTAGGAATCATTTTTAATAATGAATTTTGTACTTCATATTTATATTACTGAATTAAGTGTTCCATTATGTGTGTCCTCTAAATAATGCATCAGTAATTATCAGAATATGTAACCATTATTACAATACTCATATAATAAAATTATTCATTAAATATTCTCAGCATAATTTATTTGCTTATAATAATATATAGATATAGGCTGTGTTAAAATTTTGAACAATATAGAAACACATTTTAAAAATCATTCACACCACATCATATAATAACTACACTAACTATAATGAAGGAAATAGTATTTCAACACAGGTATTAATCTAATATCTATGTGACTGCAGTGAGTAAATAGTAGTAAATTCTGTATGTAATTGCTCAATTCAGAATTTATTGGACTATATACCAATAAGTTTACAATTTGTATGTGTTCAAAACTTAATTAAAGTTGTATCAACTTATAGACGCTAATATTACTATAATGAAAATTATATTGCAATACATTCACTTATTTTGTTGCATACTTAATTTAAATTATTGCTACAAGATAATAAATGGATAGTACATAATTCATGAAAGAAATATTCTACACTGTTCTATCAAAATTAAATTTATAACTGTCTTGGATCCCCAACATTATTTGCATTCTTGTTCTGAAATTATTTTACCTTGTGATGACATTCTAGGCAGAGTTGATGATTTAATGGCTGGTTTAGTTGGTTTTGAATCCGCTATATTGGTAGCAATGAAGAAAGCAAATAAATATAAACACATGTTAGTTTCTGAAAATCATTTTTTATGCAGTATCAACTATTACAGTTTTCACTGAGAAAACATTTACAATAAGTTATTAGATATGCAAAAAATATATATTCTTCAATACATCAAGAATGGTAACCTGATGGCAAATTTCATTTAAAAATTAACATCTTGAAATAAGCTTTAATTTCATTGTATCTACATATTCATGTATAAAATTTGTATCAAAATATCTACGTGTGTTTCACATTTTAAATAATGAGTAGCAGCAGTATGCAACAGAGAGGTAAACTTGCAACTAGGAAGCTATACACATACTATTAATAATATAATACAGTAATGGTCACTTGAATCGTATGGGTATGAAGGTGAGTGCAACTTATCTGAGAATGAATGTGGAGTCAACAATTGAAAGTAACTAAGATACATTACAAAATTTCTAAGTTCTCTCCAGTCATAATCTCCATCCTCCAAGCATATTTATGTCACCAAGTTTATCCTTTCCATGAAAATTTCATTTATATACATAATGAGTAGCAGCAGAATGTAACAGAGAGGTAAACTTGCAGCTATATTTATATATAATGTATATATAGGATATTTGAATAGTAAGTAACAATATCCCAGAGTGACTGCGGGGCTTACCTGATTATGTCGGGGATGCCTCGCACTCTCTCTCTGGGTATTTTTATCAAAGTTCTCATATGCCGAGACACCTTCACCTATTTTAGGAGGTATATGTACTGGGGTCAAAGACCTTGGGCATATGGCAAGAGTTGTCCGCTGATCCCATTGGATCAGTCGGCCAATTGCCTCCTGAAATTGGTGGAGACACGGAGAAGGGAATGCTGCGTCCCCACAGCAAACTCGTCTCCCGTCATTCGGAAGGGCGTGAGAATAGTACCCAATGCCCGACCTACCTGATGCAGGTTTTCTAGGGTTTTCCCTGCATCTCTTTAGGTGAAACACCGGGTAGGATCCTTAAACAATAGCCCGGGGGCCCTAGTTAACCCTTGGCTACCTTGCTCTACCTTCCGCATCCCCCCTTTTCAATTCCCTTCCTATGCTATTAAAGGGGAGTTGCCTGATTCAGGATCACCCTCAAGTAGCCTGTTAACCAAAAAAAAAAAAAGTAAGGAAAGTAAATGAGGGAGAAAGATAGGAAATATGCTTTAAATCATATGTTTGCCACAGAATTGTGCTCAGAGAAAAACATATGTCAAGCGTAGAGATAGGATGGATAGAGTGAAGTAGGATAGAAGAGATATTAGGAGCATACATTTAAGGATAAATTACAAATAAATTTATCCTTAAATGGATGCTCCTAATAATATCTCTTCTATCCCACTTCTCTCTATCCATCAAAATATATTCATCGTATATATCCTACAAGACTGACTACCTTGATGCACCAGTGGCATAGCCTAATGGTCAAGGCACTCTACGGCTACTGTGAAGGCTATATCACGAACCGGGTTCAAGTCAGTCTTCTTCTTCCTTTCTTCTCTACACTTGACATATGTCTTTCTCTGAGCACAATTCTGTACCAAACATATGATTCCCTCATTTACTATCCAAATATCCAATGTGTGTGATTTCATCATGTTACATACATTTCATTTATATATATATATAAACAATTAATGGGGAAAGGACAGAGAGATAGAAAGAAGGTGACTTACCTGAGGTTCAAAGATGGTAGACACCTTGTGAGGTTTAGAGTACTTGAATTTTCAGAGGCACCGCCCCCTTCATCAGAAAGTTAGGAAGACATTTCCAGTGATCGGCTAGCTGATTTCCTGACTCATATATATATATATATATATATATATGAATTTTTATATAATTTCACTTATGAAATCAGGAGTTAAAATCAGATATAAATTTAGATGTACTCCACACATAAGCATTGTGCCTAATACAAAAGTTATAACTGTGCAAACAAAAAATTTATTCTTATTCTTCAAAATAAAATAAAATTTTTTACTATATTTGGTACTATTTTGCACTAAATTTTCCTATTTAATTTATTTTTTCTAATATACTATTTGGCTTAAAACTTTTGTTTTTTTTCTTTTTTAATATTGTGTATACACATTTGATTTTACTTGATAAAGTTGTATGAAGACTCTGTATGAATATTTATTGTTCCTAAGTTTCTGCTGTTTGTGGGAAAATTGGAATTAATTAAAAATTGAGGTTTTTAGTTGTAATATAATTATATTTATAGTTACTGTCTTCTTCTTATTTATTGAATTAATGGTATGAAATTGTTCCAAAAGCATACGGCAATTACGTACCTTGGGGGTACAAAGTTCCTTAGATATTGAGTAACTTCTGATTAGTTCATTTAATTTTAGCAGCTTCCATTGTGCCACAGCTACCATTTTGATATCTTGAGATACATCCATAGAAAACTCTTTGTTGGTCTCTAAATTCTTTACCCTCACATCAATGATACTTGGATAGATATTTGATAAAATGGAATATTATTTTGTTGGCTAGCCAATCACAGGAAATATCATTCTAACTTTCTGATGTAGGGAGTGGTGTCTCTGAAAATTTAAATAACTCCAAACCTTACAAGGTGCCTGCCATCTGTGAACCTCAGGTAAGTCACCTAGAGAAAGAAATCTAACACTGCTAATGAATTACTGCAAATGTAAATTTCTGTGAATTCTCTACATTATGCAAGCCATTGACTCACTACTGCTCATTCCTGCCCACCAATCATTTTGATATCTCAACTTTCTTATACTTTATATGGATAGGAAAGAAAAATAGTTTGTTAATGGCTTACCTAAAATTGCCATGATGGTATCAGAAAACAGTTTAAATCAAATTTTGACAGTACAAACTGTTAAGACAGCAACAATCCACATCCCAACAAAGCATCCATCTCTCCCTCTCTATCACCCACACACACAAGATCTATTTCCTCACTTCACCAGATGTCGCCCTAACCACACTAAATACTCCCTAACATAAGTCTAGAATCCTAAGTGACTTCATAAATATAAAATTCCCTGCAGATTTTCTCAAAAAAACATATTCCACCCTGTATCCATTGTCTAACTATCTAAACCAGGGGTGGCCAACCTTTCGCATACAAAGTGCCAATTTTTTTTGACAGATGAGTTCAGATATGGCATATAACTCTAGCACATTTTATAGCATCTTACATTCATGGCCAAGGGTCAGTAAATAGATATGAAGATTGCAAGGAATAACTTTGATGCAGCTAAATTAATTAATTTAAATGCCACTTTAATTAAGTACCAATCTACAAAAGGCAAGAATGAGATTCCTGTATGAGAGGATGTTGCTATAGCTGATAGAGAGTTTGGACTATAGTTGTTAGCACTAAGAACAAAATTAGCTTGGAAATTGGAATTGTTTGTTCACTCAGATTGCAGAAGAATTGTTATTAAATTATCTTATTTCAGACTTTTGGCCACTCTTTGTATTAATTTATAATACATGTCTATATGTACAATGCATTTTTAAAATGTAAAGGGACTTCTCGTCTGAAATACAAACAGGTTTAAGGCTGTAATGAACCACTTTTAATCATACAACGTGCCACGTTTGGTACATGCATCACAGTTTGGCCACCTCTGATCTAACATTAGACTAGGCCACAATAAAAAGTTCATAAAACACCTTACCGCCATCAACTTTCATGAACTTGAAAAAACTCAATTCCATCTTGCTTAGACTAGACTACAATTCAAGCCAGATAAAAATTATCCTCCCACCAAAGGATCATATTCAGATGCCATTCTAACCTTCATAACATTATTGCCCACCCATACACATCCAGTGACGGCTGGCTATCACTGGAAATGTTTTGCTAACCTTCTGATAAAGAGGGTGGTGCCTGCAAAAATTCAATAATTTCAAACTCTACATGGTGCCTGCCACCTGTGAACTTCAGGTAAGTCACCAACTTTCTGTATCTCTTTCCTATCCTTATTAATTGTTTTAATTAACCTGACAAATAGTCCCCACCAAGTCACTAACTTTCTCTCTCAATGAAGATCAGGGAAGAAGCAAAGAATTGATAGGGGCTGGAGAGATGCACATATACACACTCATGTTATATCACATATAAATATATCCATATATTGACACGTACATCCACATCTTAACACATACATACTAAAAGGAGTATGCATGTGTGTGTCAATATATAGATGTATTTATATGTGCATATATGGAGCATATTTGTTTAAAAACTTTCCACAATATTGATTAATATATATGTAACAAGAGCTCACTGATAAACTTATAGGGAGGTGGGCTATACAGAGAGGATCACATTATTGCTTATAATGGCTGGAATTGAATACAAACAAAACTCACATTTTATTTAAGAAGACATGTTCAGATAACTAGTACTCCATGTTGATTAATGTCTCACACCACAAACCTACAACAAAAATGAACTACGAAATCTACAGGTATGACAGAGTGAGTACTTGGCAATGTTCACATTGATAGGTGCATATAACTCATAACTGATATGTTTGGGAGAATATGTTCTTGCTCAAGATATGATCCTTTCTACATGGCCAACCCTTATCAGTTTTTGGTGAGGTCTTATTACAACCTGTGCATATAGGATGGACCATATTAAATGAATTTTGAAATTAAGAAAATTCTGAATAGAAGCCTTTTAATTTAATTCTGTAGCAAAAGATGTAGATTTGAGAAAAAGTAATACTAGTTGCATCACCTATATTATCAATTTTTTCAACATAAATATCCTTTCATGCATGATTTCAATATTTTTGTAATGAATTCATGATGTATTGCTATATAAATTTAATTATTGTATATCTTAAATCAGATTTAGCATTAATGTTGTACATTATTAATTTTAAACTTGGCAACGGCAATGTTTTTATAGTCCATATCTCTTCAGAAATTAGGATTTCGTATGACATTTATATGAAATTTAAATCATCTTTTGATACAGAAATATAATGAGGGAAATGACAGTCTTCCAAAGATGGTTTTATAGAGATTCATTTATGCAAAGATTCACTGAAATCTACTTTCTCACCTGTGTGTTGGGGAGAATGTTGTTTCGGAGAGTTCATATCAGGAGGTTCATCAGAAAATGAGACTGATTTCTCGAATGAAACTGATTTATCTGTAGAAAAAGTAATGTTTATTTCCTTCATGAAAATAAAACTTGAAATCAGTATAAGCTGAAAACTTTCCTATGAAGTCTCTACCCATTCAAATTATCAAAACAAGCAGACAACACATGCTGAATGATAAAATGCAAAACATGTAATGAGAATGTTAAACAGCCACAATCTAACCACAGTTACAATAAGATATTTTGTTACAAAAGAAGAAATATATTTACAATAAAACATTGTTCTCTTTTTGATCAAAATACTGTTCAGAAATTTTAAATATGGTAATTATAAAGGGGCAAGAGAATGTTTTCATTAATTTGAGAAGGCTGAATAGAAATGCCATGCAGACTTATTACAGTATTACAAAATTGACTCAATTTAATGAATAATACAAATTTATTAAAGACAAGCAGTTAAAAAGTACCAGGGAAACTAATTAACAATAAGTGAAAATGTTGTAATTCAGTTACATTATTAATTCTTTTACTAACTCTTCCACAAACATGCTTGAAATTAAATGAAATTATGTATGGCAATCTTTGTTAATGTAGACTGCAATATTTGATAAATATTAATAAACACATGTTTCTGCAAAGCTCAATTATGTGAATAATACACATATTAGGACATATAAATACAAAAATACAATCTGAGCATCATAATTATAGTTGATTCCTCCATATTCAACATGTACAAATAAAATACATGCAAGAAACTAGAAAGCTGAAAATATCAGTAAATGCACCAATCATAAAATTCAAAAACTGCTAAGGGAAATCTATTTTATGTTTGATTACTGAAATATATATATCTTTCAAAACATTTCCATGTCTGTCTAACAAAATAATCCATTCTGAAATTAAAAATTTATAATTCATGAATATTAAAATTAATAATCAATTTAACTACAGTTCTTCTGTTTTACATTAGTGCATTTGCTGGGAAGCGAATCTTTTCAAAATATTGTCTCAGAAAGTTCACACACTATTCTAACCTTTGCCTAATTTTGGTGGTTTGGTGTCACTTCTTAAGTAGGAATCGTCTGCAATTGACAAGATTAACTCTATTAATGAAAACTGAATATGATGATTCACTGCAAACAAAATACCTACAATTAATTGATGAGCTCTTAATTTGCCATTCTACAGCTTTCATTAAAAAAAACATTCACATACCTTTCTTATAACTTTATTATGAGAATGCAATCATGTGGATCAAAATATTGAATGCTATTCCATAATACTGTTCTTAAAACAACAAAACATTAAATCACCTGTATCTATTTGGAGGGCAGAAATTTATAAAATATGAAATGATTAATCAAGTCACTTTTATAATACTTTCATAATATGTCTAATTCCATGTTATAAAACTTTGAAAACAATTTTAATAGAAATTTTCAGTGTAATTCATTAAGAAATTGTCATGAATAAATGTACTAATCAAAATTTGCTCTGACAGACATTCTAGTTTCCCATATTTATAAGTAAACATTGTTTCATTTCAATAGTCCCTGCAAAATGGTGGTTAAGTACAATAATAGCAATGGTTTTGTTGCACATTTATACTGGACGTGTCACCAGTATTCAGACAAATTTTCCTCTGCATATTCCTTCTGATTAGAATATTTTATGGTTGATGCAAACAAAGAAATGACTGCTGGCAACCACATGATCCACAGGACTTCCCTGTGCTTGCCAAAACAAAATTAGCTACCAATATCCATGTGCCAAGTGTTGTGTCCAGCGAGAGTCTCGTTGTGCCACCACATTTATTTTAAAATCTAAATCAGATGTTTTAATGTTATTTTAAATACTGTGAAGCCAAAAATGGAAACAATGACATATGGAACTCTGCATGTATTTCAACAAGACGGTGCACCAGCCTACACAAGCCATTTGGCACAGAATTGGATGTCAAACAATTCATACATATTTTGGTGAAACAAATTTTGACTTCCCAACAGTCTTGATTTAAATCCTTTGGAATACTGTGTATGGTGCATAGTTGAAAGGGTCACCAAGTTTCAACATCCCAATGTAACATCATTCCCTGCCATGGACTCATCTACATTTCATCATACAACACTTTAGACCATCAGTGAGTCCCAACTTTTCCAATTAGGGAACCATTAAATTTAATAAATCTCTAAATTGTTTCAAAGTAATCCCTTTAAGCACACAATTCAGGTACTTTATTATATTGTGCACTTATTAACTGAAAGAATTTTGCTACATAGCAACAATTGCATACAAATAACAGTCAAAAACTTAAATGTCATTTTTGTAAGCATCGGTTACATAGCACTTATTTGAAGTGACTAGAGATTCTTCTCTCCTGATTCATGAAATAATCTATAACTCGATTGAAAAAAGGCAGTTGTGTTGGAAAGTTCTTTTATAAACGACTTAACCATTAATAGAATAGTCAACCTATCTTGATTAGTAGAATTTATGAAGTATGTTTTCACACATTTCAGAACTGAGTAACTGCATTCAGCAGAAGATATGACTGCTAAAATTGTAATCAAAAGTTAGCAATACTTCACCATTTCAGAGTATGCTACATCAAGACCATTATCTTTGATGTAATTGTGACATTCACAAATGCTGTTTTAATTAATTCCAGCAGATATATTACACATAACAGACAGCTCTGATCATAAAGCTACTGCACAGAATAAGGTTCCATAACTTTCAATTAAAGAAGTAAAAGCTGCTTCAGGAAATGGGACCACAGAATGCCTCTGATAGTTTCACAGTTCTAAGAATTTATGGAATTTAAAATCTCTGAATCTCGTGTCCAAATTTTGTCCGATGCTATCAATAAATTTAAAGAAAAGTCAGTGATAAGTCGTTTCAATACCATCAATTAACTTTATGGCTGTGATACACCAGTTTCATTCCTAGTATTATCCCAAACTTTCACAAAATAATTCTCTTTGCCGATATTATATGTTTATGTCATTTGTATTGCATTGTAGTAAATCTAAAAGATAACCTGCTAGAGAAAAAAATACTTTAAAAAACACTTGCAAAAAAAATTTGAAAATAAAATTATCTCTCAATAACCCTAGGTATCCTTGTGATAATTCATCATTTCAGTATCACAGGTGCTTTTGGTAATCTAGAATACTATCAAATAAACTTATCAGTTTGCCGATATTCAGATACAGTTTAAAATTATCTATCGTAATCCCAGTGTGTTGGAGTTACTGTTGGAAACCATTTTCCTAGAGCACGAGTTTGTTTTGAGGACTACAAAAAGAAAGAAGTAATGTCACTGAGCAACACAAATAAAATCTTACATTCTTTAATTGGTGAGGCAGACTGTGATAACAATCTATGTGTGAAACAGTGGACAAATAGAGCATATGGAAACACTTTCTTTACTTTGTCGGTAATCCTCTTAATGGGCTACACATCACTGCTGTATCATCATTCCTCTGAGTGATGAGTTTTGAACCACAATTTAATTTATTTACAGTATTGTGTACATTTCTTAAGATTGCTTCTGCTGATCTGTCTGAAGATATGTGCTGAAAGCCTAAAAATGTTTCTTGAATGGTGCAATTTCTTGATATGTAGCAAACAGTTGTTGAAAGCTGACTCATATTGATGACACCTGTAGTTTCATACAGAAAAATTGCAATAAAAGAACTTTCTCCTTAGTAATCTGGATGATGGTAACATTTTCAACTGAGGCAATTAGATCATTTTGAATTAGATTGGAAATATCTTGGAATATGGTGGAATTTTGCAGATGACATTTGAGTACAGAATCGTACTTTACACTTCACTGAATCAAATCTCAATAACTTCCTTATTGACTATATCAGCAGATCCATCATGGACTCTGAAACTTGGTTCATGGAGTCAAAGGAAATATACTACATCAATAAGTCTTCATAGAATTGCACCTTTTTTTTTCACTGTTTCATTGTGCTTTTGATGGTTGATCAGCACAATCATCTAAATGTATGGTCAAATCTTTTGAATTTATCAAAAGCCTTTAATTTCTAATAATTGCGTAAAGTTTATTCAAATCACAGAATGCAGTCTTGTTCAAACAGATTTTTCAACATTGAAGAGAAAACAGTGTCACATTCTATATGCCATTCAATGCTGCCATAAAGTCCACGTTAAAATGTCATTTTTATTTTTAGCAGTTAAAAACTGTAGAATTGATGTTTTACCTTTAACAAATAAAATCCTTTTTCAGGATCATACATTTGCTGCTACACTTGGCTGACAAAGTAGAGGTTCGAGGCATTAGATCCATATGCTGAGAAACTATTGCTTTCAAATGCATCTTTTATTTCACAAAGCTTAAAATCATTTCTTGCTATATATATATATATATATGCCAACAAATCAATCTTTTAGTTATACAATGTGTATTAATAACATAAGATGCACAGCAACACACAAAATATCTACAAACCCTTAAAAAACAGAACTCTTCATAAGATAGTACTCATAAAATCACTGGGCGCCTTCTCATTGTTGCTTGGAGGTATAATTTCAGGTATGCATTCTCCATTTTTAGACAATAAGTTCCTCCAGAAATGCTCGGTGTCCGAGTTACGGTCTTCAAAACAGTGATATTTGCCATATTCAGTCATATGGCTCAATAGTACTTGGATCAAATTTTTGCTGATCGATGAATAGATAGAGGTGACCCAATTGGTTGGCCCTCATGCTCACTTTATTTGAACCCTATTGATGTATACTTGTGGGGCCATTTAAAATAATCGAGGTTTTCATCCCTTCAGAATCGAATTGTTGCAGGTTGTGAGAAAATATGCAATACACCTGGAATTTGGGATCCTGTTCACCGGGCCATGACACATCTATATGAGGCCTGTATTTGAGCAGGAAATGGATATTTTGAAAGGCAACTACCTGCAGGAAGAAAAATGTTACGGTGAATATCACTGTTTTGAAGGCCATAACATATATTGTGATGAATTTTTTCCTATTGTCAACATATGGGGAAATATACCTGAAATTATACCTTCTATTTTTGAAACACCCTGTATACTGCTACCAGCTTGAGGTTTCTCTCTGCTGCAGGGTGCAATGGTATTGGTATTAAGTTGATAACATTAATTTACAATTTAAACTATAAGTAAACATTTCAGTAACAATACTTGTCCTACAATAAGCTAACTATAGCCACTAACCTGGCAGTGAAGCAGAACTTGAGCTGGAGTGCTTATCATATTCATCAGCAGCTTGTTAATAAGACAATGATATAATATTGTAAATTAATAGATATATACTAAAATATACAAATGTATATATAATGGCCACACTTCTTAAATTGAAAGGAGGGAAAGGAAGAGAGAGAATATTTGTTGGAAATGAATCAGGTATCCATTAAAATAGAAATATTTGAGGTTTCATACTCAATCTTCCATTCACACACACACAGAATCATACTGAAAGAAATCGATAGTAGGTGATAACTGGCAGGGAAGTATGAAAATATGGATTTCAAGAGTCTAAACTCCTTTTATCATACAAAGTGTGTCTGTACAGCATGACGGCAAGAAGCTCAGTGACAATTCAAATTACGGAGAACCAGCTGTTAGATGGCAACAATCAACACCCAACAAAGTGAACAATTCTCTCTCTCTCTTTCTCATGGATAGGTCACAACACTGGAAAAGTAATGAAAGGTAAATGGAAAATACATTTAAATAAAAAGATCGAAGCTAGAGGATGTGTTGAAAAGAAATTCCCAAAGTTGTAGTTCAGTATCTGATGAAGCCTTTGAGGAGGGCCAGTGTGACGCACTGGTCAAAATTATCAGTTTCATGGTTTTTGGGATGCACAGCTACAGAGAATTTTTTTGGCAGTTTAACTGTGCTGCAATGGTTGACAATGCGTTCAGGAAGAGGTTGCTTAGTTTAGCTGATACAGAAAGGAGGACAGAGTTTGGCATTGATCTGGTAATTGGTGTTTTCTTAACTTTAGGAGATTAGGACATGCATGGAAAGCCAGCTTAGCTGGTGGAGTGTAAGTGGGTGGACAATGGTGTTGCAGATGTTAGCAGGGTGCCTGAAGGTGACCCTTTGGAAGGTGGGGAGTATTGTGGGAAAAATGTTTTTAATATTGGGGTTGGATTGCAATCCAGTTTACACCTGGCAGAGAAGAGAGTTGAGATTTAGCAGTCCAGGAAATCAGATTGGGGTTACAATTTTGCTTAGTATATTGTATCTTCAAACTTCACTATTTCAATAAATGACTTAATAATACTATAACATTCAGAGTTAATTTTTATTTGTAGAATGAAGTATTTAATTTATACATAATTACTTATTGTTCTATAGGTTCTTGTATGTTCTCAATAATGACTGAGTTTCTGTTATGGAAGTTGTCTATATGTAAGATTCATATACAGTTGAGTTTCATATTCAATAAAATGGTCTTTTTGAGAAAGAACTGTAGAATGAATATTAAATATAAACAACATTATCATTAAGCCATAGTTTTTCATAATTATATACTATTGTGATTCTATATTATTTTTATTTGTGTGAAGCATTGAAGTACATTGGTTGTTCAATTACATTTGACTCACCATTACGATAACCAGTAGTATCTCTCCCACTACCAGATCCTGGAGTTGTAGGTGCTGATCCTGGAGGCACTTGCAAATATTCTCGTGGTGTTGCAGAAGTATTTTGCTGCACTGGTGGTGTTTGGGTCAAAGCTTTTTGAACAAGTCCAGTAAGATTTGCTAATTGGCGTTCCATATGTTCAACTCGTATTCTAGAGAAAAACCAATTATTTAAATAAATAAATTTATTAATTGATGAACAAATAATTACTAACAAAATTCAATAACACTTTATGCCTTGTTTAATTTATTTAAAAATTATTTATGTTTTTTCACGAAATAATACTTTAAAAACATAACATTACATATTATTTCCAATGTAAATGGGTTGCTTTGTAAATATGAATGGATAATTTAATTATTATTATACTTTCATATATTTAGTAGGTTTTGGAAATATATCTGAGAATATATAAAGTATTTAAAATTAACAATTGTAAAAACAAAAATTCGAGTGACATTCATAAAATTAAAATATAAATAACATATTGGCAATAACACAGTCCAAGGAGGAAATTTTCCTCACATTGCATACACAATTTTAACTATTGACTCTTTAACTTCAGGATTGTTTGACAAAATGTTATGAATGAACTTTGTAATGTGTTAAATATATAAAGCATGTTAAATGTATAATAAATTGTATGAGCAAAATAATTATGAAAATTGTAAATTAAAATAAGTAATCCAAAATTATTTGTAATAACTTAAAGATTCCTTGATGTAGACATGGTCGTACTCTTGGTCTACATCAAATATACCCAATATAACCAATATAAATATCAGTATTTTACTATCTACCGCCAGGACAATATCAAACATTTCTTCAAATTTTCTACACTGGTATAATTATTTAACCAAATAAATAATACCCCAAAAACACCCCTGCCAAATGTCCAACAACCCACACCAATAAAGAAAACTAAAAATCCAAAACTAGAGAATTTAGTGTATTCTCCAGTTAGTCTACAATAGAGTGCAATCCAATGAATTAAAAACATCCTATAACACTCCCCAATTTCTCAAATGTTGTCTTAAAGTGCTCACCTATTTAGGCCTCACTCACCCTTTTATCAAAACTAGTATGAGTTACAAATTTCCCCAACATACCAAATATACATTCAAAACAAACTACATATGCAGTTAAGACAACATTACTTAAACTTTGCCAAATCAGTCACTAAATAAAATGTAGTCTGCTAAACTTTCAGCATAGGACACAAATAAATACCTCTTCAGAAACACATTACCAACCTAATGATTAATCAAGTACTTTTATAAAAAAAAATACTTCAAATTATTCTATAGCATAAACATTACACAATGTTCTCTAACATTACCACTTTTATTTAGCTTTCAAAGTATCAATTCTCTTTCCCCTAATGTATTTTTGTTTGCACTTCTGAAATTTTCTGTTCAGAGAGAATTAAGATCTCCATCTTCATGACAAATTTGACACCCAACTCTCTGGGGTGCACCCTATCATATAATGTACCCTCACACATTCATACTCATAACTTTGTAATTTTCAGCAACAATGAAAGAATTGTTTGTAAAACAGGCTTTATCTGTTGTTTATTATTCAGTCACTGATACCAAATCACCATGGCAAGTTACACATTTGAGCAGAACATCCAAATGATAAAACTTAATTATAAAAATGAGTGTTCATTAATGCCAACTTTGCACGCGTTGTGCCCATTTAACAGCAGACCATGATGTCCCTAAAGGTCAATGTTTGGTGGCCAAATTCAAGAAGATCAGTTCAGCCTCGGTCCATGAAAGTGTGCAGAAGAACCCAACCCAATTCCTCACCTTTCGCAGACTACAACTTGGCGAATTTTGAGTTCAGACTTGGGCCTACACCCGTACATGATATAACTGACCCAGTAGCTCAATGTTAATGACCATAGGCAAATGCCATTTTTTCGCTGACTGGGCTTCGGAGTGTTTGGAAGAGGACCCCAATTTTAGTTGAAAAATCATCTTCAACAACAAGGTGTATTTTTTGGTGAATGGCTATGTTAACAAGCACCATTGTCATTTATGGGATGATGCCAACCCACACAAGGTTCACCAGGAGACAATGCATCCACAAAAATGTTCTTGTTTGGTGTGGATTTTGGGCCAGCGATGTCACTAATTCGTACTGTTTTGAAAACGACATTGGTGAGGCCATCACTGTCAATGCCAAGCTCTACAGAATAATGATAAATAATTTCTTTTGGCCAAAATTGAACGATATGGATGTAGACGACATTTGGTTCCAGCAGGATGGCGCTACATACCACACAGTGGATGCCACAATGGGCATTCTGCTTGAGCGATTTGAGGGTATGGTTATCTTTCATGCAATTTGATCCTACGAGATCCCTGAAGTAGTAGATCTATGCCAATAAGCTTCAATCGATCAATGCTCTTAAAGTCAACATAACCCAGGCCATCACTCAAATTCAGCCAGATCTATGTGGCAGAGTCATTGAAAATTTCTGCAGCAGACATTTGAACGATGTTATATTCCATTCATAATGACATACATGGGCCTTTCTAATAAAAGAAGAATTTAGTAAACATTTTTTATTCCATTTCAACATCAATCACCCTTATTGAAAAACCCTTTATTTTATATCATTAAAGTTAAATGAACTTCACACAATGATATTAATTATATAAATGTAGGACAGATCTTATTGAATAAGTGAAAAAAATCATAATCATGAACTGAGGGCCTATCTCATTATGCTGAACATGATAATTTCAAATTCATTGAAGTGTCTTCCTCATTCAGCAAATAGTGTTGCATGTTGTGCTCTTTGACTGGATGGTGTTTAATTCAAACAACAAAGCCACTAATTTATCCTTCCCAAACCACAAGAAATTTCACAACAAAGGTAAAATTATGAGAAATAATTATATACAGGATGTAACAAAGGGGATCAATAGAAACACTTTTTGCTCTTGGCATTTTCAGCAGATATACTTTGCTACTACACAATTTGAGAAATAGAGTTAAAAAAGCACGCCTCTGATTATCCTCACTGGACACAAATCTCCCAAATTTGCAAGCCTAGTTTTATTTTCAGATGAGATCTCTTTATCATGTGAGGTGTTGTTCAACAGTCACAACCAGCACTTCTGGGCTTTTTTTTTTTTTTTTTTGCGAGGGCAGGTGAAAATCTTCTAAAGATTCTAAAGATAAAAAAAAACTTCTGGGCTTAGGTAAACCCACATGCCATACACATGCACAACTTCCAAAACACATTTTCTGATTGTATATTAATGTATGGTCTGGTAATGTTGGAGAGTTTTAGTTGGATTATTCATCTTATCATTCATGTATTTGATAGTTTCAGAGAGGCAGGAGACATGCTTTTTGAATTCTATTTCTCAGTTTTTCTTTTCTCAGGTTGCACAGTATTAAGGTATGTCTGTCAAAAATGCTAAGTGGAAAAATGTTTGTATATACTCCCTTTAAGTTTTTGCATTTCCTTCTGTCACATTTGGATTCAACACTGTATCAACCAGTTTAAATGCAGTACAATCTCATAAAAATAGTTTGAAATGTTTCTTCTTCCTTCCTTCCTGGTTACATTGGTCATCATTTAGGGTTTTTCAATAAGGGCAGGTTGATAATGGAATAAAACAACCTGTGTATGAGGTATTAATGAAAATCCTTTTTTTATTTGAAAGACCCATGTATGCCTTTTAAATAAAACAGAATTTCATTAATACCTCACACACAGGTTGTTTTATTCCATTATCAACCGGCCCGTATTGAAAGCCATAGGTATGTATATAATTGAAAAGGACAGGAAAGAGAGAAAGAAAGTGGTAGCAAACCTGAAATTGAAGTCAACACTGTGGGATTGAACTTTACAACGGTGACTTCAATCTTCACAGACAAGTAAGCCACCACCTTGCTTTCTCTATTTCCTGTCCTTAACAATGACTCTGACAATATCTACCCTTACTTGAGTCAGGAAATGACATTGTAATGTTAATTAAAATAATCAATAGAGAAAGGACAGAGAGATAGAAAATAGGTGATTTACCTGAGGTTCATAGATGGTAGAAAACCTTGTGAGGTATAGAGTTCTTGAATTTTCAGAGGCACCGCCTCCTTCATCAGAAAGTTAGCCAATCACTAGAAATGTCTTCCTAACTTTCTGATGAAATGGGCGGTGCCTCCGAAAATTCAAGAACTCTATACTTCACAAGGTGTCTACCATCTATAAACATCAGGCCCTATAAACCTCAGGTAAGTCACCTACTATCTATCTCTCTGTCCTTTCCCTATTAATTGTTTATATATATATATAATTAACAAGGAAGGAAAGAGAGATAGAAAGTAGGTGTAAGTCACCTACTTTATACCTCTCTTTCCTTTCCTTTTTAATTGTTTTAATTAACATGACCATGTCATTTCCTGACAAATATATATATATATATATATATAGGATAAGTGACGAAGTCACGCATTTGATAATTGGATAGAAAGAAAGATAGAAATATTTGGGAGAAAGGCAGGAAATTCGCTCCTTGAATCATATGTATGGCATGGAATCATGCACAAGGAAATACATATGTCAAGCGTAGAAGGGAATGGAAGAAGGAAGAAAGACTGAAAAAATTCGATGTGGCCAGGACTCGAACCTGGGTGCATGAAACAACAGTGCATCACCCCTAGAGCCGGGATGTCATGTCTGCCCTATCTTTCAAGCTAATAGAGTTCTTCAAAAAAGTGAGTAGTGACTGCCACATCATTCAGACATGCAATGTCTTGAAGAAGTAAGCTCAGGTTCTCAAAAATATGACATTTTTTCTGCATCATTGCCATTTGACATCTACTATAAATTTAAGGTAAGTCAACGTCTGTTCTCTGTCTCCTCCTTTATCCAAATTAATTTATTATTTTGTTCTTGCCATCTTATCTTTCTTTGATTCATATATGTGTATATATATTGCCAGTAATTGAACAAAATAAATATTTACTATGTAATTATTACAAACATGCATTCATAGCAGTGATGTACAAAACAGAACAAGATGTAAGGATCCAATTAATTCATATTTTGGACAGTTCGTGCACATAAGCTCAAAATGTAGCAAATATGCTCAATGAAGTATGTGGCATGCAAAAGATAAAATTATCTACATAATTAATCTGGTAAACCACATTAATTATAAAGTTAAATAAAATGACTTTGAGAAAAACTAAATAAATTTTGCTTTTTAAACCTTGCAAAAAATAAATAAATGTTTTTACAGTGTGATATTTTATATATTTTTCAACTTGACTGTAGGCTTTCACTGTGGGAACTTTATGACAAAGAGGAATCATTATAAAATAATTTGCAACCACAACTGAAAGATAATATGGGTCTGTTAATATTTTTATTACAGTCTCATTGATGAGCAATATCCTCTTCACAATATTTTGGAGAAACATTTTTTAGTAATTATTATTGTATTCATGCTAACATGCAATCCCAAAATTGAGGTTTAATACAAACTAATGGTACAATGGGCAAGTCTATGTTACCGGGTTGCATCGTAGGGCACAACAGATGCCGGGGGTGGGAATTGTCCCCTTGGAGGAGGGGCACCAGGCCGGGGTTGCAGTTTCACCCCATACAGGCTGTATGATTCATCCAAAAGTTCAGTATCACTGGAATATTGTTTAAAATTTCTAGTAAGAGGTGCAGCAATGATGGATTTAAAAGTTGAGAGAAGGTAATGATTTTCTTAATTTAGTCAGGGTTAAGTCTAAAGAAAAAAATAACCTGCTAAACAAAACTAAAGGAACAATATTAACTATATAATATACTCTAATTAATTCACAACATATTTGTTCTCAAAATGTTCCAACCTTCATTTTGTCCACATAACAAGTATCATCAATATGCTTGTGTTTTAAGTAATTAGTCAACTTTTTTACTATATTCCTAATTATAGAAATAGTATCATTCAATTGAATAACAGGTGAAGGTTTTCCCTATTGTTTTGAATAGAAACTTAGTTTTTAAAATTAAATTAAATTAAACAAACATTTGTTTAATTAGCAGGACTGAAGTTAACAATTTACAAATGAAAAGGTTTTGTGATTTGATTCAATTTTAAGTTTATATTTAATATTTTATTTTATTTAGTTTAAATAATTTTTTAGAAAAGCTTTATTTATAATTGCATTAGGAGTGAAGAAATAGTAGTTTGAGATCTATCTCACAAAATAAAACATCCTATTTTTGTCCTTTATTATAAGTGCCAAAATTTAATACAATGAAAATTTTTTAATCTCCATTCTTTTAACTGAACTTCTTTTTCAACATCCTTAGGTCTCACACTGCCATTAAGAAACAAATGTTAATGTTAAATGTTTTATTTTAGTTAACTTTCACCAATAGTTCTTAGTTTTTAACCTGTATGTATTAAAATTATTCATCTTAATATCTCACATTTAATTTCTTAATTAATTATCAGACATTTTTCTTACCTTGCCTCTTCATCAATAACAGGTGTTATAGAGCCTGATCTTGGTGCATATTGACTGTAGTATGGGTCTTCATAAGCTCCAGGACCCCCAGCACTATATGGGCTAGGATAAGCTCTAGGACCGCCTCTTTCAGGTGATGACATATACCCACTTTCAGAATGCAACCGATCTGCAAAACAAAAAGTAATCTATTTTGAATCTGAGAATGTAGGTTGTTTTAATGTCATTGGAACAAATGTGATTGGCTCTCTCAAAGATGTGGCTTTAAACTATAGCAAACTATACAACTTTCACATTAATAATATTTACAAATGTAATTAATGCTTTAAAAAAAATTAAAAATATATAGTATAAAACATTGTATTTATATTAATATTAAGATTGAAAGATTATTAATGTATTACATAACAGTAATATAAATGCATCAATAATCAAGCATATAACCTCATACAGTTGAAGAAATATAAGTGAGTGTCAGATCCATGCATAAAGCATGCACCATAAAAACAAACTGGAAAGCAAAAAAAATGTTAATTGGAAATTATTTTCAGTTCAACTTATTTCAATATAATTATCTATACTTATTTCATTTTACTTCAGAAACTATAATGAAAGCAATAAATATTGCATAATGATTTTAACAAGTTCAACATCAATCCTTAAATTAAAGTCTATATTTACAAATATTGATTTACTATATATAGTAAGGCCTACATATATTTTCAGGAATATTATTCTAAATGAGTACAGAATGTCATGCTGAGAGTTAATAATTATTTAAGTTGCAAAGTAATTTAGATGCAGTTATTCCATTTATTACATTACAAAAACAATGAATTGCAATGTTATTTACAAATTTTCATAAATGTTTTCCCAGTCCTTAAAAATAATTTTTTTTATTTCAACAAATATTCAAAGTAATTCTTTGATAATGTATTTAGAATTGGCTAGGATAAACATGTACAAAATATTCATTAATTATGTGAGCAGTCAGAGTCCATTTTATAGAAGAAATATAACAAGCAAAAGTTTATCATTGCAACATAGACAAATTACATAAATAGTAGTGGAAAAGAGCATTTGCTTCACATGGAAAATTGAATCTGGTGACAGGATATAGTAGAGAATACAATTTTTTTAATAGATTTAAGCATTCTTTACAGAGCAGTTCTGAGTTCATAGATACCAATGATACCATTCAAAACTTCATAATTTTTAATTAGTTTACTTTCATTTCTAACTGTAAATATTGGTAATTCCTTTTAAATATAAAACTGGTTATTCTTTCAAAATATATGGTCAATCAACATCAAGAGAAATTGGTGTATTGGAATTCTAAAATTTTATTTAGTAAATTTATTCTAACAAACAAATATTTGGTTTTTCTAGTAATTTAAATTTTACTTGAAAAATAATTTAATAAAAACTGTACCTGTTAATTTTAGAATTTTTTTTCTAATTTTTATGTAAATTGATATTTCTATCAAAAAATCTGAACTGCATGTTTTATATGTTTACTATAATGTTCCGAGAGTGACACACTAACATGACTGAACAGCATAAACAATGGGATTCACACTAAAAAGCCATTTAATAATGGCCTATTTCATGTATCCCATTTCCAAAGATAATAATAAGATTTTAAATTATGGAAGGAAAAAAAGGGAAAAGGTAAACACGAATCTAATCAATTTTTAACCCATCAAAATGAAAATATGGGTTTACTGCTTTAAGAATATGACAAGAGTAGTCTTATTTATCTGCATGTCATTTTATGTAATGACAAGGAAGAAATAAGTTCCTAATTTAGTAGTTTCACAAAGTATTTAACTAAATTAATCAGAAATCCAATTACTTATTTATATCATCCTTATATATGTTTGTAACTTCTTATGTCTCTCAACTTAAGTCATTGAACATCAATTTGAATATATATATAGCCTGTCATTAAAATTGTTTAAATCAATCATATCTCAATTAATGTTCATGTTTCCTGCACAATAACAGTAATGTTCTGATTCCCATAGTGCCTTTACATGGCTTTCATATATGTCAACCTATACTGCACGTACAGTATTTTTATTTCTTCATGTGATGTGGCAGAATATGTTTTTAGAAAATCTAATTATCTTACACAATAACAACATTTACTTCTTACAGATTAAAATGGCAATACTTTTGTAAATGCGAATGTGTACCTTAGAATAGCAAATAATTTAGATTTAGTGTAATGAAATTACTGCAAAAACAATGTCTCTATTCCATAATTGAATGTCTGAATGCCAACCTCCATTAACTTTTACATGTGCCTGTATGCTTTTTAACTTTAGATTTTTAAGAATTCATGTACTCTATTTATGTGTAATATCATTTACTATAAATTTATGACAATAGTTGACTTGCCCTAGTCTTGTATCTCAAGTTAACTGGATTAAATAAATACAATACAGAAACTATAAATCCCTAAAACCTTGCAAAGAATCAAAGTAAAGTTCTAGAATTTTTGACATAATTACCTTCAAGTAATTTAGTTTATTATTTTCTTTCCAGTATCATACAACAGACTATTTTTATGCAAGGAGTAATGTAAATAAACAAATATTTCATTAAATTTTAAAATGTATTTGTTGCATTTCATTATATATATAAAAATTCTTATTCATTTTGCCAAACACTTGGTTGTTGCTGTAAGATAATGAAAACAAAAGTTAAATGTTTGAAATGCCTTCCTTATTATGAGATAGATTAAACTGAAATAAATAATTTAAAATATGAATAAAAAGTGAAAAGTATTTTAGTGGAGCTCTCTCCAACAAGTAGAAAATCGAAAAATTAACCACATATTTAAAACAATTAAAATGTTAATTAAATTCCCAAAACTACTCCATAAAGAAAGCAAAGGTGTAAAATAACTTTGCATATGCAAACTTTAGGGGTTACAATTCAGTTAAAGATTGACAAACAGATATATCACCAAGCTTATGAGATACAGTTGAGTGTAAATTTGGACACCATTATCATTTCTGTTTTGCATATCTTCTCCTTCTGACCTGGCGTAGAGTAGAGTCCCATTTCTCGATGTTCAGTAGTAGTTGTTGCAGTTGATGAGTGAATGGTGAAAGGACGAAAAAGCCTTTCAGGGACTGGGGGAGCGATGACATTAGTGCTGCCAGTCATAGAAGCTGAGACTGCTGAAGACGATGGGGCCCCCTTACCTAGTAGAAGTGGGGCACCAATGTGGTGTTGGTACGTTCTGATTGGTTTGGGAGGGGCACCTTTGAAAGACAAACATGAGTATGGGAAATTCAAAGAAGTAATGGAATAGTGTTTTTATTATGTCTGCCAAAGTGACATAGATTAATATTTGTATGTAAGGAAGAGAAAATATCAGCTGGATGGCCCAAACCAATAGAACAGGAAATATTTAATTTAGTTTAAAATAAATTTACTGTAAAAATAACTTTAATTTATTGAAAATTATAAATCAAAATGATAAATATTCTTAATTTAAATTCATAACATATAGAAGAGTGATATAGCACAGGCATTTATGAAACTATACAGTCATATTTAAAACAGTTTGAAATGAGGAAGAAACTGACTCAATTTTGTAGTATTTGTCATGAAATCACATGACTGAAAATAAAAGTCATAAAGTTGTGAATAACATACTTCTTTAATAACAGATTATCATAACATTAAAATTTAAACCTTATATGTATAAATTATATTGACAAAGAAATAATTCAAACTCTATGTAGTATATTACTTCCATTTTACTGTTTTGGTTGGACACCTATACTAAACTCTGCACATTCTCAAACTTTTTAAGTATGCTTTGATACTTGCCTCAATTCACAAAGCAAGATTGACTGAAATTGTAGCATTCTTTACAAGAAAAATAATTTGTTCATGGTAATAGATTTAAAAAGTTTATTTATTGCAAAATTTGGTTTTACCATCTCTCTTTCTTATCCTTATTAATTGTCTTAATTAACCTGACAATGTCATTTCCTGACGCATATATATATAAAAGTTACACTTAACAATGCAGGCCAGCTTGCGAGTTGCAATTGTTGAGGAACTGACGCATCCCGGGCCAACAATGTAGTCTGGAGAGACGGGGAGTCGTCATGGGGTAGTGGAAGGAGCAGGTTGTGTCGGCGGGACGACAAGAAGATGACCACGCCCTGCAGATGTAATTTTTTCTCATGCTCTGATGGGAATTAAAACCACTAAAATCCATTTTTGGTGTTTTTGTGAAAAATACCTGGCGCCCCAAAAGGAATTAATAAATCCTCGAATACGGAGGAACGCGGAATCCGCTACAGTATATATATATATAAAAGTCAATCTCTATCCTTCTTTCCTATCCTTATGAACTAATTATTTTGAGATGGTCACCGTGATCAGTGGAAATGTCTCCCTAACTTTCTGATGAAAGGGGCGGTACCTCCGAAAATTGAGGTAGTCTAAACCTCACAAGGTGTCTACCGTCAATGAACCTCAGGTAAGTCACCCTCTTTCTATCTCTCTGTCCATTCCCTATTAATTGTTTTAACATGACAATGTCATTTCTTCACTCATATTTATATGTGTATATTTATATAAATAATAATAATATTCTATTATTAAACTGTTTTTAATATTCAGATAAAATTAAGAACAATTTAATATTATTTGTAAATAATATGATTTGATTTATAACCGATTATGTTTTTAAGTCAAGGCCAAGACACATAAGCTAAAAAGTAAAATACAGGTTGATATATAGAACTACTTCAGACAAAAAAAATCATGTTCTATTTACATAAGTCACATGTAATTTCTATGTATATGAAAGCTTTTTAAAATGAATACATGAATTTTAATTGAG
Source organism: Eucriotettix oculatus (assembly GCA_034510155.1). NCBI lineage: Eukaryota > Metazoa > Arthropoda > Insecta > Orthoptera > Tetrigidae > Eucriotettix > Eucriotettix oculatus. The sequence goes on from CM067377.1 coordinate 155,526,785, forward strand.
TAAATAACAAATATATTTTTTAATTTTAAATATAAAAGGTATAAATTTAGCACCTTGAATATTTATTGAAACTTATATGGCAATTTAATTGAGAAAAAATTGAGTGCCGACACTTTCATTTGACTTTATTAATTTTAAATCTACATTTATGGACCAATGAAGCAGAAATATGAGCATATATGGGATGATTCAAACTATTGTAGAGTAATTCAAGAAAATATTAAATGTGGTGACACTAGCCCTCACTTTCATGAAAGCAAATGATTTTCTGTCTCTCAATCTTGTCCATAACAATTATACATAAATTGGAGATAATATGCCATTTAAATTTTCAGCGGAGTTATTGTTCTACTTTTGTAGTCTGAAGGCATCCTCCTTCTGTTACCTTACTGAATATTGTTCACTCTTCCCTGCCTGTATCAATTATTTTAATTATGTAACATTATATTTTTCTAATAAACTTGTATATTAATTTGTAACTTCTATGGATAGAGTACATTATTTGACCTAACCTGTTTGCTTTGGCCCAACAACTGCTGGTGAATAAGCTCTGAGGAGAGGGCCTCCTCGAGGTAGTGTAGCGGCAGTTGCAGCAGTGCTGCCTGGAGGATAGGAATGTGTCATGTAGTATGGTGCAGCAGCTGAAGATTTGCTGCTCGCCTGGAAAAAAATACCATTTTGAATACATAAAATTCATTCATTAATTAATTTACAAATTGAGTATTCTGGAAGTATTAAAATTATTATACTCACAATGTTACAATATTTTATTATGTGATTGACTGTATAATTATTTATGCTAAAAATTATACTTGTAGCCATACAGACACTTTTATGCAGAAAATATCCGACAATGCAAGGTTATTATTTTACTCTTTTTGCACAAAGAAAAACTCTTAATATATTATTATTATTTATTGTTGATATAATTAATATAGTTTAACTGAAAATGATATTCTAAACATCCACTATTGTGATTTTGATATTCTGCTCCTTCCCACTTTTGTAATCTTGACCCACAAATAACATTTTTTCATTAAGTAGATCTACAATTTTGTGTTTTGTCTACTAATAACTTTAGTGTAGCTAGTGTGAACATCTTCTTTGATTGTTTGTGTTATTTGACTTTACTTAAATATGCATCCATATGTTACCATTAAAATGAATTATACACATTAATTAGATACTAACTAACACAAATACTATTTCATGACTTACAACATCCAATACGCCATTTATTCTTATCTTGGATGTCATCTTTTTGCCTCTTCAACTCCACGTCCGTCTTGGCCTTCACTCTTTCTGCGTCTTTAATTGAATGTCCAATTTCAAATCTTAATTCGTCATCTATTTTCTGGCACTCTTTTTGGATGCCCGTACCAAGTTAACCTTTTCTTTTCTATGTATGGCTTCTATGATGGATTTATATATATTCATCTCGCGTTGAATTCCCTTGCTCCACCAAATACCATTGAGTTTATGAATCGCATTCCATCCTTGATTTACATTTCTTTCATTAACATCTCATTTTTCCCCTCCTGCACGGACAACAATATATTCTGTCTTATCAAAATTTCTTTCTAACACCCGCTTTAAGATATCTTCTTCTAGCTTACCTGTCATTTAGCTTGCGTCATCTGTGACAACCACTTGATCGTCCGCTAATAGAAGTGTGTAGAGGTGTTTATCATCAATTTGTGTTCCCATATTTTTTATGCATTCCTCCAAGCATGGGAGATATATATTTTAAACGAAGAGGGAGATGTACAACATATTTATAATAATCCTTTACTCGTTGGGAACTCCGTACATACTGAATTTCTCAGTTAACTGCTGATCTGTTGTATAGATGCTTTACAGCATCTATGAAGTGTCTATTGATTGTGGTCATATACTTTCTGTAAGTCAATAAATACGAGACGAGTTTCAAGATTCCGTGCATGTGTTGTCTCCATGGCGCTGCGCAGGCAAAAGTCATTATCTGCCGGCTTGAATGAACTTTGCTCCTCAATATCTTGTCATTCGTTTTCTATCCTTGCTTTCAACTGAACTCGTTACAATTATGCCTCTAGTTTTTTTCATTCTTTCCTATCTCCTTTTTTTGTATAGTCGTATGACCCATGCGTAGGTCCACTTAAATGGTATTTCGTTTCTTCCATGCATGCAATCATTAAATATTTCTTCTAACACATCTATAATTTGTAATGGACTTGGTTTGATTATTTCACTTCGTATGCCTCCTTTACTGTTTTTCTTACCTCTCATATTCCATATTTCTTCATTCGTCATGCCCCAAATGTCGTCCATCATCTCTTGTCTTGGTTCAATGGATGCTTCTTCTATGTTTTCTTGTAGTAATTCCTGGAAATTTTCTTTCCATTCTTCTATATTTTAATTACCGACAAATTGCTTTCTCTTGCATACTTAGTCGTGTCTTGGATATTACCTTCCAAGCTTCTCTTGACCTATTACTTGCACCAATTAAATTGTTTGTCTTCCCACATACTTTAAGCCATCTTTAAGCCATTTCTGATACAGTCATGTCTTCTATCATCTCCATTATTTCATTTTTGACAACAATGCTGCAGCAATAATTAAATAAATTTCCGATAAGCATAATCAATAATTTGATTCACATAATTATATTCAGAATAGGACACTACGTGAGAGTAATTTAAATTCCATGATTTCCTGCTTAATCAATTAAAATTATTATTCCATTTTCAAGTTTGGATTTTAGTTAGGACTGAAAATTTCTTTATTGCTACCGAACAATCCGAGATATTGTGTCATTATTGCTTAGATCGAAAACCAAGTAAAAGATTGTTCCTGTCCCTTGTAAGCTATACTAAATAGTAGTATTTCCTATATCCAAATTTTCATAACTTTATATACTTGTAATATGCATTCTAAATTGATCTAGTAAAAAAAACGTTTCTAAGAGAAATTCAATGACTTGTGACGGACATTTCTAAGTTGAAGTATATGAGAAACGAACTAATCTTCAGCTACTGTTAGGCTTACCATACTATATGTATGTATTTTCTACGAAACACAAGCGAAGACGTCGAACAATTGTGCGACAAGCACGTATAAAATTTTAATCATTTTTAACTTATTGAGACCATCCGGGTCAGGATTTTAAAAATACACAATGTTTCTGCGGCCATTTTCTGTCGCAGTCTTCAGGCTATATGTCGTCAAAAAGTTTCATCCGAATTATTCACCGGGAAAGTCTACGTTCATTAATTATTGAGACCAGTTAAATCACACCAAATTTAGGAACAAAACTTCGTGTACAAATTATCGATTAGTATAAGTTTTTTTTCTGACGTGTATGCCATTGTTCCAATTTTTGATTGTTTCGTTTCCATTGTCGTTGCCGAGTGAAGCTGGGGGAAGGAGGGGGGGGGGTGAGTTTTAAACCTGAAGTACGGTGTCCGTATTTTACTTCCTAAAATTAGTGGAAAATATTAAGCTACACATTGGAAGTATGAACTGGCAGTGTGAAGACAGAAAAACAAATGCATAGTGCATGTGACAGAAAGCAAGTTGCGTACAAAAAGTCCATTTCTGGAAAAAAAAAGATGCTAACACACATATAATCCCGTTGTCATACCAGCAATTAATATGCGTGAGTTCGCATAAAGAAGACTATAACCGAGAACTTTCTCTCGTCAAGGCTGTCCACATTCATCTTTCTATTCCCACTTGTGTTTTTAAAAGCAGTTTTGAGTTGTATTAATACTGGCTCATGATTTAAGAGTTTACCGTCTTGACTTCAAGGGTTCAGGCTTCTTTAATTGAACTCAGAACATAAAGGAATAGAAAATGCCAAAAAAAGAACGTTCGGCGCATGTACCGCGAATGTTAGCTTAGATCTGCCATATATAAAATTATTCCGAATTACTTATACCAATCAGTCAGCTCTTTCTATTTAAAAGCTTTATATGTACAGGAGCGCCCGACTCGTGGGCCGAATCTCAAAATTTACCTTTACCACGAAGACTGCTTTATATTGGCGCAATCTCAACACTTTGCCAAACGCAGGCAATGGAAAATCTGTACTTTTATATTCCCCAATAACACCTAATTTAAAAATCAAATATTTTAATAAGCAATGCTTTGGGCCAGATTCATCACAATTAATTTTGCACGTATGCTCAGCCACACCTCAATAACCGACAGAGTGATTAATAAATTACAAAAACTTTTGCATCATAATTTTCTGACTTAAATACAATAAATAAAAACGGCCAAAAAATTCAGCATTAAATATATAACTATTTATTAGCAAAAGCGATTTTCATCTCCATTTTGAGACTTCTTCAGGCTTAAAAGTTAGCAATATATCCTATTTACTCCTTGACTCCCTCAGTCATAAATATTATTAAATTCTTCACATAAATCAATAATTTTTAAGATTGACGGAGTCAAGAAGTAAATAGGATGTATTGCTAAATTTTAAGCCTGAAGAAGTCTCAAAATAGAGATGAAACGTCGCTTTTGCTAATAAATAGTTATGCATTTAATGCTGACTTTTTTGGCCGTTTTTATTTGCTGTAAAAAAACTTTTTTTCAGTTTGCTTACTCGTAGAAGTACTGAATAAAAATGTTCAAATGCAAATTCTAGAAGGTGATATGACCTATTAAATTAAATTATTTTACTGATCACAAATAAAATTATGAAAGGTTTGTTAGTAGTACCGAAACATTTCTGGTTGAATTTTCTGTGGTGTACTGTTTCTGTTCGAAATCAAGTAGATCAGACATCATCAAGCCGGAATCGTTGACGCCTTTTGATGGAATACTTCAACGATATGGAGCAGCAAGCGGGTCAGAAGAAAACCTCGACGCAGAAAGGGAATGGGTCTGATGTGAAGAACTCGCGACACTGTTGACAATGGGACCATTTTATACAGTAATAAGATTTGACTCCTTATGGTATTCAATGAAGTCCAGCCTGTGATAGATAAATATTCTTCTTCTCGAAACTCCCTAGATTTCAGCTTCTGAATTTCCGCGTGGTATTAATTAAGTAAATTATTTAAGATTAAAGAGACATTCTTTTCCAGTGCAAATGGACTAAGAGTGACGAGGAAGTCAGCCTTTAACTCTCACCTGTCGGAGTGGGTCTAATGGCCCATATTACGAAACACACTTTCTTCTTCTTGTGCAATCATATAATTCGTATTTCATTCGGTAACATGGTACGTTTGTCTCATAAAATATCTAGCAACGATGATCCGAGTATTCACTCGCAAGTGAACCCTTCAGTTCGAACAACATCTCAACGTCGCCAGATGCATTTCATTCTATTTTGTTTATTGGAGAAATATGGGCAAATCCGGGTCACCTGCTTCGGAGAAAATGGAGCTGTATGAAAATTAAGCAACGGCTTTGGTCGCGAGGTAAACTTTAGGTTCGATTGTGTCATCATGCCAACAACTGGAGAAGAGCAAATAAGTCAAAGAACGTAACCAATGAGCGTTAAATTTGGTGGGGAATCGGATTTCAGTGTGTTGGGAAACAAAGAGCTTTCCTGCTGAGTTTCAGATGGACCGTAACGGGGGAATAAGCGTGCATCTGGAGATGGGTTTCGCCATGAATAACAAAAGATCTGCTTTCTCACCACTCAGTCAGAGGACTTGGAAAGCTGGTCAACAAGACCTTCCCAATTTCTTGTTTTTGCCGGGTAAGACTCTTTCCACTCCAACTGACACGAAGCCACATAATTAACATGCCCGTTCTACAAGACCTACTAATTGTAAAACACGATCTCTGTTTACAAATGTCATAGGTAGTAACGGTGAATACTAGAATTTCATCTCGGTAAGTAATTCTACTAAAATTATTTTCCTTCATAATTTTCATTAAGTTGATATTATCTTGGGGAATCTTCACGAAGCCAGTGAAACGTTTATTGACAGCATGGACGACAAATAATGCCAAACTAAATATTATTTAATTACTCTCAAATTTTTCATTCATTACTTTATTCCCATATCTGAATGGATATTTGTGTAATGATCTACAATGATTTGACTTGCACACGATCGACGCCATATCTCAGTACACTAATGCCTTCGTGATACAGACGTTACAAATGTGAAATTATCAAATACAAAAAAAAAATCCATAAATACCACAGAATCATTAACATTTTAATTTTCGTGTATATCTTCTCTTAGCAATTATGGATATTACATTAAAACGTGATAATTACGCGTACAACGAATATCAGATGTCTTCGTATAAGTTTAATCGTTCTCTGGAGTGCAGCATCACTACTTGTCATAGGAGAAAGTCGGATATTAAACATCATCAAGTCATACGGTAATTAAGGTAGAATTATTTGAGTTTTCAATAACCACCCAAACAAGAGACGAAGTTTAAAGAAAAAAAGAGCAATGCACTTTCTTCTATTTCAAAAGTAAGTTTATGTCAGGTGAAATAGTTGTATAACATAGTAATTAATTAACGTCTGTTTTTCACAATAATTGACCAAAAAATGATCAACTAAATACAGACAGTTTTTTATTTGATTCAACCGACATTTACTCTTTTCGGAACTTCATCAGGTAATTACTGAAATATGTTAAAATTTGAAGTATTTAGTTATAAATTTTAATAAACAAATAGATGTCAAAATATATAACAATTAAAAGTGGACAGCCAACAAGGGCAGTTTCAACAGAAATGCAACGAGCTTCATGTTCACAAGAACTATACGTACCCTTTTGAGTTGGTCTCTTCCATATTCAACTTTCAATGAGAGAGGAAAATGTCTTATTTAACTCTTAAGGTATTGATCATTATCAATAATAATTTTGATTTAATAAGACTGTTACTCTCAGGCACCTTGGGATAACCTTGCAACCGACAGGAAGCACGTTCACACTACACGTGAAAGAAAAAGTAATCGCAGCTATCAAGTAATACAAGATATTCGGATGATGAGACAACTCTCCATAGACATGACCATCTCACTCTACAAAGCAAAAGTCACCCCAATAGTCACATACGGTTAGGAATTAATATGCGAAAAACTAAATAGAAAGAACTTGAAAGATATTGAAAGGATAAAAAGCAACATTCTGAAAATAATACTGAGTTTCTCAAAATATACGCCATTACGACTTGCAGATGAACTCTCAAGGGAAACTTTCTACTTAGAAGACCTACGGTATACATCAGGGTTAACATTGCCATCTACACCTGCACATCAACACGTGATCCAAGAACTAAAGGAAAAGAAGATTTCTACAGTAGCACCGCCATGACGACAAGCGAATGGAGGAGAGCATCATACGAGCTCCGACACACAGTAACGGTTTTCACCACAAGATTTGTAAATCAAAAAGCTTTCATCAACCAGACGTAAATTGTGTTTGTGAATTATGCGAAATGGTGTGTGACAGATGTCACGCATATTGGTGTTCAAGAAGATTTATTTCAAAGAGAATTTTGTAACGAGTGACTCAATTAAAGAGAGAATTTTGTAACGAGTGACTCAATTACTTTACACATTGTGTGAAATTCCTTTATATTATTATAAGTCCTATTACGCGTTCCTATATCATTCATCCCACTTACTATCTATTGTTGCAGCAGACTGAGGAAAAAAGGAACTTCTTTGGATCGTCCAAACGATACATACATAAATTGATAAATAGGTTTTATTTCTCGCGTCAGGTAAATTTAGTAATTGCTTATAAGAAAATAAAAGGGAAACTATCGAGTTTTGTGTCGAAACTGGTGTAATGCTAGTCGCTGTGTTACATTATGACCTTTAATATACGATTTAAGTAAAAATTTAACCCTTAAGTGGGGGAAAATTTATATGCTGTTAGAATACTGAATAAAAAATTATTTCTTCTGTTGAACCGGGGGTATTTTTGACTCTCTCGAGATACTGGGAGTATATTTGAGGTTCATATTGTGACCTTTTCGATGTCGGTTTAGTTAAGTGTTGACCAAGAATTAAGTAATGTTACGGGATAATATAAATAATGGGAACTTCTTTCGCTGCGTGAGACTTTTTTTGGGTAACAGGCTACATGAGGGTGATCCTGAAGCAGGCAACTCCCCTTTAATAGCATAGGAAGGGACTTGAAATGGGGGGATGAGGAAGGTAGAGCAAGGTAGGCCAGGGTTGACTAGGGCCCCCAGGCTGTAGTGTAAGGATCCTACCCGGTGTTTCACCTAAAGGTGATGCAGTGAAAAACCCTGGAAAACCTGCATCAGGTAGGTCGGGCTAGTGGGTACTACTCCTGCGCCCTTCTGATGACGGGAGACTGGATTCCTGTGGGAACGCAACAAACCCGCTTCCGAGCCTTGATCAGTATTGAGAGGCAGTTAGCCGACTGGTCCAATGGGATCAACGAGCAACTCGTAACCGTATGCCGAAGGTCTTCGACCCCCGTACATACACCTCTCAAACTGCCCAAGGTCGTCTCAGCCTGCAGGAATCTTAAATTGGTTACCTTGGTCATGGACCAAGGGGGGAGGGAAAGAGGAAAACCAGGAAGGAGGAAGGAGTGAGAGACTTTATCTCTGTACGATGTATAAATTTGAACGAGAGTTATTAGTTTTATTTTAATATCAACTGTCCCGTACAATGCATTAATGTTTTAAAAATTACGTTGCTTTTCATGGAGGAGGCGAACATTCCCCCAGAATCTAATAGAAGTCATGTGAAACTTATGTAGTCATCCACAAGAGCAGCGTCATGAAGGAAATAACAATTAGCGTTCAACTGTTGCGAGCTTTCCTCAGCACACACCTCTCTCCCCCTCTCTCTGTCTCTTTGCGTTGCATAATAATTTCTTCACGAAAAATATGTTAGTATTTCAGTTATGCAAACCAAGAACACTTTATAATTGTGATTTATTTACCCTTAGGGTTTTTATTGCTTCTTCTTGTATTTTGATTCCTCAGATTCTAGTTTAACTTCGCCTGTTCTATATTTAAATTAAACAGCATGGGTACCAGACTGCATCCCTGTGTTACTCTTTTCTTGATTTCTGCTTTCTTTTCTTCCCCTACAATTCTAATTACAGCTGACTGCCTGCTGTAGAGGTTATAAATAAACCTTCTTTCTGGATATTTTGTTCCTGTTCACATCAAAATCGTTTAATATTGTTTTCCAGTTCACTTTTTCAAACGCTTTATCTAAATCTTCTCCCTACATTCTTCATAAAACCAAACTGATCTTCTCCTAACTCGCATTCTATTTTTTTTTGGTTAACAGGCTACATGAGGGTGATCCTAAAACAGGCAGCTCCCCTTTAGTAGCATAGGAAGGGAATTGAAAAGGGGGATGCTTGTCGTTCCATCCTCCTATATACTATTTTCGTTAATATTTTGCATGCATGAGATACTAAACTAATTGTCCAGTGCTGTTCGCATTTATCAGCCCCAGTCTTGTTCCTTCTACAATGCCTCTTATCGCTATGTTTGAATCAATTTTATACATGAAATTGTACAAGAAAGAAGCAGTAAGCGCCATAGCAAACTGGAACACCAATACAACCCCCCTCCCTCCCCCACCAATGCAGCCACATCTGGCGTACAGAACAAACAGAAGATTGAAGGAACTGTGGTCAATCGACGTAAAGACATAAGATGGCTGAGGTGATTTACTTCCATTGATTTAAATCCGGGTTTCCCAAACTGTGTTCCGCAAAATGTTTTGAGTTATTCTATCTATTATACTCCCTTTAAAAAATGAATCCCTATTTAAGGTGTCAAATTTATCTGTTGTTAAGACATATCAATTATATCTTGTTAGGTAAGTTCACAAAGCAGCAAAACAAACCAAGTGGAGCAAATGAGGATCTGAAATTGTTTTCAGAAAAAGTATTGTTGCCAAAAATTTCCAAAAATTTTAAAAAATTTATGAATGAAGACGTGGAAGTGATAAACTACGTAAAATCAAATCCACTTCAATCCCCATTACACAAAATTTTGAGCGATGAAATGGATAGTGAACACAATGCACTTTTATTACATACTGAAATTAGATGGCTATACAGAGGAAAAAAGGCTATTCAGACTTTCAGAACTTGGAAGTGAGTTGTTGGTCTTTTTGAAAGCACAAAATAATTCAGGAGATTATTTTGTTGAATTTTTAAAAAATCGTTCATGGTTGCTAAAACTTGCATACCTAGCAGATATTTTTACAAAGTGCAATTAACTTATGATGAGGAACAGGTATAACAATTAAACTGAATCTTTTGATAAACAAGTACAATTTTGGATTCATCAGTTGAATCTAATGATTTTAATTGTTTTCCTACCTCACAAGAATGATAAAGTCCCCAAAATGTTTTTAGAACAACCTACATAACTTGAAATCAACTCGTTTGCAGTAACAAGGACGATTGCTGGGTTCATAATTACATTTACCGTGAGAGCTAAACCAGTAGCTTGAATGCAAGTGGCAATGAAAGTCTAATTGATTTAATCAGTGACTAATCGGAAACAACAATACAAATATTTCTGGGCGAGCGAGTTTGTCAAAAGAGTACCCCAATATTTCAAAACAAGCTATTATTTTTTTGCTTCTGTTTTCTATAACCTATTTATGCGAAGCGGAATTTTCTTATTATTCTGCAAACTTGTCGAAGTGCAGAGACGGGCTCGATATTAGAATTCAACATACAAATATTTGGCCTGAAATTGACAAGATATGCAATGCAAGGACCCAAAATCATCAAAGACATTAATTACTTTATTTTGTAATGTTTACCTTATATTATAATTAAAAAGAATTATTAAATAATAATTAGCTTTTTTAAAAATTTTACAAGTAGGAATTACCCAACCTAGACAAAAAGACAAGGGCTCCGTTAAAATGACTGATTTTGCGAAGTGTTCCATTGCAGAAAAAGTTTGGGAAGCCCTGATTTAAATAATTGACTTGATCCTTCAATCCCGTCATTAATGGAATTGGATGACTAGTTTCTATGTCAGAATATAGTAGTGAAAAAAATATTTCACGACTAAAAATTAATCCTAATTTTTATAGAATTACCAATAAATAATTTGTGACATCAATTGTGTAGACGTTAATAGTAAAATGTTTCAGAACGAATGAAAATGATTGATGCACAGTTAATTATACTTTTCCAGGCGACGATTATAAATGACCGGTTGCAGTTGCGCCTCTTTGGATGTGACCTATTCTCGAGTAGTGTGCTGCGACTTCGTACACGAATTACTGCAATACAGTTGTGTAGATCGAAAGTTTCTTAAAATCCAACACATCGAAGACGGCAAAATACACGTAGTTAAAGAAAAAGGAAATAGTGCAGATGGCCCGTGGCGAGACGCCGTGTGCGTGTCTTGCTTTCACCGTCCTCAGTTCGCTACACGCCGCGGCACCCGCAGGATCCGAGGTGAGCACTTCACTGTACTTGCAAATATTGATTTACAGCTTCACGCTTCGGCACTATGCACTACATAATCGTACAACCTCTTCGAATTTCAATTAGTATTAGACAATATTCCAAAGAAACTATCATCAACCTGGACTTCCATGGGCGTCGAATGAGTCATGATTTTGTACAGAAATTATAAAAAAATGCCCTAGAATGATTAACTGTACCCCTTAAATTAAATTACAATTCTCACGTTTGCGATATTATTATTTACAGAAGATATTTAAAGTATAATAATTGTTGTTGTAAATGAATAAACGAAATAGTAGATGTGCCAGAGCAAAAAATATATATAATATATTTATAAAATGTGTAAATTTGTAATTTTAAAAACAATGTGCAATTCCAGGGTCGATCAGTTAAGTGCTAAACATTAGAACATTAAGAATCAATTCACTAGTGCTGAATGCTATTCAAAAAACCTTCCTAAACGTTAAGGGATTCCAGAAATCGTAATTGTTGTAAAACAGCTTCTTATAAACTTTTATTGAATGTAGTTGTGTGCATATTAAAATTGTATCGACGTGAAAATAATGTCGCGGCAAGTGGGCGTGTGCTTTGAACCAAACCTCCGGTGTGACTACTTCTCACTTTTTGAGAAATAAATTGTGTTTTCCAGTTTAACTTTGAAAGATAATAGAATAACGTATTAAAATGTAAAGTGAAATCCTTTCATACATACTCCTCCTACACTTCTTCATTTAGATGACTGATTGTTTTAACCACACAATAACTTATTATAAAATATAAATTATATTTCTGCATTCTAAGATTTGAATTTAAACGATTCAGAAATTTGCATGTCGAAGCAAGCATAGAATCCTGCATTGGTGGCGTCAATTGGCAAAAATAGCAGTGAACATAAATTTTGTATGTTATATATCATGTTGGAAGTGTCAATGCGTGCAAGGGGTGCAGTTCAATGAAAAATGCATCCATAAAGCTAAAGTTTCACAATACGAACGGATAACTTTTGGGTTAACGGGCTGCATGAGGGTGATCCTGAAACAGGCAACTTCCCTTCAATAAGATCGTCGTATCCGGTGTTTCACCTAAAGCAGTGATGGGCAAACTACGGCCCGAGGGCCAGACGCGGGCCCCTGAAATGTTTTATGCGGCCCGCGAGAAATTATTCCTGATCTGACTAATAGAAAAATAATACTGGCTATAAAAAAATAATCATTTTCCTCTTTATTTCTGTCTTTCGTTTTATAAACGCAGTCACATTCATCACATTCTCCTTTCAGACATTAATAGGGTTTAGTATCACAAAAAATACAAGAATTTTGTAAAATGTACTATTATTTTTTTAAATTTGGCCCGCCTAAAGTTTTTTTTCCTTTTCTTCGGCCCCCCTATTTAAACGTATGCCAATCACTGACCTAAAGAGATGCAGGGAAAGCCCTAAAAACCAGCATCAGGTAGGTCGGACAGTAGGTACTATTCTTACGGCCTTCGGAATGACAGGATACGAGTTTTCTGCGGGGTCGCAGCATTCCCTTCTCTGTGTCTCAACCAGTTATAGGAGGCGGTTGGCCGACTGGTCCAATGGGATTAGAAAACAACTCTTACCGTATGTCCACGGTCTTCGGCACCAGTTCGTACACCTCCCAAAATAGGTGAAGGTGTCTCGGCATGTGAGAACTTTGAAAAAAACCAGAGAGAGAGAGAGAGAGAGAGAGAGAGAGTGTACGAGGCAATCCCGACGGAGTCAGGCGAGCCCCGCAGTCAACTCTAGGGAGAGGCGCCTGCGAGAGAAAACCCTCTCTCCTGATGATAGCCTGTCAGTGTGGGTTAATTTATGTTGCGGATGAAGGTAACTGGTAGATTACAGTTATTTATTTTTACATAAAGAACTAGGCAATTCTTCCTAAACAGCAGAGACAGTTATAAAATGGATGGATTATTTGAAAGGAAGAAATGTGGGTAGGAATGTAATAGATGTTAGCGGAATTCCGAATTTTGATTTTTCAGAACTGAGTTAAATAGGGACTAAACTTATGTGATTATAGTCTTCATTTAAAGAATAATTACAACTGTTAAATTTATCTGACAGACAAACTTGTCAGTTTTCGGTTACGACGACCATTGCAGATAGACCATCACAAAGAACTTAAACATAAAAAAATATTTTTTCAACAGTAATCTGGCTGGCAATGCATTGTGCACCCGATGAAAGTCCTAAATTGAGGACGTGTTAATTTTATGTTATTAAAATCCGTCTGTCAAATTAAGCTGTTTTCATTTGCATAGAAGAACCTCTCAGCAAATATGTGCTAGGACAACAGAGTTCAGACTTTAAACAATAGAACAATTGAAATTTCTTTTGTCTGGAGAGTGCATTGTCGCGTATCCATCATTGTTAAATATTTAATACACATCATTGTGGCACTTTCGTTCACACCTGCCGAACACCAAACATTTCTAAAAGTCTCTTAATTGAGCAGAAACCTGACTCTTTCTCTGATTAAAAACGTGTTATGAGAATAATTATACAAGGGAAAGTGGGAATCTTTTACATCGAAACATAAATTAAATTGATATTTTGCATACTCATTAAGATTCAATAAATTGTTTAGTATCGCAAAACTTCCGATTCTGCAGACGACCACTTTCCGACCAGTTTCCAGTTTCGTTTCTTCTAGACCGGGACCAAGTATACGGTGGTTAATAAATAACAGCTTACACATAGAAAGTGAAAAACGATCCCTTTCCCTGTATGATGCACTTTCGACTGTGGTTCGCGAGAAAAGTGCACGGCAAATGCTGGTAAAAACCACCCAGATCAGAACAGGTTTTCTGCATCAGTGCAGACCTTTTTTGCTTAAGAGTTACAACACTATTATCTCCTTTAAACCTGTTTTCCTAGATTACTCTTGTTCTCTTAACTTTTATAGATGCAAAACTGGATAAATGAAACCTGCTGGCCACTGTGTGGTATAGCAACAAGTTGACACTGAAATTTTACACCTTTATTTACTCAAATATAAACTATTCTAAGGGGTGTAAAATTGTATTTACAGCAAGACAACATTTGACAGAAATAATAAATAGACCTTAAATAATATTTTGACTTCGATGAAACCATTGAATTATAAATTACTCAGAAATACGGTATATTTGAATAAAATGAAAATTACAACAGAGTTTTCCGACTTAAAAATTTACAATACATAAAAAGACGGCCAAAAAGTCAGCATTTGTTGTAATATTATGTTTGTAGTACGCCTGAGGAAGTCTCAAAATGGAGACGAAACGTCGCTTGTGAATAAATAGTGATAAATTTATATGCTGACTTTTGGCCGTCTTTCTATTTATTGCAAAATGAAAATTGTCAGGACGATCCGTTTATTTTTTTGGAACCTCTTCAGACGGAATATAAAAATTTTAAAATTCTGAATATACTTTATTTCTTGATATATCAATACATAATTAATATTTTGGTAGGAAAATTTCCAATTTTGTGCTTTATCCACACTTGGCAGCCGACAAAAAGTGTCATTGTTATTCACATCATATATGGACCGGAAGTGACAGTGCTGTATAACAGTGCTCCTACTCTACAGATCAAGGTTTCGCGTGTCATCTTTCCTTGTAGAAATGTTTCCGTATGAGATAATAATGCCAACCGTGGCCGAGTACAATACTTCTTTGGAGACGCTCCGCTCAGCATATGTCGATGAAGATCTAGAAAGCGCAGTTGTACCACTCACTTCCGTCATAGAAGGCCCCGCAGATAATTTATAGGTTGATTTAGAGGCGTGTTGCTAAAGACTGACATCAAAGTAAATTGGAGAGGAATGAAAGGTGTTCCCCGTGCAACATGTATCATCACACACGTCCACCAAGGCGCCTTTCATTCCGTAGAAGTAATTACAGAGCTATGCTTGCTTTCGCCATGCTTGAATTCCGCACTAGAAAACAAAGTCATTTGTTATGGAGGCTTAACTCCGTTCACTTACAGCCCCGACAATTTATAAATTGTGGCAATCAAAGGTTTATTTTTGACCACTTAATGGAAAACAAACTTTGCAAAGGTTTCATTGCCTGCTATGTTGGCCGAACGAAGCGTAAACCTCTAACCATAATTAAAGAATATTTTTCCAATTTTAAACATTTGGATAAAAAAACTATTTTTACAAAGCATGCATTCTTGAACAATCACAAAATTGATTGAATTAATGTAAAACTTTAAGTTGTTAAACATAATTATCATCCCCGTGAAGAAGTGAAATGCTGCGTATTAGATCCAATATAAATTCAATAAATGTAGAGAAAGATACACAAAATTGAATTTCCATGTATGCCTCAATATTGTAATGATTTAAAACCATGCATACCTGAAACTGTGAAAGTGTAATTCTCGTTATTAAAAAACAGCTGTAACAATGTAACTTTTGTGATCTGTTTGAATGACACTGATTTTTCTCATTTCGACCCAGTCTAAATTTTTTATGTTAACAGGTTTTATTTGAATTCATATAAAATTTTGTTAATTATCTAAGTATCCCTGTTGTACTAAATTTATTTACTTGTTTTGAGGTCAAATTTTTATTATTATATTGATTTATTAATTTATAGTTATAATTGAAGAGGTCTCTGAACAAAGGGATGAAACATGATGTGTAATGTAAATATAAATTTTAATAAGCTGGAATTTTTTGCATTTTAATTAAATTTACTAATACTAGTGAGAATAAGTTCATAATTTTAATATAATTATTTTTTTTCCATTCATTCGAGTTATTTTCAAGAGCGTTTCGTTTGGTCAATATAACACCCATAGAAATATAAACAATTAATTCTGTAAATTACACAGAGATTAAAATTTAGGTTAACAATTTAATTCATAAAATTACACTCGAATTTTTCATACCTACTTTTTTTCAAAACATTTATGCCATACTTTATGCAGCCGACAATTTTTCCTCCTACTCGTATTTATATATTTGTTTTTAATTGATTCACAGCAGTGATTTCGAGTGTATAGCTAAAGTGGTCGGAACCATATTATTTAAATACTATAAAAAAACAGAACTACGTTTCCTGCGAAACGTGAACCCCGTGATGGAGAGTGGGAACTGAGTTGACAGTGAATACTGACCTGGAAACTTCCAGGACACACAGATTCTCACACCATTCACTTTCACTGCAGGTGACTATTTACTCGCCATAAATAGTAGGTTATGGCTTGTCGGCTTCTATTGGAGTGGTGTTTCGTAGGCTGATGCGTTCAAATTCTAGGAATCAACTACTCAATTCTGTGAGATCAAGGAACAACAACCATCAATATATTCTATCATAAAGTCGTCACTTTACCACGGTGTATTTTAACGAATAACACGGACGGATTATTTATAATATTTAGTATTATGATTATGCATTTAAACATAAAGGTAAAAGACTGATCTTACTTCGGTGACACCAGAGACGAATAGCTCTAATTGAACCAATAATTAATATTTCAATTTAATTGAATCGAATCCGGGACCTGATTTTCTTCACCGCTGAGCTATCCGAGTCGACTCATCGTCATATGCGAGATTTCTCCATATAGATCTAAATACAGGTACACCTTCAATTAACTGAATCATAATCTTAAAGAGTCTAAAAATTACGACTTCAATGAATAATGTATATTGATCAAAGGTTAAATGATTTAACCCTGATCCTTCAATTCAATTTCTAAACCGCGTGAAAACTTTTCTTGTGAAAGCAATAATGATTTACACACGGACAGAAACAATGGAAGCGATTCATTTGAATGTTTAATAAAACATGTGCTCGAACGGAACTCCATAGATCCAAAGCATTATATGTGATAGCCATCTGTCAGATATGACGCCTGTTATGTGGGATGATCTACTGGATGCAAGGCGCAACAAAGGCGGCATGGATCAACCGTGTCAATAAGCGGATGGAACACAAATTAAACAATTTGATGCCTCGCAATGTAACGTACATCCGAATAATGTTTCCATCTAGTCAAGTGTCACCGTACATTAGTGTAGTGTGTTCAGAAACTATCTAACAGGCTAAGTAATTTCAAATTTAATGAATGCGGGGGAAAAATAATCGCAAATTCATCGCATGGTTGCGTGCATTTATCCGGATGATTCTCATCTCTCCAAAAATAAATATTGCTACTTTAGCTGAATAACCCAACAAAAAAATAAACTGACGCTTTCATTTACTCCGTGTTACGCAACTTGCAAGCGATCAACGTATCGTATTTAGCGAAAGTATAAGTATAAAATCATATTCCATAAATCCTATAGAGAAGCACAAGCTTCAAGGATGTGGAACGAGTCAGAGATTTTACATAGGTTGCTTTATTAATATTAAAATATACTGTAACTATTCATTAATCTTTAACTTATAATAAGATTCTATACAGAAGACATACAATTTGTACCTTATATATAAAATTGATAAATATTTTTACATCCTATACTAAAAAATAGGTGTTCTAATAATGTTCTTTCATAATCATCTTTCATAATTATAAATATCTACCCTATGATACATTCAGTTTCATAAATTCTTCAACAGAGTAGCAGTGCCTTAGTAAGAACTTAGTTAGTTCATATTTGAACTTGTTTGGATTTATTTTTAATTGTTTAATGGAGGTGGGAAGTTTATTAAATATGCTAATAGCATTGTAATGTACACCCTTTTGTATTATGGTTAGAGACTTCCCTTCCTTGTGTAAATTGTTTCTACTTCTGGTATCAAAGTCATGTATATCTGAGTTTAGTGTGAAGAGGTTACTGTTATTAATAACAAATAACATGAGTGATTGAATATGCTGGCAAGTGAGTGTCAGTATTCCAGTTCCCCTACAAGATGTTTTTGGTGAGACCTGACATAATATTCTAACAGCCTTTTTTTGAAGTGTAAATATTTTATCTTTCCCTGATGCATTGCCCCAGAATATTATACCATATGTCATTATAGAGTGGAAATATGCAAAATAAACTAATTTTCTTATGTTAGGATCACTACAACTTGTCATAATTCTAAGAGCAAAGGTTGCCGAGCCTAGTTTTCGCAGGAGAATATTAATATGATCCTTCCAGTTTAATTTATTGTCCATGGATATACCTAAAAATTTTGTACATTCAACTTCAGTTATTTCACAATTATTTGTTGCTAGTTTTATTGAGTTCAAATTGGCATTCTTTGTCTGAAACTGCATGAAGTGAGTTTTAACACAATTGACTGACAAGTTATTGGCTGAAAACCAGTGAAGCATCTGGCTTAATGTAACACGGGCAGCATTTTCCAGACTATTTTGTTTATTTGTTACCAAAATACTAGTATCATCAGCAAAAAGTATAGTTTTAGAAATAATGATAAATGAGTGGTGTAATGAAGTGTTGCAACATAGATGATGAAGTAACTTCAATTAAAAGACGGCTGTCAACTTATGCCGTGTAATATTTGTGCCGGTGGTAAGTCCACTTGAAATCAATCGTTAGGGGGGAGGAGTAGAAGTTACCACGCTTAAAAACGGCGTAACGTGTGTTGAGGGCGCCCCGCGACTAGACCAACACAAATACGATTGCATTAGAATAGCCTGTTATAGCAAACATCCACAAATTGAAAATGAACCAGGAAATTGGCGACGTTGCATATAGTTAGCTAGATTAGATATATTACAAATTACTCAAAGAAACAGGTTTTTGAAGATCTGAATAGTAGATGTTAAAATTTCCGGATGGAGGAATTGGGAGTGGCCTGGAATCGGTCAGTGTTACACTTTCTCCTGGTTGAGTGGCGGCGTGCGTGACTGATTGCCTCGCCTTGAACTTGACTCAGAGCTAGCTGGAGAGCTTGATACCCTGCAGACAGGGAAAGTGCACAGCTTCATGGCCACAGGCGCTCATGAATGGAACTATCAGCTGGAGACGAGTGTGATGAGACAAGAGTGTTTCACACCTCGTTGTTGTAGATCGTCAATGACAATTGTTTACTGGGCAGAACGAGTTGCCACTTGAGCTCTTGCGTAGCCATTTTTCACCGTAACGTGCTAGATATCGAACTTAAATCAAACGGTTGTGAAGTTTATTATAAGATAAAAATGATGATGGTCAGCACTACCGCAATCGAAGAACCTTGGCCTCCATTCCTTTCTATCCTCTACCTTTCTTCTCCAGTTTCTAACGCCTGAACTCCTGAGATCATCCTCCACGTCGTTGATCCAGCGTCTCCTCGGCCCACCTCTTCTCCGTCTGGTCTTTCCGCAAACACTTTTTTGACCGGGTGTGTTTCTGCCCATCTTACCCTATCCTCACCACAAATAAGGCATATATTAAACCTGGATATTCCTTTGATTATCATTATTTTTCAATACTTAACGCATTGTACGAAACGATCTCTCTGTGCGTCTCGTACTGACGGAGAAACAGAACTCAAAATTCCTTTCCTGTAAACCTTGTGCAGTCACCATTCTTTCCTGATACTTGTAAAATTAAATTAGCGTTTTAGTTTTGCGTCATTATCCCTCCGTCTTGCTCATCTAAAATTTAATGATTTCAGTCGTATTTGAAATCCAATAATCTGTCATCGGTAATATTCGGAGAAGCATTTATTGATATTTTATTTTAAGCCTTTTATTACTGAGTTATTTCCGTGCTTATTTCTCGGCAGACACGAAGATTGTTTCCAGACAGTATCTAAGATTAACTGTTTTCTGTGCACATATTTCATTATTCATGGATTTCACATAGCTATAAATTATAACTGCAATAATAAATGCGCTCAGTACTGCTAAAAAAATTTACTAATAAAGTATAATGGAGACGAACTATTCTGAGTACCTTATTGACTGAACTGAGTTCGAATCATGAATATGTTTTCAGCCTTACTTATAGTTTCCACGATGTTTTAAATTGGATTCAATGTCATCATCATTGGAGAAATTCACGTCCTATCGCTATACTGTCCGTACAAGGGAACGGGTAATGAGGGAATTAAAAATGTTGTCGGTTGAATTACTGGTGGAGGATTTCAAGTGAAGGAAAGTAAAACATTTGACACAAATCGCAGCATTGTACCTGAATCGAATTTTTGTAAATAAAAATGGAAGCACAGTTGATCTCTAACAGAAGTCGCATTAATGCGTTCCAATGGAACAGAGCTGTCGTTTAGTATAGTTGACCTACGTCTTCCTTCATCCTTTTCTCGTGGCGCATTCTTGGCGGCTTCCATGACGTTCTGAATTTAGGAGTGGCACGTCATCAGTGTTTCGATTCTCCTTTAATCAGGCCCGCTTTTCTTGACCATGGCTACATTCATATGCCCGTGCCAACATCTCTGTGATGCGAGGCAATGACGGTGACCACTGCGCCACAGCAATACATACAATTATTTTATTGATATTTGAAAAGATTGATTTAATTTATTATTTTCAACACAAATATGTTTTCAGGTGACAATCCAAAATAATTTGTAACGTGTATGGGGGTCTTCTATGGCGCCGACGCGATCATTGTTAAGAGAGGACGTGAATTTTTTCGAAAGAAGACCTTGATGGTGGCATTGAATATATTTTGCAACTATATTCATTGCATTACCTCTAAATAAAGCTAAAATCATAAGGATACAGTCTGCCGTCCATTCTGGTTAACTTAAATATATAACAGGCGATGAAAAATGTTAAACGGAATATGGAAAAGAAATCATACTGCAAGGTGAAGAAATAAAAAGTCTACGGTTTGCCGATAATATTGTAGTATTGTGGGAGACAGAAGGAGACTTGGAAAGTATAATAAATTGCTTGAACGTGGTCCTGGAGAAAGAGTTCAGTATGAAGATTGATAGAGGGAACACCAAGGTAATGGAGTATATTGAGGAAAACAGTAGAATAAAAAAGGGGAGGGGATATTTTGAAGGGTTGTAGAATTATGGTAGACATAAAGAGTAGGATAGCACAGGCAAGGAAGGCTTTCACGAAAAAAAGGTATTTACTTACGGGTAATATAAGTGTGAATATTAGGAAATCGTTGCTAAAAATGTTCGTATGGAGTATGGGGTTATGTGGATGCGAAACGTGGACGATAGGACTTGTAGAAAAGAAAGGAATAGAAGCCTTTGAAATATGGTGTTATAGAAGAATGCTGAAAATCAGATGGGTGGGTAGAATCACTAACGAGGAAGTTCTAAGCAGAAAAGGGGAAGAGCGGATAATATGAAGGATGTTAACCAAGAGAAGACATGAGTGTCTTGCAAAATTAGCATTAGAGGGAAGTGTGTGGGGTAAGAACAGAAGAGGATGGAAAGCGCTACGCTGATCAGGAAGGATGTGGTAGTTATGCAGAAATGAAAAGGCTTGCATAAGATAGGCAAGCATGGAGAGTTGCATCAGACCAGTCTTAAGACTGAATACAACAATCTTTAACAGAGAAGAAATAATTTTAAAAAATTGATGGAATAGTCTACATAACTCTTCTACATTATGCCTTTAAACGTGTTCTATCTATTCGTTCTCTTTGGAGGGAGAACGTTGTTAATCAGAGCAGTTAGCCTTCGCCACTAAGTAAGATGACTTCACCTCTGTGCAGCGAGCCCGATTTGGTATGGAAAGTAGCATTTAGCCGGTTGTCAGTCACTCGCCTCGATAACCAGTCACTTGTGACAAGAGGTGAGGTAACAGCCCGTGATTGTGTTGCTTCAGGGTAAGTAAGGATTTGCATCTGGCTTTTTCCTCAAAGGACAGGCTCTTTACACACTCCCGGCTCCACCGCACTTTCGGAAAATATTTCCAGTCCACACTAAAAGGACTCTCGCAACTTGACTGCTCAAGCGGAATTCTGCGCCCATGTTCACTTTCCAGTGCTTTCATTAATGGTTTTAAACTGTCAGTTTGATTTCATCCAAACAAAACTACTATACCATTCAACACATCCATAAATGACATGATAATGAAAACTATCGAGTGAAAACATATTTTTCAATCATTGTTCATTTTTCGTGTTTCATTTAGTCTATCTTTTTGTAAGTAGTAAAGAATTCGAAAACCGCACGATAAATTAAAATATCTGGCAGGGCTACAATGATTATTCTTGTAAATAGTAACTCAATTAAGATCTGTTTTTCAAAATTATTAAATCGTATAAATTTAGGACCAAATTACGGACATAAAGTTTTTATTTAACTAAACCGACGTTTCGTCAGCGTGTTTGGGACTTCCTGAGGTAATGTCTTCAAATGTTAAACGAAACGGCGGTTTAATAAGTAAAGCATTTAAGTCTAATTTTTCCGTAAATTATTCGATTTGATTATTATTGTATCCTCTGGAAAACTCCTTGTTATAGAAGAAATCGGTCTCTGTGACAGTCTCTTTTCTTGTTTAAGATTGTCTAGGCTCTCAATCACGTGAAATTATTTTTAAATTGAATGATTTGATTTAATTACATAGGTTAGACACTCAAATTACGCTACCAGCTAAGAAAATAGAACTAACAATTGCACCTTACTATACAAGAATTCCGCAGAAGGCGTTATGACTTAAATCAGATAAGTTTAATCTGTGATAGTCGGAGGTAATCCGACACTTCTCCTGCAGCTTGCACGGAAGCGATACGGCCCTCGCAACGGATTCTGGAAAGTGAATAGAATTCGCCATGACGAAGAAAGAATTTCATTTCGATTTGATGAGGAAGCAGGAAATTGATAGGCGATTGACTATTGACGTCGTGGGATAATTTCTGCCGCGGGGGGAGACTGGGAAAGTGATGTAACAACTCCCCATGTACCACAGAAACACTTTCATTCCCCTTGGCAGAAAAACATTACATCTGATAAACTTCCTGGTATATCTTGAGTAATCTGATAAAATTATTTTATATCTGCATTGTAAGGACGTGGACACAGGATCGATTATTACAGTTTCAATAGACAGTATCGCGAAGTTTCATGGAGTATTATTTGCCCTGGATCTACTACTCCTTTAGTAAGCCGGTTTTTGTGTAGGGCGTTAAACCTACGTTTCAGTTTCTGTTTGTGGTTACTGGATACAAAGCAACTTCGCAGACATGTTTTCGCTGGGAAAGTGGAATAGGAGGGGTCTAAAATTCAACTCTACAACAATAAGTAAGAATGATACCGACATAACGAGAGTTACTTTTCCCCCCATTATCATTACTTTGATTTTCTCATGACCTTTTTCTTAATTAATGCAGACATATATGGAATTATTATATATATACAAGGACAATGAATGACTAATATATGAGAAGAAACTAGCCCGAAGCGACAAACTTGGATTCTAGGTTACTATTGACATAGGATTTTGCAAAATACAACCCCAGATGGATTAATGTATAATCATTGTTGGTTTTTCAACAATTTTTATTCTACAGAAAAATAACCTTTGATCTTTAAACGATTATTGCGGAGCGAATTTACCATTAGATGGAAGTAGATCTACTTCAATCACTGCTTCCTATTTGCCAATGAATGGTCCACATTGCAGACTTCGGCCAACATTCCCGTTCGATTTCCTCCATTTCCACGGCCACTAAATGTGCCAGACTGTCGAAATTTGATGGTAGATCTCTTTTGTCTTCTTCTGCGAGGTTTGTATCGCCCGATTCTAATTTCTTGAACAATCTTTCAACATGGCTTATGCTGATTCTTCCTCCGCCCAAAATGGTCGCTCCTGAAAGACCCCTTCGAAAAATGGTCCGTATTCGAGAAAATCTTTCTGACCAGCGAAAATGGTCTGTTTCGCAACTAAATAAACGGCACCGTGTAAAACAGAGGTGGCCAAACCGTGTCGCTTTGGACGATTAAATGTAGCGCATTGAATCCATGAGTCTGTATTTCGGACAAGAAGACCCTTTACATTGTTAGAAAGCATTGGACATTTAGACATGTATTATAAATAAATGCAATGAATGCCCAAAAGTTAGAAACAGAAGACTTTAATAACAGTTATTCTGGCAAACAGAGAGGAAAACAATTCCAAGTTCCAATCTGATGTCGCTCTCAGCGCCAACTGCAGTTTAGAGTTATCTTCAAACGAGCATCATGAAGCTATCACCCTCTCGTACAGGAACGTCATTCTTGAGTTTTGTAAATAGATGCATCATTAAAGTGCGTAAATTAATTAAACTGCCCCTAAGAGAATTAGATTCTTTCTCATATCTATTTACCAACCCCTAGCCATGAACGTATGACGCTGTAAAATGTGCTCGCGTCATATGTGCGCATGTGAATTAGTCTGTCCAAAAATTCGCGCTTGCTATGCAAAAGGTTGGCCACCCTTAATGTTAAATGACAGTGTGTCTATTCTATCTCTTATATATTAGATACACTAGATAAAAAGGGAAACTGTCGTAATTTATTGAATTTAATGCCAGTTTTGTACACGACTAAACGTGCTCTAAGAGCAATGTATTGCTATTCGGAAACTATTTACTATTAATCATATTTTGATATCTCTTTGGTTTTCTTGGTCTGTTATTTATGGTCGTTAATTATATATTGTATATATATATTTAGATTAAGCATTATTTTTTATTTTAGAATATTTGTTGAGGGTTAAAATAATGTCGAAATGTATGAGCTGCTTCCATTTGTTGATTTAATTTATTTATTAAATTGTTAATCTCACTGGCACAAATCGTTTAATTGCCGACTCTTTACTCTCTCCCGCCGTCAATCGTTACTCAGTAATATTTTTTGTTACTCTATCCTTATAAAATACCGTTTGTAGTTCAGTGGGCTTTAATATGGCTACGAAATGAATGGTTCTAGATTTCAGAATGCGGAAACAACAGTTACAGACAGTGTCTTGTCATCCTTGGTGATTTTGCAGAGATTATTTTCAATTTTGGAAGCATCATTATAACCGCTAAATTGAGATGTTGCAATTGAGTTCGTAACGCGGTGTGAAGGAAGGATGTTGGATGTTGTGTGTTGTAGCAGTGTGTATGGAGCGGCTGTGCGTGGTGGTGGGCGCCGCGTGGGCCGTGGCTGCCATTACCGTCGGTTCACAACCCTTGGGTAACCTCTACAAGGCGGCGCTCACGCAGCGAGGGTACATACAGTTCCTCAAGTACGAGGTCGACGTGCCTGCACTCATGGACTTCGCCTTCTGCTTGTGGCTGCGATCCACGAACTTCACCTACCCGCATCCCGTCTTTTCCTACTCGCGTGAGTAACCAAACAACGTGGCAACACTATTTCTTTTCCACTTTATACTATTTAATGTCTGTAAACGAATAGTATCTCATGTTTATAACAAATCAATATGTTTGATAATACGTAAAAATGTGCTTGGCTCACTACGCCGGATTGAAATAGCGTGATTACAAAAATCACCAGATACACACAGAAAGATAACCGAAACGTTTGCGAGGGATTCTGTGGCTAATCTCTGCGAATCTATTTTCCCTCATGAATACCTGTATGTATGTACCTTTTCATTTACGGTGAAACGTGTTGGGGTCAAATGAATGTATCTGATCTATTGGCACGACCTAATGACGGCCAGCACGGCTTTTCGACCAACACAGGTTCAATTAGAGCTGTTGAAGCACCTCGCGTTACACGTCAATCAGTTTGCTTGTTTGTTTCCAGTAGGGTCTCGCGTCTACAAATTGCTAGCCTCGTGTCGGAACAAGTCACGCAGACTGTGGAAAGTTTTTTTTTTTATAATCGTGGTTCAAAATACTTTAGTTACACACAGGACTAATTCTGAGATTCATACCTTTGAGATGTAATAAAGTGCACAATTGGAAATAACACACATTGAAGGAATTATTCTGATCCACAGTAAGTTGAATGGTCACACAGCTCGGAGAATGTATCCTTGCGGTTAAATTCACGAAGTTTTTTTTTATAAATCACCAACCTGCCATATCGGTTGACCTGAAACTCGTAGAACTGGTCTTTATTATGCTCTGTAGATAAGCGAACAGTATTCATCAACCAATCCTGAATGTCACACAAGTGATATAAAAAATTGAGCTGCCACGTGACTAGACATCGAATTCGGCACAAGTTATAGAGTTCGGAACTGCAATATCATTGAGTTTCTTAATACTCTCAGTAGATGTCTGTATACGCTGGCATCATTGAGCAGTATGTACCAAACATCTTCCACTCTAGGCGCCAGTGGTTTGCAAATTTTAATTCCTTAAATCTAAAAAGTTCCTATAACACCGAGTCGTTTAAAAGCATAAACTTTCGGGTAACTCACTTTCTGAACAGAGTAGGGGAGGAGCGAACAATATGGAGAACATTGACCATGAGAAGGGATATATTAATAGACCACGTTTTGAGACACGAGGGCCTTGTAAAATTATCATTAGAGGGAAGTGTGTTGTGTAAGAACAAGAAGAGGGAGGCCAAGGATGGAACCGCTAAGCAGATTAGCGAGGATGTACGAAGTGATAGTTCTGCGGAAATTAAAAGATAGGTTAGCATGGAGGGTTCCATCAGACCAGACCATCAGAATATTACAACAACAACAACAACTCACTTTCCGACTCTAATTAAATGGAAAATCATGCCACTTCCATTTCTTGTATTCATGGTTAAGAGATTTATTTATTTAAAAAAAATACAAGGTTTTGACTTACGAACCAGTCGCAAACATATTTAGGAGAACGGATGTAAAAGTAGTCTACTTTAAACAGAGTCGAAAGTTAGCTCTTCTGAGATGATACTCAGAGGTCAACGAGAACAGTCGGAAACTCTTCCGGCTCAGATTGAACTGACTAGGCCGCACGCCAGAGAAAGTGGCCACACCTCTCATCTTCTGCGAGGGGAAAGGATAATCTCTGTCGGGACAGTTATGGCTTATTAAAACAGTTCCGTAATGAGTAGTTTGAGATACACTCGGTTATTACTACTGGTTGTAAAGATCCTATTTAGTCAAATATTTTTGTTATTTTAAATTAAGGCTTGTAATTTGGGAAAAAATATTTGAAAATTTTGTTTTCGAATAATTTTAAATTTTCTCAATTAAAAACTGACATTCCAACAACAAGATATTATTTAGTGAAAACAATATAAATTAGCGAAACTTTCTCTATATATGACTCGTGATATAAATGGTGTATATTGACAAGTGTTGTATGTTCACGAACAGTTTAGATAATCCGATTAACCATTCTAAAGGATAAAAAGATTCCCTCAAGTAAATGGAATCGAAATACTAGCTTTAATACTCGATCAGTGCCGTTTCGTGAATTGATGACGAGGTTTTGTGGACAAATGAGCTCAGCAGCACAACCGTTTCGTACCTGTCTCAACGTAGCATCCATCAGGGGGAACGTGGAGTTAGTTCACTCTGAGCATTTCACGAGGAAAAATAAGGGTGTCAATATAAGTAAACGTCTTCCACTGAAAACAATTCACAAAAATTCATCCACCAGATTTTAATGGTACTGCATCGCTTGATCGCAACATGTATGAAAATTAATCTGAATACGAACATTTTAGTCTTGGATTATTAAAGAATGATTGCTGTAAAATATCAAAATACTTTTTCCTTTAAATGCGAACAAAATACTTTGCGTTAGAAATTTTACTGATAATTTCAGTTTTCATTTGCCAGTTCCCTTTTTTACACATTGCAGATTTTGCCTCAATTCGCTTGAAAAAATGCTTTAGAATATAATTTAGTCCGTAACAAAAGCTATTACGAGAACTTATCGAAGGTTGAATTGAAAATATAGTTAAATAAGATCTTTGGCTTGCTTAATAGTATGTGTCTTTAAGAGATAAACTCGCTGGTCGTCATTGTCGTTGGGGTGAGAATATTAAAAAACTTGGTAACCCCTTGGACTTCGTTCGCTCGGAAATAGCCCTTTTTATTTTACCCTAAAAACGAAACAACAGGTACAGAATTTCCATGCAGTTTAATTCATTGAATATATATAACGTACGGTATCATCTATTTACTATCGCTCCAAGCAAATCTTATAACTAACAGTTAGTTTAGAACATACGTTTCTGAGCCAATAAAAATGATCCATTTGGGCGGAAATTCAAGGATTTGAAAATATTTATATAAATATCTTCTGAATTCTTCAAGATATACGAAAATTTAAGTTAAAATTCCTGTTGCAATACCTGCAATTTTCATTGAAATTCGTTAAGCCGTTTCGAAGCATAAAAAGATCAAGATTATAGGCAACCCGCATTCATTTGGAGATTTTAACGCACGTTACGAAAATAAACCTTCACGTAGAATTAATATATAATTATATTAATATTGAAATGAATTATTCACTCATATTTAAGTTAAAATGCCTTTTTAAAACCTTTAATTTTCAGTGAAATCCGTTGAGTAATTTCGGAGCCTCTTCGAGACAAACATACGGACAGACAGACACTTCAATTTTATTTATTGGTATAAATTCGAGCTTTATTAAATGTTGAAAGAATAAAAAACCGAGATAATGAATTTTTATGAGACCTAATTTATTTACATACATAGTTTCAGCAAATTTCTGAGTCTATTCATAATTATTGGATTGTTAAGTCAAATTGGATGTTTATAATTTTCTTTTCTTTTTTCCAAAAATTATTTGTGTAAGGGCGTGTGGATATTGGAGATAATCGACCCGGAGAGCACAATTTAAAAAGGACCCTTCGAAGCTGTACTAAAACAAAATTAATTTAATTATTGTGGATACAAACGCAACACGAGGAAAGCCTAAGACACCCACAAATCGATTATATGTAAAATCTATTTTACACAACCAACTGAGAACAAAATTATATGACTACCCAATATAAACTTACAAGCCATGCTAGTTTTTATTTCAATTCGCTTGAATGTAATGACAATAAATTTAACTATCTCAACTATTTAAAAAGCCAACACAAACGTATTTTTAAACTTTGAAACACAGAAGAAACTCTTTAGGAGAAATTATTTCTGGCGTGAATCGTCCATGGGAGGATAAAGTATTTGAGAGGAGGATGTTTGGATTGATAAAATATATTTGTACGATTTCTGTTTTAGAGGAAGGATGAACTAAAATTTTGCAGTATAACCAATGATGCCGTCTGTGTCCGTATTTGCGTGTCAATGAAATAGTAAAATGATAAAGTATAGTTTGGAGATATTGAAGGAGCAAGTAATTGGCACTGATTGGCCAGTTTCACGGAAGTTTGTCACCACAATTGTGGAAGTTCTGACCATAACACTTGATTGATTGAAATTAAACAGTTTTTATTTAATGGAATTTCAAGAGATAAGTTCATGGTTATTTTCATGTGCGTAAACCCTCAGTTCGGATGGTTGTATTGATGGTAGACTGTATGTTATTTGTCAGGTGAGGAGAGCCAGCGCGTAGTGCGCGCGTGGCTGGAGCCATGGTCGTTCCGTCTGAACCTCCTGGAGATGCCCGTGGTAGACCTGCCCTTGCCCCTGATGGTCCAGCACGCGATGCTGGAAGGCCGCTGGCTGCACGTCTGCAGTTCGTGGGACGGGCGCCAAGGTCGTTGGAGCGTGTTCCTGCAGGGGGAGCTGGCGGGCTCTGGCCGCTTGCCCCAGCTGCGGGGGCTGCGTCTGCCGCCCCTGGGCGACCTCGTGCTGGGCCAGGAGTACACCGACTTCGACAAAGGGCTCGACGACGGCGTCGAGGGCGAGGTGTTCGGCTTCAACGTGGCCGTCAGCGCGCTGCCGGAGGACCGCTTCCGGCGCGCAGTCAACGCCTCCGAAAGGTACGCCAATCTAACACGGTCATCAACCCAAGTAAAATACGTGGAAAGACCCTCCCGATGAAAGGCATCAACAAGTCTTATGAATAAAATTGTGACGACATTGACTTAAATGTACAACCCTGCAGCACACGTCTAACACTCCCGAGTTGAACGAAGTGTGCACTATCATGTTGCGGTCTTGAAAAATTTTATTCTCTATTTTCACCCATATTCTGCGTCTTATTACCACAGCGACTGGTGCATAATTGCTCATGAACCATTAATTAATGGAGGAAGAATTATTTGTTTCGCAATTTTAAGAGCCTTTATAATATTAGCATTTTAAGAGTGTGAATTTCTGCTTCGATTTCGAAGACTTTAAACTGCGCGCCTTCCGGCGTGATAAATGCACATTCGTAGCATTTTCCTCCCCATCCGTGAAGCATCCTTAGAGCTCAAAAATATGATGTTCTCTGTGCAGTGCAATCACCTAGCACGTGAAGACAGACGTATCAGGTGACATTGCAAGGGGACGGCGTAATCAACGAAATCATAATAAATTTATTTCATTTAGTAATTATAAATCTAGAATAGTTTGAATTTTCAGAACAAAAATAGTATTGGTACACTTTGGGTAGTATTTATAAAAAGGATGTGGAAGGTCATAAAATCAATATTCTCACAATAAGTAAAAGAAATCAATAAATTTACGGGTAAATATGTCAACATACAAATTTAATTAACAATTAGTTATTATAAATGCAAATTTACGGGTAAATATGTCAACATACAAATTTAATTAACAATTAGTTATTATAAATGCAATGTTTTATTCATCTTTGTGGACTTCTGCAGATAAAATTTTAAATGGAGAAACTAATTACGTTGTGAGTAATAAGTGAGCTGAGGCTTTCCCGGTGTAGTTGATGCAGAAATAGTTCTCGGGAACGTCTGGACGTTGTGAGTAATTTGGTGTAGCGACGGTTATAGCTGTATTCCATAAATTTATCAAAGTTTTGTAGGACCTTATTTGAAAAGAGAGGTTAGGACGTTTTCGTTGAAAACAAAATGTTGCTGAAATTAAGTTTTATGTTCGTTTGATTTGAATTTCTTTTGGAGAAACAGTCCGGAATAACAAGGAATAAAACATTTACTTCAATAGCTATGGCAAGTAAAACATATAAACTTTGATATAGAAGCACAAGTTGACCAGATTTATTAAAGCCCACGCAATGTTGTAATGGATAATCTAGTTAAGTATACACTGAACAATGACATTTCAAATGAAACCCGTAATTACTTTTCGGTTCAGCTGCCACTCAAATTAAATTGAGGTGATGCATAATTAATCCACAGAAACAGATAATTAAATGCCTGGGCTGTGTGTAGTTTGATTACGAATATTAAAATTCGAAAAAATTGCATCTTTTAGGATTAGTCTGCATTTTAATGTTGTTTGTTTGATTAAAAATCTATAAATACAGCGAATTTAATTCAACGATCATATGAATTTTAATATGATCGGTTCATCAAGCTTTCATTTTTCACAAGTTTCTTTTGGCATAAATGAGATTCTTTTGATCTTTCGAAGTAGTCGACCGATGTTTTATTAACGTCCGGGGAACAAAGCCACGAATCCTCTAAACTGAATCATTGTTTAAGGAATTAAAAACTACAACCAAGTAAAGTGAAATAAATTTAATAAATGGAGCAGAACAAAAAAGTGTTGTTTTAGATTGATAGAAATTTTATGCATATATCACGGAACTTATTAAGAAGGACCAGAAGGTTATAAAACCTTCTACTTCCACGTTTTTGTTGTTACATGCTTAACGAATTAAATTTCCATCTTTATAGATTGAATAATATCGAAGATGAGCTGCTATAGCAATCATTATAGTTAAAATTTCATTCAAAAGTGGTAAATAGCAATAGCTCGAAGCTCCTGACAAAACTCGTGTAGATTTAAAAGAGGGTAAGAGTAATTTAAAAATTTTTAATTAATAAATTATGCGACTTTTCACGGAAGAAGTAAATTTGTTAAAGACAATATTATTTGCTGGAATATTGCAAAAATTTCTGAATTGCCCCAGACTGAATCTACATTCTGATGTAACTGCTACAAAATATGGAGTCAGAAATAATCAATCCTGGTCTAACCATACGCTATTGAATAATATTACGTCCCAAATATGCCTGAGTAATAGCGACGAAATATTGTTCGAGAAATTTGAACTGGCTGGACGAACAGGCTGGTTGGTCCTTGTGAGAGTTTGAAAGAAATAGTTTTGAGGACAGATTTCGAGGATGGAAAGGCTGCTGGACTGGGTACACGCTGTGAACAACTTTCTACTGAGTGACTGTTCAACGGTTCAAATAACAATAAAAAAGATTATAATTACTGTAAAGCACGAGCTAACAGTCGAACAACGGAGAATGGTGTGTCCAGATCAAGTCGGAAGTCCTTTCGATATACCGACCTAATATAAATTTTACAGGTTCGAGACTCACACTACGATTAACTCCAATGTCTTTATAAGTCAACTGAAAACTACTTCTGTCACAAGTATTAATTTCTACTGCTTTCGCCGCTGCACAACCTATTTCATTGACTAGTAAAATAGATTGAAATCAATGTAGCAAAACAAAACCATTTTTTTTCTCGGTTATAATTAAATACCGCAATGATGCAGTGTAACCGCGTGTGATTAAGGTTAAAAACGAGTTGAATGTAGACCTGTATAATAATAATTAACACATATATATGTCCATATAGTTTTAAAATTTTTCAAGGGTTGCAAATAGCTGGAGTGTCTCAGTTTCCTATCAGTTTCCAAGAAAAAGTGGCCGTAAAAACACTTCCTTTTTTGAACTCCGAACGATTCCGCCTCCCCCTTCACAAGTAAACTATTTGGCAATTAGCTTTTATGTCTTCTACTAGGTCGGTTCTTAGCCCTCGCGTTTCTTATCTCTGTGTAGTAGCCGAACCTGTAGCGGACCCGAGAAAAACATAAAAAAAGTTTAAGTAGGACCATTGACGTCTCGTGAGCGTTTAAAGTAATGTGCTTCGTCAACCCAAAAAACAATTTTTACGTGGATAATTCGCCTTACGTAAGATATTAATAATACTACAATATCTACAGTGTTGATAATATTCCACGACCCATGAAATGAGCTGCATTTTTAATTTCGTCTACACAATGTGTAATACAAACGATTATTTTAAAATTTAAAAAAATGAAATCTATTTGGCGCAAATTCCTAACACGAAAGAGTTTTTACTTCTTACATATTTAAAATGAAATAAGTTAATTTTAGGGAGGAGTCACATATAATGGGAATATTGAGTGCAAGATTGTGCAGTAATTTTCTGAAGTTTTTATTTTAAATAACCTTTGATTAACTCTAATAAACCACAAGTCTGTAAACAGTAATATTTTTATTAATTCGTCAAAAAAAATTAAAAAATGTATCCTGATGAGCACGCACGCTCTACCCGGCGCTGTGCTTTTTGTAGCTCATATAATTGTTAAATCATGGATAATAGGTGTCGAAAAGGAAATACTGCACATGCTCATTTCTCATTCCAGACAGGATTCCCTTACTATAAAGAATGTTGCCAAGATGTATGCGGGAGGGATCGCGCTGGAAGTCTTCGAAATCGGAGCTGAAATTAACATCCTTAAACAAAATCTTTAAGTTTCCTATAATTACGAAACAAATAGTTCCTCCTAAATTAATTCATGTGACATAGCCCTTGAGCACATATGAATCAGCCACTACTGAACAGGACCACGAACTGTTGGGCTCATCTCGTAATTCGGTATGACAGCGTCCGATTTTAATGTCTTAAATTTCTTACTTTAGTAAACTTAAATCTTTAAGTCTTTAAGAAAAACTAGTAACTTCTGATTCTTTTAGATACTGTCTCTTCTATCCTATATAATTGGAATTTTTTTGGATTATAAATGTATTTAATGTATTCATTAGGTCTATCTCGTAATAATATTACCAACGAGAATTTGTAGCTTCATTATTCTGCAGAAAGAAATTGTAGAAATTTCATCAAAATCATTGATCGAAAGGCGTAATTTTGGAAAACGTACGCTAGAAAAAGGTCAACAGTTGAAAATTAAATGGGACTAAAATTAACTACGTTCGCAGTGTGACCAAAGTTAAAAATGTTCATTTGTTACATAATTACATACTCGACCAATAGTTTTGACTATAGAGATAGTAGTCCTTGATATTAACCTTGTTGTTTCGCTTTTCAGGTCAGGGAAACGGCGTAAGAGGCGCAGGGACTCGCTGGCGGAAGCGTTGGCACGCCTGACGTTCGCGCGCTGCTCTGAAGGTCGGGGAAGTCCCGCCGGAGCGGTTCTTCCCCTGCTCGTCAGCTGGGCGTCGACCCCCGTCAGGGTCTTTGGCGGTGCGGTCCTACGACCCGCCGCCCCTACCTGTGGGGCCTTCTAATCACTTCTCACCCTTGTTATTTATTATTTCTCATCTCAGCATTAAAAACTCGAACTCGCGTTAAATTGATATTTTTCACAAATAACACACTTTTGTACGCTATATAAATTGTAGACAGGAAGAGGATAATGAGACAAGTTTATGCACGATTAAGAACAGTTATCAAAATATCAAATAGTTTTGTCGGCCTCGATCTTTTTGCCTATTCTATTTACATGAACCACAGAATGGCGATGAACGAAAGGAAATGTAACCGGACCCTGGATCCAAATCATAAGTGGGGTGGAAAATCTTTCCGGAGATTACAAAAATGTTCAATTATGTAATTATACGAGATAGTTCTACTAGTTTTGCAATTATAGCGCTTTCCGAAAGTGACCCTGGTAGGAGGTAGGTCAAGCGAAAACAATAGTTGGAAAGAAAACGGCACATTAGAAAGGCATTGAAAGTGCTCAGCTGTTCTGATCGTACATAAAAGATCCTTCTTCAGATCTTAAGTATCGTTTAAAACTCTTATAATTTTTTTTGTAAAGATAAAACATTACATCATCCTTTTCGCCAACCTTTCTGTTTGAAATCAGACTTTAAGAAGCCTGGTGAATTCATGTACACAACATACAGGAAATTAATGACAACTAAATTCTTCCATATACATGTACCGATAAGGCTAGGGATCTATCAATTTTTCGCATTCTATATACGATATTTGATATTTATTACTAACAAAGACTCCATAAAAAAATGCAGATTGTAATGCCGGAATATGTTGTATATACGTAAACGTCGTGCATTGTCGCTGTAATAAAATATTTATTGTTATTTTTATGTAATTTATAGTGTTATAATAATTAAATATATACATTAATTTGTTTTTTCTAAGTTATTGTTTGTTTTTGTTTTTTTCAATTCCCTTTCAACTCCCTATTGTTTCCAGCTTTAACCAAATTTTAAGAAGCCATTTTACACAGAGTTCCTAATGAGAAGGACATGAGGCTTAAATTAATATTGTATTCAAAAATAACTTCAAAGATCTTAAATATTAATCTTTCCGTTTCGAAATGTTCATCTATTTTGTACATTTCACCCTCTTCCCAAGTGAATAAAGACATTATGAATTTGTATGGTGATAAATGAAGTGTTGAAGAGGGTTGGTGAGAGGAGAGGACTGCTACAAATGGTAAGAAAAAAAGAGGAACTGGGAAGGACACTCTGAGATGAAACTGCTTGGGGCGGAGGACTGATGATGATCATTGACTGTTTTACCATTACATTTACTTATTGTGTTATTAGTCATGTATTTATAATAGTTATAGTTTATATTTTGATCTTTGATTCACACTATGAAAACTTTGGAACGTGTTAGACATTTTGTAATAGTTCCAAAAAGAAATTAAACTTTTTTTCTTTAAGTATACAGACATTTAAGTTCGTCCTACAATGTATGAATATTATCAGTAAACGGATGCATCTGGAATAAGTATAGAAAAATATAGTAATTTGTCTCATTAATTAACGACGGTCTGAATCTAACAATCATGTCAGACTTTCAATATTTAATGTGATAGACAATATCGTGTCGTTACTAAAAAGGTAAGAGGCTATTATATTAATGCACTTAAAATTAGTAATTATACTAACTTCCCATACTAACGCGCCTAATAATTTATTTTTGCTAAAATAATACATGTTCGGATTCGAACAGCTTAAAATATAATGATAAAAAATCACGAACGTCAACTAAACCAATACATTTTACTTTGGAGCAGCTACCATCCTGTTTAAAATCATATCAAAGACCTTAGTATTTTTGGCACCATCCTTATGTTTCTCATTTATGGCAATCCTTCAGTCCCGACTGTTCTCTTGGGTATTATAAAATATCAACTATTTTTGACATGTGTCTGGCCCACTTCCATTCCAACGACTGCATTCGTTGCACTACTAGTTTAACATCTGTTCATTCAGTCCTTGTTTCACATGTACAAAACGGCCGCAGTTTCCGGTAAAAGTGATGTGAATGACAAAGAAATTATGAGGATTCTCAGTTGTAGTTTGTACCATATATAGGTCGTGCTTTGGGTATCTCTTGGAGTCCAAGTGGAACCGCGTCGGGCGAGGCATAAAGGGAAACTCTCCATCACAATGACACAAACTAAGAGGTGGCGAAATAAAGTGCGCCCATTAACTTTCCAATGAAATCGACCCAAAGCAAATGCAACTCAACGATTAGGAGAGCCAAGTAGAAAATTGATCCTTCGCAGAAGAGGCGCGAAGTGGAGAGAGGTAACAGCGACAATATAGAATATAAAAAGTGCACACAGTGTATCAATTTTAAATTTAATTATTATGAGATTTATTTACGCTGTGAAAGTATAACATTCCAAAGACGCTGTGATACCAGAAAAAAGCTTTTACTTATTAATAATGAACATGGAAAGACAGAAAGTTCATACGACTAGTATGCAGCCTACGATTAAAGTTAATTTCGCGTAATAGTTACGTTTACCATACGTACGTATTTTCTACGACAGTCCGTATTTGATTGAGTTGTCCGTTTTCCAATCCGTAATTCAATATTGACCGTGAGAAGTGCTCAGTTCTCTCGAGAAAAGTCAAATATTTTCATAACAGTTTAACCAATCTTAATAATTTTTGCGATTTTAAGTAAGTCGAATACAAAAGAGTACAATCACACTCTAATACTATATTTTGGAGATTACTAACAGAATTTCACCGAATGATGTTAAGTCATGAAGGTTTGAAAGCATATATCTCATCACAGTCACAAAATTATTGATAAAAAATATATATTTTTGTAATCTACAAATCTGCTTATTTGTTGTTTCTTCACGAAATCCTCAAAATGTTTAACATTATAATTTTTAGAATGTAAAATTCCAAATCTACAGCAACCGACGTTTCCGGGCTATTTATAATCCTACACGAGCAACTTCGTGATCGTAATAACCAGGAAGCCAAACAGATATTAAATATCAATTTGCAATGATTAAAAAATGATGTGATTTTTTCTATGAAAACAGCTTGAAATATTTATATTTACGGAAGGATAGCTTTGGACATATTTATCCGTTTTAATGGATTAATTTTAACCATCAACTTATTTTGGGTGAAATAGAAAATTAATCTAAAATTTTAATGAATAGAAATTTCCTGAAAGAAAAACTAAATACTGACGAACTTTCAGATGAACTAGTTACAATAAATGAAATCCAAGCAATGACTAAATTAAAAATTCCAGAGTCGATAAAAAAATTTGAAATTTCCAAGATTTTAAATGAATGGGGAAATTTGATGAAGTTAATTCAATATTTCCTTTTATCTGAGACAATGACAGTTGTGGGATTTCTTTCTTTGTTTTTGGGTAACAGGGTGCAGGAACTGGCAATTCCCCTTTAATAACTTAGGAAGGGAATTGAAAAGGGAATAGTATGGAAGGTAGAGAAAGGTAATCAAGGAATGAATAGGGCTCCCGAGATTTAGTTTAAAAGATGCAGGGAAATCACTAGAAAACTGACATCAGGTAGGTCAAGCTACTGGGTACTTGTCTCACGCCCTTTAGAAAGACGGGAGAGGATTTTGTTGTGGGGTCGCAGCATTCCCCTCTCCGCGCGCCGACCAGTTTGGAATTTGAACATATTACCCTCTTTCGACTGTGATCCGACTGAAAGAAAGGTTTGTGTTAATGCCTTTCGGTCATGTCTGAAGACGGAAAATATGTGTATAGAATCGTTGTGCTTTTAAAGAAGTAAATAAAAATATAAGCAATGGCTGTTAATGGTCGTAATCTATATCTTATAATTAAGACAGACGTCAACGTAAAACACTAGCAATATATATTTTAAACATATTTAGTATTCCACATAGCATAGTAGACGCAGTAAGAGTTTGATTACCGACAAGTGGTTTGGGGAAAGGCTGGAGGTTTCTGTTCAATATGGCGGTTTCTTTATATGCGTCTGGGTAAAGTTGAAGATGAACCCTTACTAAGGACATCAGTACCAGGAACATAAAATATTTATTAGACTATGCTTCACAGGAATGACCTACATCAATAAATAATATAGTTTAATTTATACTACTACTTTATGCACACTGTTTCATCATTATTTATGTCTTTTTAAAATTGTATAAAACAAATGATAAAATTAAAAATTATAGAAGTGAATAATTAGTTTTTATTTAAAAAACGTTGCATTTTAACCCAGCAATATATTCAATGTATTTTTCTTTTCAAAAAAGGAAACTTAAACACGCTCCGACTATACAGGCGAAGTACTTGAAAGTTTATTTTACCATATTTCAATGATTTATGCAATAATTCCTTTTAACTGCCCAAATCTATAAAAGCGAGTCACTTCCGCTCGCTCTGTGTCCTTTAATGAATTTCTAATCGAAATAGGCTGTTTGCTTGAAAGTTTTTATCTTAAAAATGTTTATTTAAAAAAGTGAATTATTGCTGTAAGAAAATTTTAAATTGGCAACAACTATCCTTAAAATGCTAGTAAAGTGAGGAGCAAAGTATAACTAGCTCACTGGAGTGTAAATGAGGTAGGAAGCTCGCTCTAGTGACTTGCCAAGTAAACCTCTCACTTACGCCTGGATGCACTAGGTGGCATTACTTGCATTAGGTGCAATTGATCCCCCAGAACTAATGGTTTACAGAGCCTACAGAGCAGAAGAACCGTCGGCCTATACAAATTAAGTGCCTAAAGATATGGACGCTTAGTGAATATTATAGTGTCGAGACAATGGCAAAATATATACTTGACGCTAAAACATTTAAGCAAACACAAAAGATATTTCAAAGTGAAGAACATAAAAAAATTAGAAGAAAATATTATTTGAATAAATTCATAACGGCAGCTTCAACAAAACAAAAATTGCATTTTTTTGTAAGCCACAGAAGTTGAAATTGTACAGACGGTCTACCCAGCCATTAGCTACACGTGAAATAGGGTATACGATTCGAATTTATTTAGCATCCCTTATATAGGTCTATTAGCAAACTCATTTTAAAATGGGCACAAACTAGTCAAATACATATTCTGTTCGTGGATATTTTTGTGTTTCTTTACGTCTTGTGTAAATTAAAAATTTAGCCCAATACAGACAAAAATTAAAACGTTTCCTCCGACTTTAAAAATCTCGTCAGGTGAAATTGGGATGGTACAAATTTTTTTAAATAATTACTATTATGAAAATTCAGAATGATACAACCTCTTTTGGTTGTTTCTGTGATACTATTTTAGCATTCTAACATCTTTGATAAGTTTGATTGTTTAAACTTTTCAACGATTGATTTACATTAGTAAGTATGTTTCAGATTAAACTGGCAAGTTCTGAAACGTCAGAGGAAATTGTATGATTTTGATTTTTTTATTGTGTCTGTATTTGGCCAATTTTTTCAATTCACATACACACCGATCTGGGCTGAGATCTACTTATAGAGGTAGTTCGGTTGAAAACTGAACACGGAGGCAGCTGCGAACATATTAAATCGTGGAAAACCATGGAAGGAGATCTGATCTACCTCGTACTTGTTGTCAAAACATATCCTCGTTAATTGTTATTAATTTTATTAATTACAATATATAAAGCAATATTATTATATTAATTAGTAATATGTGAGGAATTACAATTTAAATAACTTTTCTTCAAATAAATTCACCCAATATCTATATATCTAAAAATATTTATGAGTATGTATGTCCAAATAACTGGTCAGAATTTGACCAAATTTGGCACCCGTGTTCCTCAGGGGCCCGAAGCTGCCGTTGATATTTATTATTTTTAAATATACTTAAGTTATACATAAAAGCAAAAAACATTTGACGTAAAAGGTTTCATGTCCCACACACGCATCGAGATCTCAAGTTGGTGCGGGTTAAGTATGTTCTTGATGTAATATACATATAAATATAAATAAATATATATATATATAAATCATATACTTTTCGCGTCGTAATTAACCTATCGTTGGCAGAGAACTAACTCCCTGAGAAATAATAACTTAATTCAATCATGGATACGATTTAGTTTTAATTTTCGCGTTAGATAAATTTTAATATTTAGTAGCTCATAGGCAAATAAAATATTATCGCAGGTAAAATTATTGAACTAAATAAACTTTAATAACAGTAAAGTATAAATGTGAAAAAAGTGAAAATTTCAAAGTTATTCTATTTTATGAGTATTTTTCAGTGGTTTTCCGCATGTAGAAAGTCCGTAATCAAAAATTGAAAAAATTGAAGAAACGAGTTATTCTTTTCGTCTCATCAAGACATATTAGTAGCCATATTTATTTCCATACTCATTCAGCAATCCAGAAATATTTGCTTAATGATTGGTTTGTTATTATAAATTTTAGTTGTAATTAATGAAATAATTTTTACAGACGTAAAATATTTTTTATTAATGACAAATCAAACTGCCTCAGTGAATTTTAAACCATTTAGTTACATTAAAGGTAAAGTGTTTCGTTTCTATATTTGAAACTGCTTCAGGTGTTTATTTAAATGGCAAATGGTTGATTATAATTTTAAAAATCAAATTAAAACACGTATTTTTGTAATTTGTTGAGATTCATGATTGGAAGTGTTCATTCGTTCTCAAACGCAGGAATGATTAACACAACAATAATGAAAACGTATTGTGTTTAATGTGATTGAACTTTATATTTCCTGTCAGGAACATTCATAATAGATGTTAAATTTTTTATTTAATAATTAATACTGCTTTTAGTAAAATAACTGTCACCGGAATGATGGCGATTTATAGTTAAAATACAATTCATCATAGAACGGCTCGAATGTGTATGATAATACCACAATAAATTTTGTATTATTCTGAGAAGTGTTCAAACGGAATTAAATTTTAACTGTAGTCAATAAACAAAGCCATTACGGCTTACCTATCAGAATTATACTGGGAACTATCTAGATTTTATTTCGAATTAATTCATCCTTTTGAAACGAAATCATAATCTACCGGTAGATGTCTTTAGATGTAAACCTAGTGTCCAGACAAAAAAATAGGAAATTGTTATAATTTTGGATATCACGAAGAATGAAAGGCGTTCATTTGAGTTATACAAAGTCGAAAGTACTAGGTTGACCGTGACTCAAAATGTTTCCTAACCTGATGAAAATTCCTCCGAAATTCAAGACTATAGAAAGTCTTCTGTGAATTTCAGGTAAGCCACCAGCTTTGTGTCTTTCTTTCCTGTCCTTATTAATAGTTTTAATAAATGAAAATTTCATTTTCTGACACACACACACACATATATATATATGTATATATATATATATATATAGCGGAACACTAATTTGTTTCAAACAAATGGCGAGTTTCATGAATACGCGACCAGAAATCGTTCAGCTCTAAGGTCGGACAAGCATCGCCTTGCTCTACACCAGAAAAGTATTCACAATACCGGGATAATTTTATACAACAGCCTTCCGACAGAGGTTAAAAATAGTACCTACAAAAGCTTTGTGAAGCAGAGTAAAACTATTCTTTTAAATGGCGCGTTTTACTCGGTACAGGATTTTCTAAATCATCCTTCTAGTATTTAAATCAAGGTTCCTGCAAAAAGTGTTGAATGAGCTACCTTGTAAAATAGCACATCACATATCTTTAAAATTCCTATTCAATTTTTTCTGCTCTTTTGTTTGTTTGTTTCATGTATTGCCTGGAGCTACGACAGAGGGAAGGACAGTTTCCTGGTCGCAGAGCTCCAACTCTATTGCGTGTTCCTCAGTGTGTGCTTGTTTGTGTTTTCCAGAGTGTGTGTGACATCGTGTGTCCGTGTTGTGTTTATATTGACTTTTGTTTATATACATTTTCTTTTATTAATTTATTTTAAGATTATTTGTCTTTAATTATATACTCAATTTTGTTCATTTTTAATGTATGACGTATCCTATTTCCTCAATCGAGGATTAACTGAAACAACAATAAATCTAAATCTATATATATATATATATTTAGATATTCGGTGATTCCAGAACCACGTATTATGTACAATGCCCGTTGAGTTGCGTAATAAAACCCGAAAAAAAGGAAGATAGTTTTCTGTTAACTGCCATTGTGTACGTGTTTTTCAACGACTAAAGCTGCGGAATCAATCGACATCTTTGCTATTACGAAGGGATGTTCACACTTGGTGCGCTGCGACGAAGCTTTTTCCTGTGCGTGACTGGAACTTGAGTTTGCGTGCTGGGAAAGAACCGTTGTGGCCAATGCTCACGGAAAAGCTTGCCCCTCCTTCAATATGCTTTACTACGAAGACAAACTGCTTATACTTTACACACACACAAAAAGTCTAGCAAACGTTGTCTTGAAGACATGATTGTCAATATTCGTTAATAATAATAAATCACTCCGCAATACTCAAGAATGAAATGCTGCACATCAAATCAAACACTACAGTCATCAATGAAGATGTAGCAAATAATTTGAAAAAAAGAAGAAGAAGATACTTCACTATTTTAACTTGCATTGTTATGGTATTCATTCCTAAGACTGATCTGATGCAACCCTCCAAGCTAACCTATTCTGCGCAAGCATTTCCATTTCTGCATAGCAACCACATCCCACAACCTCCCGAATCTACTTAGCGTAATCCCTTAGCCTCCCTCTTCTGTTCTTACCACACACACTTCCCTCTAATGATAATATTACAAGGCCTTCATGTTTCAAAACGTGGCATATTAATATTTCCCTTCTGTTGATCAACGTCCTCCAAATTGTTTCCTCTTCGCCTATTCTGCTTAGAATTCTACCCGCCCATCTGATTTTGAGCATTCTCCTATAGCACCACATTTCGAAAGTTTCCAAGTAATATTTATCAGGGAATTCATTGTTACATGTCATTTTGACTTTAACTCGCAGTCAAGTCAATCCATGAATGTTCAAATTAGTTTACTATAATTTATTATGAAATTTCTGAACATTGTTAAAATAGGGTCAATCATCGCTTCTTCAGTAATTTGCGCCACTGGTTCCTCAGCCCCGTGTGCTTTTACATATTTCTCAACGTCCAATATGTTGCATTTGAAGGCAGGAATATCTGAACGTGACGAAATAATATTCAAATCTTTCTTCTGTCCGCAAGGAGGAAAGCGAAGGAAAGCCATATTCCTATATAGTGAAAAACGCTGAAGGGAGAAGCGCCGTCTGGTTCTAGTACATACAAGAAGCAGATTGTAATAGTTACGATGCTGAATTTTATTTGCTTGATCACTTTTACCCCGACTAAGTCGTGTGTCACGCTACATTACTTTCAGGCAGGTAATCGTGTTGTACGGACCTCCGCGAAGAGAAGTTCAAAGGGCGGCGCCTCTGACGTAACCTGCTGTTAATTCGTAGGAACTGGCAGCCCCAATTAAAGAAGCAGCCCAGACTCGTGGCAAGGTTGCATAAGGCGAGAAATCTGCTGCAGAAAGACAAGGAGGCTCAGGGCGTAAGGGGGCGATTTCACGCCTCTTCGATTCGCTCGGTTTCGAAATCTTCCCTTTCTCTGCATCTTCCATGGAACCTTTGT
Organism: Eucriotettix oculatus; assembly: GCA_034510155.1. Classification (NCBI taxonomy): domain Eukaryota; kingdom Metazoa; phylum Arthropoda; class Insecta; order Orthoptera; family Tetrigidae; genus Eucriotettix; species Eucriotettix oculatus. The sequence continues at coordinate 155,570,939 of CM067377.1, forward strand.
TTCAGCACCCACGTTAGCACGCTAAATTTGCAGTTTCCCACGGCGATTAGATTTTGTGAATATGCCAGTCGAGCAATCCTACCGTTTTGCTACTACACGTTCAGTCGGGAATCGTAAAATCGAAAAATATGAAATGCGGTCTTACAATACCGAGCTAAGGAATAAGAAGATTTTGAATAGAAATGGCTCCGGAATGTGGTTTAAGAACAAGAACAGGCACAATAGGTTTTCCCGGTGTAACTGTTGGATGAAATGTTCTCGGGACTCCAACCGGGAATAGACGTTTGTTTGCCACAACTTTTCGATGGCTGTCGCCGCCATCTTCTTCAGGTGTAACAAGTAGGTTTTTTTACAATCGAAAACATGCATTTAAGGTTTTTATTGGATTTATGCAGTGCTGAAACTGCATAAAATTAAACAAAGCAACAATAAATGACATTAAAGAATAAATAGGCTGTAACCCTAAAATTTGCGGTGAACCTGAGTCGGAAAATCTGTTTGTTGGATCGACAAAGACGAGTGAAATCGATGCGATTTGTGTCTGTTGGATTTATGATAAAGTTTACTCAAATGAATATTTTATAGCAGAGAATTTCAAACAACACTAGTGTAAGGAATTAAAATTCGGACAATAACGCAGTATATTATGAAACACACACGTCAACAGACGTCTTTACTCTTTTCTATGCAGTCTTCTGTGTCATTCTAAAAACCTTCTCTCGTTCTGGTCAGACTTCGTCTTGCGGCTTCATTCTGACAGAACGCGCGTAAACGTAAAACGGCACCAGACCATGAATTTGGGTCTCAAGATCCGTTCAGCGCAGACCTGGTCAGCAGACTTTTTATCCTATACGCAGCACCGAAGGTTGCATCAGACCAGTCTAAGGACTCAATACAACAACCTGCAATGTGACAGCTGATTGAAGCAATCACAAGTGTAAAATAACCGGAATGGCGACTACGTACCGTCAGATTTTATGTACGACTTTCCAAACCATCGTTTGCTGCTGACCACTCTAACAAAACATTTTCTTGGCCCTGATTATGATTTAGGTTTACTGTTTGTATAGAAATTTAATATTGTGTCAAGCTGTGATTGTGATTCGTTTCAATCATCATGAACACAACGTTCTCAGTCTTGTTAATGATAAGCGGAAATATGCATTGTAATTAAATGCCTCATGGGGACAAAGTAATTAAACAATCAATGAGCGGCATTTTAAAGGTGACTTGAAAATTTATAATTCTGTTTCATCATGGTCAGAATCCTTAAACCTGGAATTTTATAAACGAAGATAGTGAAATAAAGAGCACTATTTAAATATGAAACAAAAAATTCTAAATAAATTTCCGATGTTTTATAAGTGAAAAACAATTTGATTTGTAACCTCATTATCTTCGCAGCCTCTTACTGCAGAAAGCAATAGAAACGGAAGGCACAAATCATCCGCGCAATAAATCGAGTTCGACGCTGAACGGGCTCCAAGAACGGTATCAATTACGCTTGAGACATTGTTCCGGAGAACTGTTCCCCGTGAATTGCATTGCCTTGCCGCGGTTCGGTATTTATTGCGGGGATCTCGCTTTATGGAGCGTTTTCGCGGGCTCTCTATTAAGGCTACTGCCACCTGCTCGCGGTGCCGTTACCATGGCAACGCAGCATACAGGTCCCGCGGCTCGGCTAACATCGTATCCGTTTACTGGCTAATGGAAGCTACGCGATTTTCCAACTCGTTGTCACACCAGTCCATCACTAAGGATTTCTCAGGACACATTATTGCTTTTACTGACATAGATACCAATGCGCCAGGTTCCGCATTTATGGTAGCGCTAGTTTAGATTCTCTCTTCATCACATGTCGCAACTCACGGGTTTATGCACAAAGACCTAAGAGGTATGGAATTTTATGAACCTGTCGTAACCCAACAACGGCTTTATTTTATACTAGCTGGGTACTTGAGTTATGACACTTTTTGTTTCTCGGGAACGTCGTCGTCGCCGCCGCTGCACGCATATACGCAGGCTACGTAAGGGCATAATACATCCTTTAGCACTATATGTCATTAGGGCGGGACGGATACAAATAGTGTAGCGGGAAACACAGTAAACGTAATTTATTCGACGGAAATATTGGCCGATTTTGCATATTAAAAATTCATGCTCCCTAGGAACGGTACCCTTCTCTTACCTCAACAATGCTGATTTCAGTTCTCAAAGAACATGTGTGCAAATTTTGGTCGAAATTGCTCCACTGGTTTATATTTGTACGCGGAACATATATACACAGTACAATTTGAGTTTCTTTCTACACATAAACGATAAATTTCATTTACACGAATAAGGCTGATCTATCTATTAGTCCCGTTTATCGGGAGAAAACTTGTAAATTTAATGAACGCTTTATTCAAGTAATCAAAATATATTTTAAGTGATTAAAAATACACAAAAATATTTATCTTTCGAATGCGGAACAAGCGCCATACGACGTGTTGGGCCGGTCACAGTCAATTTTATTTTGTTTAATATTCGGGGGGAAAATGGCAGAAATCCGGAAGTAAGACAGGGCGTTAAGGCGGGAGGTAATATGTGTTAGGCCGAGGATATAAAACATTTATAAGTAACACGGTGTTTATCATAGAGAAGCGAAAGTTTTCACCAATCGGATGTTTAACGGTAATTGAAAAGTTCGGTTTATATTCATTCCAAGAAAATTATGTCCTAATCACCATCATTATTTAATTCTCATTACCGCCACTGGCTCGCGCTCAAGTTATTTTGGTTTAGAAACCACTAAACTGTCAAAAAATGTAAAATTTTACTTGGTGGCAGTGAATATTACTCCATTCCTGACTTTCGTCTGTAGCAAGTTAAATTATATTGTCTACAAAATTCCTGAATATGTTATAATATATTTTAGTCAGTTCAACTTGCTTTGTTCCTCTCCTTTTTTTTATTCAGTGCTTTCTGAATATTTGATCAGGACGAAGTTTAACACGAGAGTTGTACGTGTATGTGTTATATTTTTCTGTTGTTATTGTATTAGTCCTGGGTGTGCTTTTGAAACATTTTGTACATTAAATAAGATAGTTTGCCCTTCTAATATAGTTTATGTATGTGAAATAATCATCCAAATATACATTATAATGTTTCACTCTCGTAGGTGTAGTATAATTCCATATCAAAGTTGGTTGTGTTGAACCATATTTCCTCTTATAAGGAGTAATGGAAAATAAATCTATTTTATGATTTCTAAATATATATATATATATATATATATATATATATATATATACGTACCGGGAGTGAAGAACAGCTGCGATTGGAAGTTAGAAAACAGTTGACATTATTCACGATGTATTTAAATTTCAAGAATTAGTGACCGTGCTTTCTAAATATACTTAAAGGCAAGATTTATTAACTATCGGAGTCATCTTAAATTCCACGTTCAGTATTTAAAATTGTCTACATATCGATTTTCGTAGCTTGTACCCTCCAATTATCGTTTCTGAAAAATTGGGATTAACACTTGCTTTGTATTACATCTTCAAGCATTCTCCTGATAACTCGGAAAGTACAAAATCAGAATGAGGTAATATGAATTCGGACCAAAGTCTCCCAGCGATGAATACAACACACGTAGCTTATTGTACATTTTGTTAAATATAATATGTCTGTTAAATGAAGTTTTTATCATTCAATATGATGTTTCTGACGGTATATAAACGTTCCAGAAGGAGAAAGGGTGGAAATTACGCTCTCAAATATATTCGGCAAAGTAAAGATAATTTGAAGCTCCAGTTTAATTTATAACGAAAATAAATTAATGTTAAAACTTAGTTAAACGACAATTATTTTACAATGTCGTTGCGTTGAGGTAATATTTCGAGTATGTTAATGCAAATGTGGCATCATAACAGGTATGTTTGTAATGAAGCACTGAGTTGCAATGGTGTTTCTGTGGGACTACAAAACGCAAAGAAAATCGTAAAGGGAACGCTGAAGAATGTAACAAGGTTAGAAAGGCGAAATCTTCACATTCTTAGCCACGGTACTTAGCTCAGAGCCTCTCACCACCAGCTTTGATTTATCTTCAACATTCGTTTTTACTCAAAGTTAACATTAACAGATCAAATAATCCGAGCGACTGAAGCCTAATGAGACAGAAATATGACCCAACCCGGAAAATAATAATGCAAACACAGGTATTTTTTTCCTCTCAATATTAACTATATTTGACCTGGTACTATGGTCATAGTATCTCCGTACACGACTTGGAAGCGTCACAACAAGCATTCTTCACAAAAAAGTGGAATTTTATGTATAACAGTAGATTAAAGTGAATATTTTAAGTTTTTTTCAGAGTTCACAAAATTTTATTCACTAAATAAAAAGTTATGTATTCCAATCCTACAACTTTATTTATTAATAATATTACTGCTATAGAGAGAAAGTAAATTTTATATATGTTCTGACTTATAGACTGTTTTAATATTTATTAAACCCTGTCTTTCCTTTTGTCCATGATATATCTTTTGTGTTATTACGTCAGATAAATAGCCTGTAAAGTGAAGCTCATTTGAATTACTGCTATGTCTTTAGATTGCATATACAATCGTATTTCACGAAATTTGATGTATAAAGTCAACTAATACATCCTCCGTACGTTGTAATGGAGAAATACGCAAAAGCGTTCGATTTACCCTGTTTCATTTTTTTACACTGATAATAATCCGAACACATTAACGTCTTTTGTAGTCCACTTTTATCACATTTACACTGGTAAAATATAAATTGTATTAATACTTTTGGGGACTCATTGCAATACAGTACGAAACGATAGTTGCTTCGTAAAGATAATAGTGAGGTACAAAATAAATACCTGTCAGTAAAATGATTATACCAGCCGAACCTCCAAAAGCGAACGTCCCTGAGGGTATGTGAAGGAATGGAACTTTCACGGGAATACTTTATTGACAGATCAAGCCGGATTGAAAAGTGATTGCGTAATGTGGTCTAATGGTTTCTTTACATTTTCACGAGAGTGTGTAACTCTCTAATTTTGAATCAATTGGAAGTGATATTATGCATTTCCTAGTCGGATGAAAGGTAAAAATTCACATTTTTAATTAGCCCTATCGATTGTCCGAACCGTCCTGGTATTGCGTCGGTCATGGCTGATCTACCAACAATTCGCTCAGTGGTGATAAGATTTTTCAATGTCTAATAAGCTGAGTATTGAGTAATGTTCTTTGGAAGTAATGCGTTAATTATAACTGAGAGTGGTATTAAGTTTTATCCTCTCATTTCTCAAGCGGACGACCTTGAGAGACAGACAAAGTATACTCTGAGAAGAATATAGCGGTACATTTCCCAACTGAGTCTTATTGATTTCAGTTGACCGCCTTTGCAACGAGCGTTGCGACATCGGGAGTAAAGGACGAGTTTGGTGAGCATAATCGGGGCAATGGCTCCAGTCTTGATGAGGGGAGTTGAGACACGGCTGCTCTGATCTGTGCTATTTAACTTGGTTTTGAATGGCTGCGTACGCTTGATTACTGTTAATTGAGCTGCACGCCGAGCTGAAATTGCGTTGAGTGCGTTGCGGTGTTCGCGTATTCCCAGAGCTGACTTTAATCAACACGCGTGTTCTACGCACTTCGGGGTTTACGCGGCACAAAGAGCATTAGTCCACCTGTGACTTGGTTCCACACTCGTCACGCCACAGAGCCACTCTACACTTTCAGTAGATCACACAAACTCTCGGCGGAAATGACTTATTTTCTCCCCCTTCCGTCGTCATGAGGATTTATTAGAATTTGTAAAGCCATTTAAAGAATTACGAAATCACTCGGCGAAAGTCACTATTTAGGTGTGCAAATTACATTATCCACTATGGATATTTATTGTTTTCGGATTTTGACTTTTGGACAATAAATAAAGATACGGCCATTAGGTGTCTGGGACTGTCTCCCGCGACGGTTGCTTATAATGCAATTAGTTTACTCATTTAAAAATTTATCTGAAGAAGTCCACAAAGTTGGATGAAACGTCGTATTTATATTATCTCAATGATAATTAAATTTTAATGCTGATATACTTGGCCGCATTTTTATTTAATTAATGTCATAAAAATGATTTTTGTATTTTGGACAATGTTCTAACGCGAGACAAGATAGAAACGAGGTATAAGTGGACCATAGTTGCTACAGTCAATTATTCGTACAGGATTTGTAGGAAAGGCACGTGTCCCATTACAGCACACACACGGAGAGAAATTATTTTTTTTACAACCTAAACGTATGAAAACGGTAAAAGTTTTAATACTGACAAATTATATATAACGCTTTTAAAATAATTACGTAATTAGGATCCGTAACAAAGTGTATTTTGAGGAACAAATAATTTATTCCCAATAAAACTTCGAGATCGTCGCAGGACAAATTTGTTTGAATCGTAAATTTCGTTTTCTACCGTCCAACAGGTTTACAACCGAGAGACGTGATGGTAAATGTTTGGCTTCTATTTCAAGTTGTCGGAGAAAGTTCGACGGAGATTCGTTGACTCAAGACAACTGACCACGTGTCTGTGGGGAAAACACCCACGCAAAGAAAATGACGTGGCCAAACTACGCACTTTATTCGGTGCCACAGACACAAATGCAATAAAATGAACTTTGTTAAAGCCAAAAAAGGAACAGATATGTCAACGAGAAACGTTAACGTTAAAGAAATAGATATAGGCTATTATCATTGAATTCGCTTTTAATTTCGGTACGAGTTATAACTTGCACATTTAAATAAAAACCCTTCAAGCTTTGACAATAAAAGTGTAGTAACTCTTAACGAAAATAGTATATAGGAGAATGGAACGTCAAATAGAATGCGAGTTAGAAGATCAGTTTGGTTTTAGGAAGAATATAGGGACAAGGGAAGCAATATTGACTTTGCGATTAATTTTAGAATACAGGATACGAAAAAACCGGCCTAAGTTCATGGCATTTGTAGATTTAGAAAAAGCGTTTGATAATGTGAACTGGAACACGCTATTGAGGATTTTGAAGACAACTAGAATAAAATATCGAGAAAGGAGGCTAATACATAACCTCTACAGAAGACAGGCAGCAGTAATTAGAACAGAAGACCAAGAAAAGGAAGCGGAAATCAAGAAAGGAGTAAGACAAGGATGTCGTCCGTGCTGTTTAACTTATATACAGAAGAGGCGATGAAGAAAGTTTAAACGGAATATGGAAAAGGAATCATACTGCAAGGAGAAGAAATAAAAATCTTACGCTTTGCCGACGATATTGTAGTTTTAGGAAAATCTGAAGAAGACTTGGAAACCATAATAAAAGAGTTCAATATGAGGATTAATCGAGGGAAAACCAAGGTAATGCATTGTAGTATGGGAAACAGTGAAATAACAAAGGGTGTTAGATTGGGAAGAGATATTTTTACGGAAGTTAAGGAATTCTGCTAACTAGGGATGGTAGAAGTATAGTAGACATAAATAGTAGGATAGCACAGGCAAGGAATGCTTTCGCGAAAAAGAGGGATTTATTTATGGGTAATATAAGTGTGAATATTAGGAAATCGTTGCTAAAAGTGTTTGTATGGAGTGTGGCGTTATATGGGTGCGAAACGTGGACGATAGGAGTTGGGGAAAGGAAAAGAATAGAAGCGTTTGAAATGTGGTGCTATAGGCGAATGCTAAAAATCAGATGGGTGGATAGAGTCACAAACGAGGAATAGGGGAAAAGCGAACAATATGGAGGACGTAGACTAAGAGAAGGGATATATTAATAGGCCACGTTTTAAGACATTGGGATCTTGTAAAATTAGCATTAGAGGGAAGTGTGTGGGATAAGAACAGAAGAGGGAGGCCAAGGACGGAATACGCTAAGCAGATTATGGAGGATGTTGGGTGTGCTAGTTATAAGTAATGAAAAGGCTTGCGCAAAATATTTTAGTATGGAGGGTTGCATGAAACCAGCCTTAGGACTGAATATCATAACAACTCTTAAAACAGCATCGCTAATAGGTAATATATAATTTTGTATGACAATAACACTTGGGTTACTAGAAAAGTGATCAGCAATTAGAGCGCCTATGTAGGACGTTGGGTCCTTAGCCAGATGCGAAAGTTATCGTTTACGTGACGACGATGGCATTATCTACTCTTAAAACCAGTTCACATCGAAAACGACTCCACTTGAGAAGACCGGAGTTGCGACAGCATAGTTTCATTTTCACATCCTCTTCTACTTTGTATAACACTTGTCGCTTATTATAATTGAATTAATTAAAACTCGACTTTAATTTGTCGAACCGAAGTTCCATTAGGTAAAAGGCTGCTTTCCCACTAAAAGTGAAACCGATGATGTAAATCAGGATACTTCCCCCGTGAAAATGAACAGCACTTACGTAGACTTACAAATAGGCGACCTTCAACATTTTGTTCTTCATCAGAGCAAGCTACTATAGTAATATATAGAATTAATAATCTTTATGTTACATATAGTTTCTATTGCGCCATACTGAATTTTTCGTTTCGCTCTTCCGTTTTATATACAAAAAAACAGAAACGTCAGTTTATTATAACGACTAAATTTTTTGAAGTTTCAGTACCAACAAGATTATTATTCATAGTTATAAGTGTAACTGCCGAGAAATACGTGTCATATGTATTATGCGTCACAACGACAGCAACTATAGGAAACACGTGTCTCTTTATGAATAAGCGAATTGAGATCCTATCAAGTTTGTAATTGACGAGTTACTTAAAATGACGATTAGCTGGAAGAAATTAACATAAAATGATTATGGAAAATGAAAATTTAGGAACTTTCTTTAAAATGTGATAAGGTGACAAGGCACAAGATAAATACATATATAAATGTTTGTTCTGAATTATTTTAGGCAAATACAGAGAGATATTCTGATATTTCAAGCACAACCTTAGTGAATATGACATTGAACGTGGCATTTGTTGAATATTATCAAGAGATCAGTTTCAGCACAATCGTCTGTGTCCCTGCTTTACAATAGAGATATAAAATGAGAATGAAGTTTGTTTTGAAATCGGCAAACCTGCAGATTTAAGAAAGTAACTAAACGGGAAAGGTCGTTTCCTTAGGGTTCTTGGTAGTATTATAGGTCTTAACCTTGTATATAAATACTCAAATAGGAATTAGAATTTTGGCATATTGATTTCATTATCCAGACGAATTTTAAGGATTCGTCACAAGTGGAATACAAGGTGTATTGAACTACGGTCGAACTCGGTTATAAGGACCGCGACTGGACCGTCCGATTTAACCCGGCTTAGTTTTATCCGGGCTTTTATTTTATTTTCGGAGAGTAAAAGAACAAAATACGCTTTTATTTTTATAATAAAGAATCAAAATTATATTGCATAAATAAAATGAAGGGAAATATAGGATGATCATAGAAAAAAATTACTCAAATTTCGGCTCCCACTTTCCAAGCAGAGCCTGCAAGTGAGACCGGAACTATTTTGAACTCTTAACTGCCTAAATTGTTCAATAGACAACTCCAAATTTTCTGTGTTTACTGTGTGGTTTTCGAAGGACTAAATGTACAGATGCATATTCTTTAGTAACGTTGAGGCTACTGAACATGCCAATATATTTTTTTTGCACACGTCAATATTTTTACTGCCCGGACGATATTTTTTTTAAAAACTTTTTCACTGGTCAAAGCACTTGCTTCTTCTTAATTCAATGTTTTATATAATTTTAACCAAATAAATTTTTATATTCTCAGTCTTATAAAGGACAGGACGAAATATGAGACAGTGAAATTAACGAACATAAAATGTTTCTAAGGTGCGTAATGAATGTCCCTAAAATATCAGACCGGGTATATAGACAGTTGAAGGAATAAAGTACTGTTCATACTATCGTCTGCCCGCAGTCACCCAAAGTAAGTTTTCCTCGATAAAACAGGGGGTTTCACTCAATATATTATACTTAATTTAGAGAAAAAAAATTAAAATTGAAAATTAAAATTAAAATTTGTTCATTATATCCAGTTAAAACAGAGTTCAGCTATATTTAAAAAAAGGTGGAAGTGGAAGGAAAGAGATTTGTTATAAATGTTTACTTAGTTTACTGGATAAATATGAGTAATATTGAAATATAAGCAGCAATTCGTAGTGGTAACAGTCGTTAGACCAAAATTCTTCAAAGCAATATGCTGCATGCAGTTAAAATTTCTTAATTATGTTTGTATGTTGTAATCTTTCTTCTCAACACAGACGAGTCAGAGGATCGCACGTAATATTTATAAAATGGTCCTTGAATGGATAACGATTTGTTGTAATGGAATGAATATGGCATTGTAGTAATTTTGTCGATTAAGAAAAGAATAAAATACATTATTCAACGTTGACGGATTTAGTATTTTATAAATGTTATAATTTGGTAAACGAAAGTATGTTTCATTGAACGGAATGTCAAACCAGAAATCGCTTGTTTCATAGAACTGACAAACAATGGCTTAAGATTTGCCGGTCCAGTATTCATTATTTCGGAATTAAACTATTTAACAGTGTACCTACTGATGTAAAAACTATTATTACAAAGTGTATAAATATCCTATTGTCTGGCATGAGTTACTCAGATAATGAATTCCTTAATAAAAGTGTAAACAATTGATTTGTACTACAATAGTTCACAAAAGTACTGAAAGTATCAAGGACTAGTGATTTTCAAAACTAACTAATATATACATTTTTACTCTTTTCTGTTTCATACGTTATCTGGCGTCTAACGAGAACAAAGTTTCCTGCCTGCTGACCAATGTAGAAGTGTCAATAAGTGTTTCGTGTTTCTGATTCTGTACAAGTAATTATACGGTCGGTATTCTGTGGTGAAAAAAGTGTCTGTGAATGTGTTTCTGCTTCCGCATAAACAAGTGAATAATAGGGTTAGTTATTTATCAATTAAAATTAATTTTCGATTATCTCTTAAAGTTTTTAACATTTTAAGTAGCGATTTCTTCTCTTCACGTTTATGTATATATTTACATTTTTATTTGTATAACTGTTATTTGTATTTTCTTTAATATTTGTTTCAATGATATTGTTCTTGTGTGTATATCATACCTTTGTTTATTGTTTATTAATATATTGTACAGTTGTTACATTTATTTATTGTTTTCAAGTTTACATATTTTAATAAAGTGTTTGTTAACTATGTATATTTCTTTACTTGTCATACCTTCTCAACAGAGGATTCATAGAACCAATACATAAATCTAAAATCTTAGTATTAAGTAAGATGTTGTTTTAGGCTAGTTTTCTGGATATGGAGGATCGCGTCCTATTGATCAATAGAGTAATTAGGTCTCTTAGAGTACTGTACCGCTGTGCTTTGTAAAAAACCGCCAACATGCCAGTCTCCCCTTTTGTGAATCTTCCCAATCAGATGTGGGCAGGTATGCCATTACTTTTAATGAAGCGAGATGCCGAAGTGCGGACGCGATCAGTTGTCAGAACATAGGCGGGGCGCCGTTTATGTAAGACGATGCTCAATTCATTTAGCTGTACGAAAGTAAAACGGGTTCCGTCGGAGAACGGAGAAAGTGAACTGTCTGGCCACGGAGCGATTCGTGCTCATGGCGCTGTCTGCTGCACAATCGAACATAAAGATCGGGTTCACAGATTGCGACCAGCGCAGGTGCGATACGGACGTCGCGTCGGTATCCTTCTCGCAACAATTAACCACGAGGAACCTTCTTATCCCTCTTTTCCTGTCCGCCAGAACTAAGAGAAGAGCTACAAGCAACTTTCCACTCTCCCCATCTACAACGAAAGTTCCTCGTTTGATTTTATGGTTAGAGGTCAAAGACATCGAATTTGAGACAAGATTAATCATTTACTTTCAAAGCACCTTTCATGTGTGATTTGTGCACATCATCTAAAGTTCGTCAACGACTGCCTTCATATTTCATTTCAAATCAGCCTTGACAGTATGATCTCCTAGCCACGTCGTCGTTTGTGTTTGACACTTTTTTGAAGGACAGAAATAGTTTGTTATGTCCAAATACGATGTGCAGCCCCTACAACTTGATAGTGTAAAAAAATTGACGCATGCAAATATATAGTGTTCAGTTCAGGATTGTTTTTGTATGTAAAAATTAAGAGATAATAAGTACAGGTTGTAGTACAAAGACCTTGGCGCTGTCTGTATATCCCGTTCATAAAAATATATTTAAAAAAAATGGTAGTAGCTTCTCTCCAACGACTGTTCCTTTTGACGTTAGTACTCCCCTCATATTCTCCCCTCTTGCACTGCGAATCTCAGACGCAATACTATTTTCCACGTCCTATAGGCCTCCTCGCAATTATATAATATGTTACGCTTATTTATTTGTAAATTTTTTTGAAGGAAAAAGGTTTAAATTGTGTGGTCTTTGAGAAACCGTCAGTCTTTAACCAAGGCACCGAAATCTTTTGTGTTTATACAAGCACGATAATAATTTGTATTTTTTTAATTTAGCATATTATGAAGTTCCAAACGCGGAACGAAACTTTTTTTGTTATTTAGATATTAATTTTTCTGACTTACTGGATATTTTGCTTATTTAACTTTGTTTCTGAGTTGTTTGAGTTGATTTTGGGTTGACGAGCACGTCTGACATTTATAGCCATCATTACCTAACGAATGCAAAGTAGGTCCTCGCTTCAGAACTCTTGCCGATTTTCTGCACTCTCATCGTCAACCTCAAAACATGCCCCTGTAAATAAACGTTTGTCATGTTTATATTTGATAAGTTTCCGCTCCTATTTGCGGAGCACACAAGATGCAGCGCTGTCAACGACTCGGGGAATATTGCTCGATGATTGAAATTTGACCAGTTGTTCGCCTGGTGTTGTATGGTAATCGCATGGCAATGATCAGAGGCCTTTGCATCGTCAATATTGGCCTTTGATCAATAACCGAACCACAGAATATGCTTCGGTGAATGTTCCAGGGTGCAAGGGCCAGTTCCTCACTTATTCAGTTGAACCAATATATGGGATAAATAGAATGGAATTCATGATATATTTAAAAGTAATGTAATATGAGTGTATCATGTCTGTCTCGACAGGTAATATTTTATGAATTTTTAAAATCTGAATCTTGGACTTGGAACCCTTAAAATAAGGTAATTACTCTTTTTACGCCATATACAGTACATAAATCATTAAATCAGTTTAAGGAATATATATGTGCCCATACTAGAAGGATTTCCTGTTGAATAAACATGAAACAAATTATAAAAAACCCTTTTATGTTGCTTTTATTGAAGCGGTTGCACATTTTTCAATCTAGGTTTCCTTTCCCGCGAAATAAATTATATCCAAATTAAATTATCTAGGAGCTGTTTCTGCTCTACATGGCACAGGTCCCTTTAATGAGACTAGTTTCTTCTGCACTATATGAACTACATGTGAACCAGACCGTTTTGATAATTATTGAGTAGTTGCTGATTTGTAAGGAACGTTTACAGAAACTGTTACTTCGTAATTCCCTGCAATACGTAAAAAGCGAACATATATCTTACATAAAACTATAAAGCTATAATATTAGGCGGGAGTGATCTTATTTTATTCAAGTAAAAATATACGAGATTTATTAAGTTATTCTCAATTCATGTATAAATATATCATTTATTTGATGAAATTATGTGCATACTGAGAACGTTTCATATGGAAATGAATTTATTGTAATTCAATAAATATAAACGCAAGATTGTCAGGTAATTTTGAATTTCTATTATTCTTATTTTATAATAAATACTTTTCTTTGAAATACGTTTGGCTGAATTATGCGAACATCCGTAAAAATATTTATTATGTTCTACTCTCATCATTGCGATTGTCGAGGTTGTTCGTTACCTTGAGGGTCACTACTTTATCTTACAAATTAAGTAACACCGGCGCAGATTTACGAAAATTACAACTATTTTCTGGCTTTTACATGTGTTCTTTAACATTGCGTGTCGGCTTGGAAAAGTGCCAATTAACGTCTAGAGTAAGGAAGTCCCTCTGGCTAAGCTCTTTATGTACGCCGACGTAACCGTATTACCAAATACCGTAATTTCTGATCGTGGTACAGATAATTACATTTTACCGGGCTCGACGTATTGATTCCACAACGAGTGAAAATATCAGAAGTGATAATATCAAGACAATAACTTCGGATCTCGTGAAAATTAAATGTAAACAAATAAGTGGACATATTATAGCGCACATCTCTGTTTTTTAGTTTAATTTGTTGTTTTTTCAAATATATGTGTAGCTTAATCACGTTGATTGTGTGCCAGCGGGGATGCCTCGCTACCCCAATTATTTAATTATTTCATTATTACAAATTTTACCTAGCGAATATTTATGTGCTTAATGTGCCGCTGGAACAAACAGGAACAACAGGTAGAATTCTAGGACGGATCTTCCAGAAAAAATAGTAAAGTTCCCGGAAGCCACTCCATCCCTGTAGATTCAGTAGCAAACCGGGAAACGTTTAAAAAAAAATTGTTCGATGATGCTGAGTCCGGTCTCCGCCAATCAGGGGAGCCGCAGTAAAAAAGGGAGAGGGGAGTGGAGCTGGCAAAAATTTTGGATAACAGAAGATTCATCATTTATTGCTGGTTCTGGGTGCTGACCGAATGGAGAAAGGGTTCGGCGGAAGAGACGAGAGAAACCACGTGGGGGAAGGTGATCCGAGTGTTGCTCCAATTCCTTGGGCAGCTATCCTGATGAGCCGTCGAAAGTTTCTGTTACTGCCACAATTAGTTTAATTATTGCCTTTTGATATAAATTCCAGTTCTTTTTTCTCTCATTTGAGTTCCCACCGTAAACACGGGAACTTTGTGAAAATAGTTTCATGCTGCGTAGCCGGAAAATTAGATTTTATAGTTAATTATATATTTCTTTTGTAAATAATTTTGTTTTTCTCTCTTAATTTTAATCATTTTTGTAATAAATGTTTTAATTTTTATTTTTGACTGATTTTCATTTCATTCAAAACTTGGTTGCCAAGCAATGTTAAATCTAAAGTTTTCTTATTAACTATGTTTACGTTGTTGCAACGTCCAAAATATATTTGTTAACAACTATTATTAATATAAATTGGTTCATTGGAAATATAATATTTAATCAGTCAGTGTAATAGAAAAATAAGTAGCTGTAATGTATAGTTTAGGTTCTAATTGTCGTCTTTTCCCTTTTCTACATAGTTTCAATAGATTCACTAAAATTTTAGACCTTGAAGATCGTTTCCTTTCATTCGGTCTTTAGAGACCCGAAGCATAGATTTCTCAAGTCCAATAAAAACATTTACCTTGCTGTAAATTTGCAATTTAAACCCATTTATTTCCTAATGATGTTGGTGTCAAAACCGACGCTATGAGAGCAACTGAAATTAAAAATAAAACTTCATTTGAGTTCAACACCTAATAACTCCACTATTCATTTCGAGCTCAGATACTGCAGTAAAATAAACTTTCCCGTACTTCATTGAAACCTGGGAAGTTCTGAAGAGCTTTCGGTGTGGCAGACCAACCTCTCTTCAATGCCAAAGCAACTTTCAGCAATCAACGGAGAAATCGGAAATGGCAACTTAG
The DNA here is from genome assembly GCA_034510155.1 of Eucriotettix oculatus. NCBI lineage: Eukaryota > Metazoa > Arthropoda > Insecta > Orthoptera > Tetrigidae > Eucriotettix > Eucriotettix oculatus. Next base: position 155,586,568 of record CM067377.1, read on the forward strand.
TTGAATAGAGAAATGGAGGGGTAAGGTGGGTTTATCTTAAAAGTTTTTATCTTTTGCCAGACTGGGAAAGGGTCTTAAGAAGCTCAACGAGGCTGAATATATGCAAGCATGACCAATTAGTGAAAGTTGTGCCTCCAAGATGGTGTCCGATAAACTTACTGCCCCTTAATTAAGATACACAGCGATACAATTATAATGAAAACACTTTTTTAAAAACTTGATTTAAATAGCTGAAAGTTTTCGTATTGTATTTCCGGCGCCCGCTAAACCACTGTCTTTGGAGACAAATCTGGCTCAACTTTCAGATACAGAAGAAGAATAAACGAAAACATCATATGCATTCTCCAGTTAAAAAAACTAACCATTTGGAAATCAAATAAATACTATAACATAAAATCACCGAATAAAAGACCCTGGGATTGATCTTATTACAGGAAGAGTATTAAAAGAATTAACCAAAAATTCTATAAATTACTGACATTTTTAATTCACTCTTAAGAATGGAATGCTTTCCTTGCAAGAAGTAAGCTGCATAAATAATCATGAAGAAGCCCAAACGAACTTACATCATACAGAGACATCAGCCTTCTGCCAACTTGATTTTAGATAAATTAACAGATTTTACCTCTCCATCAGTTTGGGTTTCGGGAAAAACATGAAACTACTGAAAAAATTCATCAAATAGTAAATCAAGACCTCGAGAAGAATATGTACGGCCTAGCTGTTTTTATAGACAGACATAAGGCAAGCGTTTGACAAACCATACTTCCCACATTCAGTCTTTTCTCTTCTAAAATCATACCAAACCAATAGAATCTACAGACTTAAATATCAAGAAGCACATTCGAAAGGTGTTTCACAGGGAAGCATTCTTGACACAACTTTATACTTATACTTTATACTTGTTATCACAATAGGTTTATTGTTGACAAATTTGGTCTATATAAAAAAACATGATTCCAAAGTTAAACAAATATTTTATTACCACAATTTTAAAAGGAAACAAACTAAACAAATTTATATTTTCGCACGGACAGTCTCACAGGGGATCTGGGTCTTGTAGCAGAGGCTGAAATAGACTATAAATTTAGATTGAAGGCAACTTTCATTCTTAGGACGTTCATTGGCTCACCGCTGATATTGTAGGAGAGTCGTGGAATCTGCTTCTTCCGATTCTCGTTGTTGAGTAGATTCTATTTGAAATTATATTTTTGCGTATTTAGTAAATTTAGGATTGTGCAGCTCGCGGACGTCCTCCGCCTTCTCTCTCCATTCCCCAACTGCCCCGTCCAAAAAACATTCACCCCCCTGGAGGACAATAGATTTCTCTTTCTGACCAGCCTTGAAAGTGTGCGCTACATACACAATTTGCCACCACAGATTTGGTAGAAACTGCTCAAACAGCTGGCGCTATTAATGCTCATAATACAACAATCTTATAATCACACGAAATACCCCTTGTGGCTTCCTCAAATCTACAAATACATTTAAATCAGCTATAAGAAACGTTACCGATCCAGTGAATTAAAGGAAATGAAGCAAAATCAACATATATTACATTTGGACTGAAACATGGAAACTGTCCTCGAATAACTGTAAATGGAAATCCCATATCCACAAAGAACAATTTAAACATTTATGTACACCTGGACAGAAGAAAGACGCATACACGTATTCAACTAAACGACTCAATTTGGTCAAAAATTTAGTCATGTTCCGGTAGCTGGGCAGAAACTTTTCATTATATAACACCATCGTAAAAACTATGGCGACATACTACATTCCGCTTCGGGGAACTGCGAGTTCATCTAACGTAGATAAATGCAGAGGTTTCAAAACAAATTGCTCAGAGCAATAGTAAACGCACGATGGCATGTTCCTAAGACAATCCTACAAACTGATCTAAAGATAAAAGATAGCTATACCCTGGCAACAATAGGCACAAAGAAAAGGTTACAACACACCAATAACAAATGGATAGAACTCTGTTACGACAAAAATTCAAACCGTCAGATCTTACAGTTTTAATTAAAAGAGACATATTTTTAATATTTCAAGAATTGAATGTTATACAAAATGTCGTATATTTTTATTTTACAAAAAATACAGGGGCATTGCTCTTCTAGTCTTGTAATACAAATAGCTAAGCATTAAGTTACGTATTACAAAACATGTAATTATTGTCTGTAAAACCAGAGAGATCGTACATAGACTCAAGTCAATAACACTAATAATAAGATATTCTTATATATGCAGAATTACTAATAGCGTAAGTATATGAGGATACATTCAGGAAAAAATAAAACAATAATTTAAACTTTGAAAAATTTCTTAAATGAACGGTCATTCTTCGAGTAGGAGTTGGTGAACAACATAATAAAAAAAGTTGCAAAACTTTTACCGTATTAAATTATAAAGGTAAATTACTAATTTTTGCAGTCCCAATAGTTTATTATTAAACAAGATTTTTGGTTGATAGTACATAGAAATGCGACGATAATTTTTTGATCAAAATTTCTTTATTCTAGTTTCCATATTAAAACGCGGTACTATGGGAGAAAGAGTATCATGATGAGCAGCCGGCAATATTTTCTTTAACTAAAACCATCTTCTTGTGATTTATTTTCCGCGACTTAGATTTATAAATGTTAAAAATTTAACTCTTAATTAATTAGAGGTAGCAAGCATATACATAATTGTATCCTTTTTTTGTTTATTTGGAGGACTCAATTGAGGTTGTTTTTTCATTTATCCATTTTAGTTTTCATTTGAATAGTGAAATGAGTATCGTCATCACAGAATATAACGGTACTTATTTACAATTCTAGGTGTATTTGAACCTGATAATCCTCAGAGTGAACGTGGCAGCAACTAAGAAAACACATCGCCAATAAGAAGAAATTATAATCCTGTGCCATCTTTGATTGTAATATGGACTGAAGGAACCTGACAGCACAAGTACTAACTCGTTCAAACCGCATTCGTATCCCGACGACATCCGTGAACAAGGTTACGTTTACACGCAATTTCATGTAGCCGTAAGCGTAGACGGAGAAAAAGAGACGTGTTTCTTTGGCCGTATGTAGAAAGTGTGACAAACTACAGAAGACGATAACAACGGGGGCCCGTAGAGAAATTCAGGGACGTGTTCCTCATTTGATACAGCCAAATATTCAGGTCATTGTACGTTTTTTCGGAGGAGAAATCTGCATGTATCACATGTCTCCGGACGAGTTTTGAGCCCACAACACGCTCAACGATCTGGTTGTGTTGCCTCTGGAGCAACGGCCCGATTAGCATGAAACTCGTCATTTAGACTTGTCAAGAGTATTAATCACGCTATCTGTATGCTAATACGGACTCAATTTATATCACTGGACCTAATTGGGACACACGGAAACTAAATTCTCTGTGGAAAAAATTATTTTTCATCTTGTGTTATAGTGATGCGTTCGTAACTTATCCTAGGAAACGACGTGTGCCGTTCTTATTTGGGTTGTCGTGGCTGTCCACAAAAGCTCACGTAAATACTGAGTTGAACTCAAAACCAATCTAATGGATCCCTGTGATGAAATAGTAAGGCGGTAAAAGTAGACAAAGTGTTCGTACAATAAAAAAACATTCATAATACAAATCAAATGATACAGACTTGCTTTAATAATATTATTCAAAATGATATTATATTGGAGATCGAGTACGTAGTCATATAAGTTGTCGAATTTCCATAATATTTTACCATACAATTTGATTTAGTTATAAAGAAAAGATTTTCACTGTTTGAAATGTAATACGTAATAAAAATTCTACTTATCAGAAAAGAAATATCCTCATAAACTTTTATAAACAATATATTTCTGATATGTATGTAGCAATTAATTTTGTCTTCATATTAGCTGTATCATTATATATTTAATTTAATGATTTTAATTTATTGTTCAAGAAGTAGCGATCTACGTATATTTAATGTCAATGTCTATTGCAGTGATGCAAGGATATTACGAGTATGAGTGAAAGGTCACGCTATTTATTGGGACGATTCCTTTTTTTTAATGAGTAACTAGCCTAAATTATCAGAAATATGTTTCAATAAATTAAAAAATTCAGGACACAACTTATATATAAAATAACAATTGGCACGACGAACCCTTACAGGTGCGATTTTAAAAACTCAAGAAGTCTGATTATAATTTATTTATCGATATATTAATAATTAAATGAAAATTTTCATAATATGTGTGATTTACCCACAAATTGCAGACGAAAATATTTTTATCACATTCATTTGTTATAATTTTTTTATATTAAAATGTTTCTGACAAATTTGATTGGTTTATTCATTTGCAATTCAGTTAAGTAGGTCACCATAAACGTTTTGTTGAATTTTTTAATAGCAAAATTGTCCATCTAAAACTTAACAAGGTCAGTCAACGCTAAATACCGAAGAACCAAAAATAATGGCCAGCGAGTAAAGATAGCAGCAAAGGTAAATGAGACCAGAACCTGTATTTTCCAGAGTAAGATCAGACTTCGTCTCATAATTCCCAAAGATGAAACAATCCGCGGGGGTAACATTTCACGAAGCAGGTCATTATAGACAATTTGAACCTTTCACTTCACGCACTTCTAAAGGTTACTTGTTCTCTTTACCTATAACTATAACGTCTTATGACCGTAGTTCCCTCGAATGATGAGGAGAAAGCCCCGTGATTGACAAGGGATGTCAAGGTTGTAAGCGAGTTTTACCTTTTATTACATAACCAAATACGAAAATTCTTTCCAGATTGGCAAATGCTTGTTTACTTACTGGATTAAGTACCTGGCTATCCTTGCATTGATCATAGATCGTACCCGTACAATCGATGCTCCTAATGTAGAATCGTGAACTTAATTAACAGTTAATAGTAAGCATATCTGACCGTTTTGAAAATACATCAGCGAATCAGCCTGTTTTTTCCCTTTATTTTTCTTTCGGTCGCTACGCTTGTGCGATGAGCATATCTATATTTTCATCGGCTTTAATCTTTTGATTTAATTTAAAATTAAATATAGAATTACGCCTTATGAGGTTCCAAATAGAAGGAATGCAATGCAGTGTATTAAAAGTTTTTATTATTTCCTTTCTGACGAATAGGTTGATTGACGTATTTTTATTAATAAATAGTTAACTACCATCAATTAGCAACACCGTAGACGCGCAACGACGCAGATATATTTAAGAGACTCTTTTCTTGTTCTCTTTTACTTTATGTTTTGACATACGGCATATGACTCGAGCACCTTTTATATCGTCTTACGTTTATTGTTAGGGGTTGGTAAATAGATATGAGGATAGGAATAACTTTGAAGGAGTTTAATTAATTTACACCAGTTTAATGAAGCACCAATCTACAAAATTCACGAATAATGTTCCAGAATGAGTGTGATAGCTTCATGATGCTGCTATAGCTGACACAAGTCTCGATAGGTGAAGAAGACTGTGGACTACTGTTGTCGACACTGAGAGCCAGATCAACTTGGAACTCGGAATTGCCTGTTCGCTCTATTTTCCAGAAGAACTGTCACTAAATTATTTTATTTATGACGTTCGCCCATTCATTGTATTTATTTATAATACATGTCTGACTGTACAAGGCTTTTTTTTTAACATTGTAGAGGTACCTCTCGTCCGAAATACAAACAGACTCAAGAATGCCATGCGCCACTTTTAATAGCCGAAAGCGCCACATTTGGTCACTTCTGGCTTAGTTGATCGTTGCTAGGTGATGTGTCAACGTGCAGATAACAGGCGTGTAGTTAAAACCGTTGTAACAGCGAACGTAATAAAACAAACCTAAGATTTTTTATATCTGAAGAGCAGAATGTGAGGAATCTCTTCAGAAGTTAAAATTAATTTGTGGATAAGGATTACGGAATTTATGTAATTCTCCATTTATTAAATGTGAATGACAACTTAGTAGCAATGCTTTAATATAAGGAGTTCGATCAGATCAAAAGATCAGGTAAGAGGAAATTACAGTAGCATTATATTTCTTGTTAGGAGAAGCATATCTTAGATTAGAATAAAATTAAACTAAAAATTGTGGCCGGCGTGAAAGTAGCATCTAATTACAATCACTCTCACTAGCGTATTTATTAACATATCTTGAATGACCTGCTTCAGCTCTCTTGAAGGCGTAGTGAGACGCCGGAGCCAAGATAGTAGCAAACGCTACAAAAATGGAAATGTTAGTTTTTATTTTACAAGTCATTAACATGAATTAGTTTCGTATGACCGAGAGATTTCTATAGCTGTATTGTTGTAATGTTAGCTCTACGTGTTACGCTGATAAATGAGTGTAATAAAGTCGTTTGTGGTTATGCCGCCCCCACGTGCTGCGCGTACATCGTTTCCGTGGCGGATGAGGAAGACGCATTGTTGCTGACGCTTGCGTAACGTCCTGCCGAATGTGGAGCACTTCGTGGCTAGGCCACGAGATTGCATCTTAGTGGAGGTAGAGGTAGAGGTGGCCTTCGAAGGCAAAACCTTCGCGAACGCCGCATTGTCGCCACACTTTCGCGGCAGAAGGCCCAGGGCTGGCTGCGTGTCGCTTTCCTGCAGTCACTCGCCACTTTATTATAATTTGGGGAAGACAGTCGGTCGGCCCCCGTTATTAGAAAGTTACGCCCTGCTCTCGCCGAACCGATCCTAAAACACCTCCCAGACACGTGACCGGTTTCGCTTTCCTGCCAAAATGTGCTCGTCAAGCAAGATACGTCATCTGGAAACATGAAAAATTGCAACAGAAATCCATAAAGGCGAACAAGTCTTTTAGCGGGAACGAGACTGCTCACGGGATAACTACTACTCTAGAACAGGATCGACGGAAGACAAAACTTGTCTGGTAGAACAGGTGCCGTTTCCGTAACTTTAATTATACCTCTGAAATGAGTTACTCAAGAAAATTCTATGTAATCCTAGATAATCGAAATAGATGAGCGAATGTCAAGGACGACTTTGACGATGTAAACATGGAAAACTCCGTCAGTTACATTTCCGGCAGATGTATCAGGCTATGAAGGCAGTGACAAAGAAAATCGTCATGCAACGACAAAATATAAGATCAACGGTGACTTAATTAACCTGAACAGTCGGCCAGTAATTACAATTTGTATTTGGTATATAATATCCCAAACTGCTCATAAGTAATCATACTCCATGAATTCTATTAATATTTTATCATAACGCCTATTTTTAATTATAAAATATAGGCCTATGTAAACACTAATTGAAACCTGTTTTTAAATAAATCTAGCTGGGTGCCCGGCGATGCCCGAGAATTTATTTATATTGGCCCGTTACTGCATTCAATTCGACAGTGATTTCTTTTTCTTATGCTTAAAGTCGCATAAACCCCCGAGAAGGGGGAGGTAATTTCTTTCTCAACACGTGGTTAAACCATCAGGGAACCCGTCACATTTTTGAAAAATTACCTTTTCACGTCCCCTACTTTATGAGAACTAAATTTCATCATAATGACCGTGATGACTCGATTTATTAAAAAATTGTACAGTACTCAGATAGACACCGTCAATATCACTAACCGCAAAAAATTTATTCCCTTGCAATTATTTGCCGTTTGTGCAGATTATAAATTTCCGTACCCTCCAGTGTCTTACACCTAAAGTCCTTGTCAGCTTCCGGATCACAAGGAACACGTGTACAAAATATTGTTGAAATTGCTGCACGCGTTTATATTTGCATGTGGCACATACACACACAAAATACACTAAAACAGTCAATTATATTTATAAGGAGAAGATACTTCAACAATATCTTCGGTCTGATTACCTTGAAATAATGTGTATAGTTACAAATAAGTGTCGAGGAAAAATAAAACTTAGATAGATAGTGCGGCCCTGATCTTAATATAATCAATCTGCACTACGGCTTCTAATTAATTTTTTTATATTATAAATAAAAAATTATAATTATTTATGATTATATATTGTAAACAAGCATTTTATTTAAGTAACAATAAATTTTAATTGTTTTTCGTGAATGTTGCATGGGATAATTAACTTTCATTTACGGAAAAATCCTGGGCGCCAGAGTCGTATTAGACAAATATTTGAATTACGACTCATAAAACATTTTGGATTATTATTAACTAATTAAAAGTATAATTACTTAAATGAAATGTTAAAAATTTAGCATTATTTCACGTAAAACAAATTTAATTATTTCGTTTGACAGGTTACGGAGTGCATGATGTATCCATTTGCAATTCCTTTTCTGGCTGAAAGGGGGAAGGAAGGAATTTAAATCTTAAAAAGATAGACAGAAACGTTCATTGGGGTGATTAGCGCTAAAACCAAAATTTTCATGGCAGTCGGATGAATGGTGTAGGAGCACCTTAACCATGCAATATGTTTGAATAGGTTTACATTGTATTTTACTTATATTGATAATCAATAATATGTTAATCAATTTTTTTAAGTTAATAGTAACGTTTCGGTGCTTACTTGTACCATCTTCAGATTGTGAAATGATTATTATGTAGAAACGACATTTATTAGTCGGGGCAGAACAGGATAGCGGAGTAGAGCAGAATACCCTATTTTTTATTACTAGATAGTGCTGGAGGTTAGTAAATAGGGATGGAACATTGTAACTGGTCAAGGAACAAGTCCCGGCAGTCAACTTGATCAAATTCTGACTGTCCCTTGTGAATTGAATATTTGTTTTGGCGTCTTACCTCTGGGACTCAATAATTTTTGCAACATTTCGACAGAAAGTAATTAACAAAACCCCTCGCTTTTAACTATTTAATGGTATATATTCGTAAAGTAGATGTTTTTATAAGCATTTAAGTTACGTATAAGGCTTAAATCTGCTTGTATTAAGGCTCCATGAAAAAGTTTAAACTAAAACTTGCATGCGGGGTGGAAAAGGTGAGGCGGAACGTAATGATTTCCTAAAAAAAGAGGAAAAAAACTGGCAGACTCATATAACAACGAATTACAGGATGGTGTACCCAAAAAGAATAGATTAAGAAAGAAAAGAAACAGAAAAAGGGACTGTGCAAAGACTGTGCAGTTGCAAAAAAGAACTCTTGCGAAAGGAATAATTGATAAAGCGATCAACCATACGCAAAAAAATATAAGAAAGAAAACACAAAAGATGTTAATATATTTCATAAGTTAATTTTAATTTTATTGTATTGTAAATTCAAAACATTGTATCCTGTTCTGTCCCGGGGGTAAAGTTACGTTTTAAAAATTCATAAAAAAATCTGAACTCGTTGTTTTCAGTCACATTGGCATTAGATTAGGTAAATAATAGGATAAACTAATGTTTTATACTTTTTTGAAGTGATTTTTCTTTTTCTATAATTTTACAAAAATTGTTAAACAATAATTATCTCGTTCCGTACCGACTTCCTCTAGTTGATGTACACTAAGCAGTAACAAAATGGTTCCACCTAAAATATAACAATGTGCTATTTATACCCTAGCGCAAAAATTACCGTAGGTATAAATAATCATCATAGTGTAATTTCAACTTTTCTGTAGCGCAATTATTTTTCACCGCAAAATATTATATGGTACTGAATATTTCGAAGCAAAGACTAACGTTTAATTTATAAATCATTATGGTTCTATTCGAGTTACATTTAGTTATGAGTAGCGCCATTTTGTTCAGATAGAAATGAAAGAAACTCGGTGAAGGCAAAGTGATACGAGAGAGAAATTGATATTTTCAAAGCATTCGGAAGTGAAGCGGAACCATAGAACTGGTACTAGCAGAGAGAAATTTAAGCACATCGGTGGCCATTACGGTACTCTCACTTGCGTCCACGGCGAGTAAAATTATATAAAAATAAGACGTTTAAAATCTCTTTCAGTTTAATATTTCGACGCGAGAAAATATTTGAATTTGAGGCTGGAGGAAGCAATCGAAACGTAGTTGTAGGACTAGTGATTGACAGGCAATAGCCGTGATTCGTTTATGGTCAGAAAAAGTGGTTCTAAAATCCATTAAGAGGCTTTGTTGATAAATTAGTAATTCAGGAAAGAAAGGTGAGTCGCTTTCTCGCAGCTGTACAGGAAACCCGTTTAGCGGCGTTCGCATTTCAAGTCAGCGGAAATACTGAACGGTTTGCCTGGCACCGCGTGCTTCGGAAGAAAGCATTGCTTTTAACCAGGGGCACACTCTCCTACTAGCGTGACATTAAAATTCGTCTGTCGAAGAAAACACGCATACTACTTCAGATGGAACATAAATCTAGCTGCTCGGGAATGAAAGTAGCGGCAGGAAGCAAGATTGTCTGTGATAGCCCAACAACGGTTCACCATTAGCTCAAAATATTTCATTACAAAACTCCACGTTTGGATCTATGCAATCAATTATCCTCTGGAAGTCAATGTAGACTTTCTACGGTTATAATAGTCCTCCATGATCTACCACACAATCGTGTACTGCAAAGAAGCAAAAGGTTCATTTTCCGCGCAAAATTAAAAGTCCCATATAGTTTGTACCTCTGGTAACATCTCTAAAGGCGATTTCCGCCCACAATAGTTTCTCTACGTGGCTATTAACCATGTATTCATTTTTTATTGTTCGTTTATTTTCCCTCAGATTTCCAACTAGTCACATTTAAAAACCTCATCCGCAATAGTTAATTGAATATTAAGTATTCGAAACTTTCCTATCCTATCCACTAACCGGAATCAAGAGAATGATGACGGAACAAGTCATCGAAACGTCGAATAACGTATATCACGCTCATTTAAGAGCCTGAGAACTGTTTCTTTAACAACTGCACTGATAAATTCTACATTCTTTACTGTCTCGTTTTATTTCTAAAAAAGCTGTTATCAAAGTTTTAAATGACTTTTCCTACTGCCTGCAATATAACGGTTTCTTCTCTTCTTTTCAAAAATCGAAAAACATTGAACGAACAGGAGCGAAATTTTTTTATAAATAAATTAACAGCACAAAGACGCGAGGAAAAATTGTTAAAAATAAAGATTATTTACGAGGCGCTTAAATTTTTTTAACATTATTAATAAAAATAAATCATTGGATTGCATATTCATTTTTATAAATATACCCTACAACTGTTGACTTAACGCTAGCAAGTTACTTATATTCAACACAAACGGATTGATTAATATCTTTCGGATGCTCAGAAAAGTTCGTAAGTGGATAAAGTTAATAATTGGCGCGATGAAACTTTTTATAACCGCCGTAACACTATCTCAAAAATAATTATAAAAAAGACTGCTCAAATTTCCACGAATTAAATTCAATTCGGTGATACAAATAATTTTCTGTATGTAATATATTTTCATTTGATTTATTTAAGGAAAAATAAGGCTGTTTAATATATCTGTTTTTTTGAAATAATTATATCAAATTAAATTAAACGACCACGGCAAACAAAACCTAGTTTTTGAATAATTTCTACAACGTTTCGTTCTCACATTTAGGAATTCATCAGGTAAACTGTTTGAGGATTTAACTACAAGAAACTGTGCAAAATATAATTTATCAATATTGCATTAAAAATAATTCATAAAATTTCTAGTTTCTTAATTAATTTAGTTAAACTAAATAATTAATGAGTGTAGTTCATCATTAATGTGGGAAAAAATATAGGTCCAAATATATCAAAGAAATTGGACCTGGGCAGTTACAACTGAAATGAGATTTAGGAGTACAGAGCAACAATGCATTTTTTTTAGTTTTCTTGAAGTCGCATCAACAGCTAGGGTCATTAGAGAATGCTTTAACATTTTGGAGACGTTATCTTCCTTGTATGGGTTTCTCGATTTGAGGATACAAAGATCTACGCAAACGCCCAGGCCCTTGCCAGGAATCGAACCCAGGAGCTCTGTGATACCACTGTACTACAGAGGCCGTTAAATCCAGAGAGAGAAATTAAAATGAGAGACTAAGGATACACAAATAAACTCACTAGGCAGTTAAAAATAGGCAATATTAATTTGTGAGAATTAAAGTAAATAACGGCACATAGCATTAAATCATTAAAACGAGCTTTTGAAGAAATCAATATAATATATTAAATAACATCACCACAATTAAACGATAAATATCACCAATCATAAGATAATTAAACTTAATCTTCAATTTTAAATAAAAATGAGTAATAAAAACTTATTTTAAAACTTAGTTGTGTATAATTCTGGGCATGCATAGTTTGAAATCGGTTTCATTACTTATAAATTAAATAGCAAAAGAATAAGCAAATGGTAATTTTATTTGAATTGTTAATACTTTGTGAATAAGAAGACTTAAAGCGGTCAATAAATACTTTCATAACACCGATTAGTAAGATATTATGACTCGTCGATATGTAAAATACGTAAAAGTAATTAAGGAAGATAATGAAAAATAGATTGAAGTGAGTGTAATTCGTGACCTAGAAATAGACTACAGTAATTTAAGTTACGGTGGGACGAACTAGTGTGATGAAATATTTCCTTCCATTATTTGTAATTGTCGTTAAATCAGTCACTTGCAAGTTTTATGGTATTATTCGGAACGCTAAGGCTTGTTGATTAATTTCTTAATTAGATTTTGTGTACGTGATGCAGAGACGGAGAAAGCCACCAGGGAAGAAATTATTGAAAATTCCTTACCATGAAAAATATTCCAGCTTCCTTTATGCCTTAACAATAGAATGGAGAGAAAGCGGAGTCTCAATCTGCGCGCCGAAGGATGAAAGTGACCAGAGGAGGGTCAAGTCATAAAGGAGTCACAGTCTGTGACCTTCCTCTAGCATTAAGGCAGAAATAAAGACTCAAGTAAATGAGGAGACCCCCCGCTGATAGGACTACTTACTTTATTTAGATTGTGGACGTTCCCTTCTCACCTTCACGGGAACAACTGGGCCGAAAAGATCGTGACGGAAGATACGAGAGAACCTCAGATAGAAATAGCCGAATTATGAGGCTTATACCGCGGAGAATTACCTGCCTAAGTAAAAGTTACTTTCTCCTGAGGACAGTAAAGCTCAGGCACGGCCATCGGAGGAAAGAGCCACTTGCTGTCGATGCGTAGGCATTTCTTGTGTTGACAGTGAACACTTTCAACATTTCCCTAAAATTCTATGACACTTAACCAGGCAATTGAGTGAACAGTGACATGTTAAATGATAGTACTGTAAATGGAAGGAAGTGATAAAGCACATGAAGGGTCCATCTACGGTTAGTAAATTCTGTATTTGGGCGAGTCTTGAATGTCATATTTTAATAAATAGCTGTTCTATTGTATTATGTCCCCAAACGTTCTTAATCACTCGCAAAATAACTCAAAATTACTTAAACCTGTTTCTTAAATATGTAAATTTAAATAACAGTATGTCATAGTTACCTTAAAAATAAAATTATTAGTTGTAAGAAACACATTTAAAATTCGAAAAGTACTCTACACAATTTGACCTGCGATTCGCCAAATTTATTATCAAAATGACATACTTATCATCTAGTACTGTAAGCCTTCAATTTATCAAATTTAATTTTGATAATAATCATTAATTGTCAAATATATATGTGATTCTCTTGGAGTGGTAAATGAGCTTTTCAAAAATGAAAATTTTTGTTTTGTATAGACGAAGATTGGCCGAATTAATTTTTTTTATAAAAATATAGTAATTTTGATTATTTTATTGTAACTGATGCAAAAACTGTGGGGGAAAACAAAAAATAAGCACCGAAGTCATATATCAGCCATACTAAATTTATGATTCTTGTTAGATAAATAACGCTTTTGCACGGATAAAAATCAGGTTTGTGTAAGGAGAAAAAGATAATGAAACCACGTGATAGAGGCTCCAGCATGTTCTGTTTGTGGAAAATGTATATATCCGCATAATTGTGTTAGATCCTTCAGAGGTTTAAATGACGTTTGTTTTAAAGTTTTGTCAATAATAAAATCTTCTTCACATCAAATGGCGTCTAAACTGAATTTTTTAAATAACTTCTAATTAATACGATTATTGCGGTCCTTTTGTAAATGATATATATACATATATATAAGACTGTTCAGGAAAACGATGTTATTGAGATAATGGGGACAAGTAGGGTAGCAGAGTAAATCAGTGACGATGGGAGACGTTCAAATAAGAGAAATTTCTACTAGAGGAAATAGATAATATGATTCTACGTTTTAGTGAGTCCCTCACTCATTAATAACACAAATGTTTAAATTGAATTTAGTGTTTTGGGAATGAAGCTTTCAAGTTCTTCTATTTCTTATTCTCTTTAAATACTTTCACTTCTCTCCATAACTTTTTGGGACTTAATGCACGTGGGACTACAAATTTTAAGTTGAACGGACTATTAAAATTACAAAAAAATATGAGGTTGAATAAATGAAAGCTATAGTTTGACTTAGAATGTGCTGGTGACCTAAAAATTAAGATTTATAATGTAAATGGATGTAACTGACATATATGGTAGATGTAAAACACTGTACAGTTTAGTTATTTTGGATATAATATTAGTTTCTTTCACAAGGAAATGGTCTACTGGCAAGATGAAAGTTGAATTAATATTAGAATTAATCGTTTTATCGCGGTTGAAATTAGTCCCGATTTAGAAAGTGAAAAAGAAATGCGTAGATTGAGACGTTAGCTCGGAGAGAGTGCGAGTGGGATTACAACAATTCTCAAAAATTAGAATAAACACATTGGAACAATTTGCGCAGATCGAGTGAAAGGCACATGCACTGACGGTTGTAATATTATTCAAAGAAGATTGTAAAATTGGATAGTTTCATCTGTAGGCATTCTGCCACGGAGCTACCATAAAACCTTGATTTATTCTCTAAATCCGCTTTAATAGTCAATTCCATTAAGTATTGTAGTATTCCTAATTAGTAATCCCCTGGCGTCGTTACGTAGATTTCTTATTAATTAATATGTTATTGATAGTAAATTTTTAATGAATGTTGGGTTTATCTTCGGATCTTCAATACTAAGAAAATCGTATATTTCAAATAGTTTCACGTTATTTTGGAGAGGACTTCTTATTAACATTTAAGATTTTTCAGTTACTGAACACATTTTGCAATGATTGTGGTAAGTCAACGCACATAAAATTTAACAAGTGAATGGTTGTCCACATTCAACCGTCACAGATATTAATCGCGAATGAATGGTAGATTACTTACCGATATAAAAAAATAAGTCGTCCGAAGTTAACTGAAGGAACCTTTAGTAAAACGTTCGGAAGACAATCGACTAATTGATCGAATCAGCCTGTCGACTACCATAATTTCGCAACCGAAGTCTTAGTCACTGTGTCACGGCGATGAAGAGAAAGCCTGCGTTTACAGAGTAGGAGTGAATTAAAGAGATGAATTGATCGTCTGCATTATGAACATTCGCTGGATTACAATGCAATCGTAATAATGAAAAGGACTTTTAGTGTAGAATGATGCAAGAGAGATGGAGTCTGGGGTGGAATTGATGAAAAATTCAGTATGAAAGAAGTTAACGTAATTCTTTTTGAATGAATAAAAGCATATAAACTTCATGACATAGTTTCGATCTCCTACTGCGAGTCATATGCAACTCAAACACTCCAAGTTTGTCATATATCTGATTCAAGAAGTGTTATCGAATCAATCCGTTAATAAATATAGTAAGGAACCCATCGCGAGCGTTATCACATCTTTAAACTCCAAAATTTCATCCTCAGGAAAACAAGTGACGTCGTATGGATCCCCTCACACGTTGGTATCGCAGGTAACGAAGACAATCATGCCGCAGCTAAATCTGCATTATCCAGCATAAACCCAACTATCCTGCCAGTGCCCTACAAAAACGCCAAAATAAAGGATAATTGGAGCAATGCATGGATAAATAAAGACTAAAGTCCACGGAATAAGGAACAGTATCTACGAAATACAACCCTACTAATACAATTTAAACAGACGTGTTTAAACAGTATTCACCCGTCGATTCCCTCATGGACACTTAAGTAACCAAATCCGACCCAATCATCTGCGACACTTAATAAATGATTGTGCGTACAAGTATAAGTAGTATATGTATAAAATCATATTCCATAAATCCTATAGAGAAGCACAAGCTTCAGGGATGTGGAACGAGTCAGAGATTTTATATAGGTTGCTTTATTAATATAAAAATATACTGTAACTATTCATTAACCTTTAACTTATAATAAGATTCTATACAGAAGACATACAATTTGTACCTTATATATAAAATTGATAAATATTTTTACATCCTATACTAAAAAATTAATGTTCTTTCATAATTACAAGTATCTACACTATGATACATTCAGCTCCATAAATTCTTCAACAGAGTAGAAGGAGTGGCTTAGTAAAAAGTTAGTTAGTTCATATTTGAACTTGTTTGGATTTATTTTTAATTGTTTAATGGAGGTGGGAAGTTTATTAAATATGCTAATAGCATTGTAATGTACACCCTTTTGTATTACGGTTAGAGACTTCCCTTCCTTGTGAAAAATTGTTTTTACTTCTAGTATCAAAGTCATGTATATCTGAGTTTAGTGTGAAGAGGTTACTGTTATTAATAACAAATAACATAAGTGATTGAATATGCTGGCAAGTGAGTGTCAGTATTCCAGTTTTCTTGAAAAGTCCCCTACAAGATGTTTTCGGTGAGACCTGACACAATATTCTGACAGCCTTTTTTTGAAGTTGAAATATTTTATCTTTCCCTGATGCATTGCCCCAGAATATTATACCATGTCATTATAGAATGGAAATATGCAAAATAAACTAATTTTCTTATGTTAGGATCACTACAACTTGACATAATTCTAAGAGCAAAGGTTGCCGAGCCTAGTTTTCGCAGTAGAATATTAATATGATCCTTCCGGTTTAATTTATTGTCCATGGATATACCTAAAAATTTTGCACATTCAACTTCAGTTATTTCACAATTATTTGTTACTAGTTTTATTGAGTTCAAATTGTCATTCTTTGTCTGAAACTGCATGAAGTGAATTTTATCACAGTTGACTGACAAGCCGTTGGCTGAAAACCAGTGAAGCATCTGGCTTAATGTAACACGGGCAGCATTTTCCAGACTATTTTGTTTATTTGTTTCCAAAATACTAGTATCATCTGCAAAAAGTATAGTTTCAGAAGAATTTATGGATCTAGGTAAGTCATTTATACATATTAAGAAAAGCAAAGAACCTAGAATGGAACCCTGTACATGCTGCAAAAAAAAGAGAATATGGAATCCAGGACGACTACAAGGAATGTCTCAATGAACCATATGTACCCCATATTAAATGATTTAAAAGGATTGAACCTATTCAATATTATGTAATGTATCTCTACCAGTATCTATAACCCTTTTTACTATTATAAATTATTATATTGTATATTATTAGTACAAATACAGGAGTAATTGCAAAGTGAACGTGGTCACTAATAACCACGTCAGTTGATAAACAAAAAGGATTACTAATCTATTTGAGCAACCTCCTTAATTTTTTACATATTTGGGTAATTTAACAGTAAGGAGTAATTTGAATGATCCCTGTTGCTTTTACTGAGTCCTCAACTTGTGATTTTAAATATACCTCTGTGCCGGTTTAAATTAAAGTAATGTAAATACCGAAATGATTTTTAACTACAAATGCAATTTTTTTCCCCCACCAGGACTTTACAGAAACCTGAATTAACATTTCCTGAGGGAAGCTTTCCAGAAGGTTTTAGTTGAACACTTATTATACAGAAACGACGATCCGTCCCCAGTTAATGTGAGATTATCCTGCCGTTGAAGTATTCGTCCTTCCTTCTGCACATCATTGAAACGCTCAATCGTACGCGTGTGTTCTGAAGATAAGGAGTTTCGTCCGGCTCGCCGAGCAGTGGCGACCGCTCAGATTTTGGAGAAATGTGAAATGGTGAAGTGAGGTGAGGTGAGGGGGGCTATCCGTGTTGCACAACGAGGGTCGCCATGTGTGCTGGCTGGCTGGAGAAAGTGCGGCAGGAAGGCAAACCCATGCGGGAGAAACTAGACTCCTTCAGTCTGTGGCAGAGAGCGCAGCTGAGAGGACCAGGATCAGGACCAGGGCGCAGGTACGTGTACGTGCTTACTTAGACGCCGGACGTCATAAACGTGTAAAGAAAACCGGAAAGGAAAACACCGACACAAAAACTAGGTTAACGTCGAATCATTTCCTCATGAGTGATGGACTGATAAACGCATAATTTTAATTATTATATATAAATTAAAGGCCGTTTCTTTCTTTTTAAAAAGAAATGTAACGAAATGTCCTCATCAGCATCAAAATAATCTTCTTTGCTATTCACATCCGTTTCTTACATGATCGTTGAAATTTTGGAAAAAATCTCCGATATTAATTCTTGACGGTGAAATGCCCAATCACGTCAACGAAAGGCTACCTTACCTAGTTGATTTTACTTTAAGTTCCTGATTTGTGGTAAAACAGTTAAGTAATTACATGAACACCGCACGTGTTACGCGGACCTAGTTGGTTACGAATGATGTATGGTCACACAATCATGACAACGATGATGTTTTCATACACAGAATTGTATGTCTCGTATGATTGAAACTTTAACTTTTTTGTTTTTGTTGCCACAGCATTTCAGTGACCTCTAAAATATTTTGTTGAAAGCAAAAAAATAAAAACAGGAGACCCAAAAATAAGGGAACCAAAAATTGATAATTGAAATACAGCTAAATTTGTCAGCAAAATAAAACAACCGCAACCGTCGCTGGACAAAGTCCACATTATGTAACATTTTTCCATTTAAAAATTTACCTGATGACGTAAACAGAGATAGACGAAACGTCGTAATTGTTAATATTAACTAAATAATAATTAAAAATGTTTCACTGACAAATTTTGCTGTATATTAATTATTATAATTGACGTCTGATAAGTTATTTTTAAAACTAAAAGTTTCATACGGTACAGAGAAGATAATTGGTAACGAATAGTAAATATTCAATTTTAAAAAACAAGAAATATTTAATTACCTTTGAAAAGGAGATTTTCGGATTTTTTGATTTTAACTAGTATTTAACCAACCGCTAATAGCTATTGAAGAAAACGTGAACTTCTTCCATTCAATCTTTAACATTGATTCAGTTATTAATTTTTATCATCGGTTACCCGGTAGTTTTCTCGACGAGATGTTCTGAATTTTGTTTTCGAGTGACCTCAGTTTTAAGTACAATTATCTGGTAAGAAAATTTATGAGCCGTTTCGTTCAGATAAAAGTACAACGTGAATATGTGAAGGCCAAATTCGGCTTTATCTTATTTTACTTAAAATATGGATCGGCGGTGATTTCCGGTTTACCATAATGTGAATGCTGTTTCATCCAACCACTTTCAATAATCAAATTTGTTTAGCCTGGTGTATTCAGCGACCAAAATATCTTTTCAAAACTTAAGAAACAGTGCATCTTTAGCTACAACCTGTGTATGAATATGGACACATAACATAAACTGTTAAAGGAAATTAATTATAATTATAATGGTGCAGTTACAGCAGGTCTGATGAAAATTCACTTGACGAAAACTCGTCACTCTGATATATGCAAAACTTCACAGCTTGTCAGAATTCTAAAACAACCGTTTTTTCTTAAACAAAGACACGTAAAAAACTGAGCAGAGGAAAAGGAAGTTTATTTTTTACGCTGACTGAGCGCGCTGAATTAAATAAACAATGGAAAATTGTTTTGTGGTTAATACCCGTACAATGACGTAATGAGGAAGTATTTCCGAATTTCTCTTTTGCTTCTTACAATTTACAAACTCACTCGAAACCGATACTTTGAACGTGAAATTAATTAATTTTGCAAACGATCTACGCACAGTCAGTTCCAAAATGTAAAATTAAAACTTAACGATCGCTCGCGACATGCGAGAAACTATGGGATTTATAGTGTATATATTTTTCTCCAGATGGAAATGCAGTCCGGATTGGAAGATGAGTGGTATTGTTTTGAGGCATGTGATTGGGATAGTCTGCGATGGGACCGCACAACAGGATGTTAGGTCCAAGTGAGTAGCGGAATCGGTAAACGAGCGTGATACCACGACGTTCGGTGCCGATCGTGCCTCGAGTTACAGATCGTTAACACCGGAGTTTGCTTTTATTTTAATTGCACTTTTAGAAAGTCAAGGGCGGACATTTTATGACACTGAACCGGGACACCAAGGTCCCCTTTCTCGTCAGAAGCGGGTTTCGTCGTCGCGATGAATGAGTCGACGAAGAAATGAAATAAGATGGAAGCGTCGCCCAAGGGGCACGACGCTGGAAGAGATAAGCGCTGCGTGTCGGAACAATGTGTCAACCTTTCAACAGACCGCAAAAACTACGCCGGGCCAATTTCCTAACGGGCGGGGCCACGAGCCTTCCTCGCAATCAATAGGAAAACTGCTACTACAGCACAGCAACAGACTACGGTTTCACCTCTGACGAAATTATCATCAAAAATCTCTCGCGACATACATTTTGTCAAGAAAAATGCCTTTGGGCGAATTTAGTTTTAAGGAATGGCCATTCCCACTTGAGGTACATACAAGTCGGCTTGTTTTCTCGTCATATGATTAAAGCTGGTGTGCTTTCTCTACCTCACACACATATTATCCTCTACTTGCTCGAAGTGGAACCATCCTGCCACACATCTTAAATTGCATGAGAGAATTAATGGTCACATTGTTATAATCTGTGTTGTATTCAGGACACAGAGAATTTGTAGCCACCGTGACGACTGGAAAACTGCCACCTGACATGGCACATTCTAGATATGAAGAAGAACGAAGTCAGTGAGCCTATTCGCCTCACAAATTCAATCACACAGGTTGACTCTAGGCTCTATTTGAGGTTAGAAGTTATATTACGAGGGGTCGGAAAACTCTATCTTAGAATAATGATTCTTACGTACTTTTCCCCGAAATCGTTATAGACACAGCCCATAATTTTTCACACCTTGTTTCTATCCTTATGGTTATGAAAGCAGAATAAATAATATATTATAATCAGAATTTTAATTATTAAATTATATATCAATGTCTGCCGTTTATAGAAATATTAAGAAAAATATCCATAGCTAGTACTCCAAATCATTTATTCTGTTTTCTGTCATCATACCACGAGGAAAATAATAGTTCTTGAGTATTTCTTATAGTTTTGTACTAAATGTTGAAACATAACGGGACTTCATAGTACATCAGAAAAGGAAATATCCCTTTATTTAATTAAATAACTAGGTACGATAAAGTATGACCTGAGTTTTGTTGTTTAAAAGTAAACAAGTATTTAACCGCGAGATTTTTCCGAAATAAGCAGTGGAAATGTCAGTGCTGTATCTATAACGGTCGCCGAGAAACAAACACCTTTTTAACTTTGCGAAAATAGGGAATTCTACCTAAAATTTTAAATAATGTTATCGTCACTTTTCATGAAGGTTTTCCAGAGTATTTCACGCGTTTTTCCCGTAAATAAAACTCTCTCAAAGTTTTAGACATTTCTATTCTCACTTTCTTCGATTTTTTAAATATTTTCTAAACTAATTGTATAATATATCAGAATATTACAATAAAATTCTTAGGGAATGAACAGGGCTGAGAACAACGTAGATAACGTGATTAGGTCTTCTCCAAAATAACTTAAGCTTTCTTGCATTTTGTATTTCCAGAAGAGGGTTCAGGAGGGTGAAGATAATATGCATGAAATTTATTATGGTAAGATATTTTCAAAGTTTATATTCTAAATAGGCTCACAACAAAGAAGTCTACTGAATGAAAATAATCTCAATCCCACTTTTCTATTATGCGGAAATGATTGCCACATTGGCGTCCAATGAAAGCTAAATATTTGGAATAAGTTTTCAAGTCCATATAATTGCTTTTTTCATGTCTAGATCATCGCGTAACTAAGAGAGCATAGGAGACCATTAATAAAAACTACATACAGGATTTAATGTTGAGGAATACTATGAGTTAAAGTTTAGGAACTAACGGAAGAAGGATTTTTGTTGCAATAACTTCCCAGTTATATACTGGTGTTAAACGAATCCGATGATGATGGTTGCTTGACAAAAAACAAAACAAATTGGATGTAAGTAAAGTTTCTGTTTGCCTAATAGAACAGGAGACTATCGTTGTTTTACAAATAATAGGCATACCATAATGGCAAATATGCCATTTATTACATAAAATTTTTTTGGTGATTATAAAACAGTAAGAATAATTTTCTATTTTACAGTCTAATATAGTTCGGGAAAATTTATATTACATTTTTATTGAAAGATTTTACAAAGATTAAGTGATATGTGTAATAATAGATTGCTCATGTCCTAGTTGGGCAATATCCAGATTAATCATTCCCACGTCCTGGTTGACTCAGATTAAACCTTAGAAAAGGGCTTATTATTGCAAGTGACTTGCTCAGTGGTGTCGGAATTTGTAGGTCAGTGTCACGTCATATGCTTCGGAAACAGACTCACTGTTTACTTTAAACAAGAAAAGTCAGGTCAGAATTGATTATACCTGATTATATATATATATATATATATATATATATAAACTTTTTAAAAGGATGCTCTCTTACTTTTCTAAAATTAGCAGGAACTTTATGGAAATACCTAAGAAATATTATCATCAACCTTCGATTTGTCATTTCTGACTTTTACTTCAATTAGAACAATAGGGTTAATTGACATAGACAATGAAAATCCGATCTGAATTTTGGGAATACATATAGTAGTTTATTAGACTGCGTCAGGCACTGACATCGTTAACGAGTTTTACTGCCCCAGTAACAAGTGTCGCGTGATTCAGTTCGCAGAGTCTAACGTTCATTCTTTACGGAGAGGAGTTATTGGATTGCAGAGGTTATTTGTCAAAGTTCCCCGCTGGCTGGGCTTCGTTCCAAACCACGGACAAGTCCGGAAGAGCCCGGGAATTCGTATCCCGGATATCCTACGAGATCAAGAGCTAAGGTCCAACTCACGCAAAGTAACTTTGCTATTATCAATTTAAAGGGATGTGGATAGAATTTTTAAGGCTTCGCCTTTTTTCTGCTACATTTATAGTTACATGGTAATGAATTATAGGCTATAGACACATAAAAATATACTCAGTTATTTCTGCAACTACTCCGAAACTGTCGATTAATCTGATCATCGTCGAATTCATAGACACTGTTACATCAGGATATTTCACATGAAATTGGTCTACAACAAACGCATATAAACAACGGGCAAAATAATATTCACCAGTGTTCATTGGTTGTTCTTGGGAAGGCAACATATTTACGAAGCTGTGAACTCCGCTATACTACAGTCGTCATGTAACCAGTACACATTTCAGTAGCCGCTTACATTGTTTTCGGTAACACCAGTGGTGTTATATTATGATAGTCGACAGAAATAATTTCATATAGACACAATTATTTTGATAAACGGAACTTTTCGATCTCTCTGTTCATATAAGCCAGTACAGTTAAAGAGACATGGCCCAAATAATTTTTAATATTTAATATTCTGTATCTATAAGGGTATGTATGACTTACAATATGTGAAATGGGGGTAATACCACCATAGAACTGTGTTTGGTATGGGTGAATTTAAAAATAATACGAAAAGGTATAATTTTAGTGTCATGCCGAATTATTAGCTATCAAGATCAGTGACATTAACAGTGTAATTCCAGCTACAGTTTGGCTCTGGTGTCAAACCTCTTCATGGGATAGGGATAAGAGTTATATTCGAGATTGTTATCGATTAAATTGTTTTTGGGGTCGATAAGAAGATTGGAAACGTTATAGACGGTATTGAAAGTAAAGGGTGAAACATTTTTTATCCCTTCAATACCAGTAATTCTAGAATTATCCGAGACAATCAAAAAATCACACGAAATTTACTTTATTTTTCTTCTAGTTTTGAAACTATAAGTTTCAAATGATTTACGCTATGAAAAAATTAATTACTTTTGTTGTCTAATGTAAACTGGGATTCATAAATACTCAGTTCACGCCGGACACTCAGCTAGTTTACATACATAGCATATGGCACATTGTATATTACATAGAGAATTAATTTGTGAGGAATGTACAGAGCGGGAGGTTTAGCTGGTCGTGTGTCTAAACGATGCACAGTGGTCAACTCCGTCCTTACTGTAGTGGGAGAAGACTGAAGCTTATTATCACCCCCTTCTTTGTTGACGCAACTTGGCTGTGTCAAAGCAGTTAGGGAACATATTGCCTGCCGTCAGTTCAAGCAACTCCTCCATAAATGTAAGAGATTATAAGTAAAGGGTATTTTAAAAAAACGCTGTTGCAGTCTCTATATCCCGCTCGTAATAATATAATTAATATTTTTAGTAATGATAGTAGCGTTCGGCCAGTCCTCTTAAAGGGGCAGTTCCTCCTCAAAAGGCAATACTCCCATACCCTTTCTCCTTTTTCGACTTCTAACATGCCATGTAGAATCTCACGAACTGTTCAACTGTTACGTATGCGTTTCAATGGAAGGACAGTATGAGACTACTGATGTATAAAAAGGTTATGAAGTGATGTGAAACACATAATAAGATGCGAAGTTAGGTGGAATAAGAGAATAAGATAAACTTGATAAAATAATGTCAAACGAAATATAACAAGGGGTGGCATATAAACGCTGAAGAATTTCAAAGGAATCTGTGAATTAAAAATGGAATGGCAGGATGTGTTCATTTGAATTTTAAAATTGAAAGTTGGCATATGAAAGACAATTTAATATCTGAAGCTTACAAGCGCATCAATCGGTATGTATTTGTAACTAGACTTTGATTCGCCGCTTAGACAATTAATCTGAATAAAGGAAATATTATTTCGATTTCCATGAAATCTAATCAACTGCAGTGATGTAAGAACGGTCACACAGATCCGCGTACGTCATTGCTAATCCGGGTGACGCATTGGTTTCGGTCTCCTTTACCCGGACACTCATTGTGAACTGGTAAAGGAGAACTGTGGCATAATACTATTCAGTCGGAGAGCTGCTTATCGCTTGTCAGGAAGTGAGCTTTCTATTTCCATTCATCATCATATACCAAATCGGTCTAGATGAACTTTCTCTTAACCAGGGAACATTCCCAGTATTTCATACCTCGTGAAACATTATATTTTTCAATTAAAATTAAATAGTTAGAAGGAAGACTGTTATTGTGTATTATTTGGTATTGAAAAAAAAATTGGATTAGTAAAATTGGAGTCATGGTAATTGAATACATACAAAATAAAAAAATGAATCAAAAGTATTATATTTTCAAAAGGTTAACACCACATAATTATATTTGGTTATTAAATTAATTTTAGCTATTATTTAAAATCTCTTAAACATTAAACAATTATTATTGAGAAAATAAATATGTTATACATTGTAATTATATAAATATATCACATCATATCAGATTACAATGAAGACAAACTGTTATTGTTTTGAAACAGAGATTTTTTTAAAAGAGAATAAGCTGTGCCTAATAACCAATATCAATATGCCCTAAACAGAATTAATTATTCTTTTTTCCAATTAATAAAACTGGCAACGATATTCAAAATATTATTTTCGTTACTTCCTCATTAAAACTTTTGTAACTGAACCATGTGCACAACAACGCCAGTATTGAAATCGTCATAATTATTCTACGCAAAACTTTTCCTTTTAATAAAAATTATACGACCTTAGATTTCAAACAGATTTTTAGTATTAAAAACAATTACAAATAATTTTTTTAAAAATATTGCTGTAAGTTTCAACGCAGTTCTGCGTCTTTCTCTAACATTAGAAGATAACGACACCTTATTCCATCAGGATGTTTTAAACGCAGTTGGAGAAGGACTCAAAGCTACGTTGAAACGTACAGCTGTATTTTTATTTCTGTGTGATTGTTTTTCATACTATAAGTCGTCTGAAAACTAGGGTCATATAATTTATTTGTAATCATTCAGTCGTAAAATTTATCGGTATAGTTTTTTAACTTTCCGATCATCGTCGCATTTTTCTGTTTCTTTCAGTTTCTGATTTCCTGATTTTGCACACATTTTACTTAATCACTTGACTATCTGTTTGCTAATTTCTGAAGTGAAAGGGGAAGTCGGTTATCATATCTATATTAATAATATAGGAAATAAAGTCGTTTTTTCGTATTTATTGCTCAGTAACTCCATATTGACAGACATAGAACATTTGAAAGTAAATATCGTGGGTGTTTTACCGTTTCGCATGATTACAATTTCAAGAACCGTTCGTTGAGAGGTATAAGTCCGTAACATTTAAGCGGGTTCTGGAGCAATTAGTAACTCCATGGAGTCCAAAGCACATCAGAAGACTTGTGTACTAATATGTATCGAAAAATTCTGGCTACGGCGTAACCGGGCTTCCTCTGTCAAAAACCAATCAGAGCGGAATGTGATTAAATCGCTGTGCTTTCATACTGTCGGGAAAATGAATCGACTTGAAAGCGAGGCGAAAACAGAAAGAGGCCTCCGTACTGCACCAGTTCAGCGCCCATATTCAGCTTTTATAGAGGCTAAGCATCGTGTCAAACTTCCGAAGTCGTTAATGAAAGTCGTATTAACAGCCGCCTCATTAGCAGAAAGCAGTTCTTGGTTTCATTGCAACTGTTCAAATTACCTTGGACTGAAGGAAAAGGCATGCTTACGATCACTGAACTCCTACCTAACTTCTTCGTTAATCTGTGATCTTAATCTTCCCGTATAAGAAAGTACCCAACCTTCAAACAAATTAATTTTTTTTGAAATTATTATTCAATAGTTATTATTAATAAATTTTTTATTTATTCTTATAAAATCTCTCAGTACTCGGCGAATTATTTTCTTCCGCAGTTCATTTGCTCCTCTTTTAAGGACGATTTCTTTTTGCATACGTCGTCCTATGAAGAACTAAAATGGAAGACTTTATATGTGGATTTCACCGATCAATCTGCAATTCATTCGGTGTATTTAATTCGATACTGATGTCTCCATCCCTATGCCACTGGCAAATGGTTATCTGCTTAAATTTTGAAGTTAAAATAGGAATGTTCGGCATCTGACGCATTACTGGTTAAAATTGTTGTGCCTAAGCACAAGATGGACCCAAACAATTGTAATCTACTGGTCTAATATGAGACTTGACCAATTTTCTGAACAACCATAACATCGTAAATAGGCGGCTGTTGGGAGGGGCTTGAAAATTCTGCCAAGGTGTCAAGCGAGAGACCCCACCTTCTGGGACAAATATACTAGCGGATTAAGAACTTAGGGTGTGGTGCATGACTCCCTCGAGGCATATAAATATGGATCAGTAGAATGTGGTCAGCAACGTGGCCGGCATTCAACAGCAAAGCGGTTAAAGAAGCATTTATAGAAATGAAAGAGCAGGAACGAAATATGCGTTGTTTGAAAAAGTGATAGAATAGTCACGTATTACAGAGATTAAAATAACCTACTCCTTGTTCCTTCATTTTCTAGTCCTTCAGCACAGGCAATGAAATACTAAAAAATGAACGAAAATATAAATAATTGATTAATATAAAAATTAACACCATTTTTCGTCCTCAATCTGGGACTTCATTATAAGTATAATGGAATTGGAGTAGTATAAATCTAAAAAAAAATAGTCTTACTAAAAGTTCTTAGTGTAAAATTATACGACGTCATCTTTATTAAATAATAATATTATTATATTTTATACGATCTTATCCTAGAACAAATTGATCAACACATGTTCAAAAATCATTTTTTATACATATAATGCTCCAAATTCATTGTACAGCAATTAAGTCCTAGATTGAGGACGGAACGTCGTTAATTTTTATGTTAATCAATTATTTATGACACGTTTGCCCGTTTTCATTGATTTATAATTTTTAGTCACTTAAATATACTTAATAAAAATACCTTTCAAGATATAGATATGTAGTTTTCTGTTGTTTAATATTAACCAGTTTCCCTCGTTTTTGCAATGTTTTAGAGAGTGGCGGCTCGTGATTATTTAAAGTAATGTGCTACAACACCACAATAAACAATTTTACTAGGGTAATTCCTCTTCGTAACATCTACAGTGTTGATAATTCTCCATGACCCGTAATCTGATAAATTTTTAACTTCGTCTACATAATGTGTAATAGGAATGAATCTTTAAAATTTTATTCCTAAAAGGAAAGTATTTTTTACTTATTACATATTTTAAATAAGGAAAGTTAATTTTCGAAGGAAGACATACATTATGTGTGTTTGCATGCAGGTCGTGCCGTAATTTTCTCAGAGATATGAACGGCTTCGAAATGCCACCCGCTATATCATTTTTATTTTAAATAACCTTTGATTAATACAAATAAACCACTCATTAATTCGTCTCAAAAACATTAAAAACTGCATCCTGATAAGGCCGCCTCTGGGACAGCACGTGTCCCTGCTGTGCTTTTGCATCTTGGACGATAGGGGGCCGGGGGCTGAAAAGGAAATGCTGCGCATTTCTCATTCCAGACAGGAATGTAGCTGCATGGGGGAGGGGTCTCGCTGGAAGGTCGAAATAGAAGCAGAAAGAAAAAGTTTCAAATTAGGAAACAAATAATTTCTCATAAATTAATTCATGCGCTGTAGAACATGTGTCAGAACTGTGCGGAATAATTGCAAATTCCTAAAACAACAAAACGGCCGTGGGATCATTATGACAGATTTGTTTTTCCCTGGTCTTCGGATGAGGAGAAGGCGATTGCAGTTATAGCCATAGAAATGTGTTAGTGGTCGTTTCACGCTATTACCTACTTTCAATGACAAGAACCCGTCATGTATTATGTAGCCTGTTTGTTAATCATCTAGCGGCGTACCCAGATAGTATAAAGCAATTCAAAAGACTATTAATGATAGGGATCTCTTGTTAACATAATAGAATTGTTATTAATAATGTTGAGTGAATTGAAATGAGAAATAAAATAATATCTTTGACAATGGAGTGAAGTGAGCATACCATTTATATCTTAATGATAGTTAAATTTTGTAGGTAGTAATAACTTACGTTTCGTAGGAGTAGTGGAACGCTTTCCCTCTTTATTTACATACATTAAATAGAAAACATCATATAGAAAACATGTTACTTCTTACAAAATTTAACTATCATTAAGATACAAATGGCATGCTTGCTTCACTCCAATGTGAAAATATATTATTTTATTTCTCATTTCAATTCACTCAAATATTAATAGCAATTCTATTATGTTAACAAGAGATCCCTATCAATAAGTCTTTTGAATTGCCTCCTGTGGTGTAGTGGCTGGCGTTGCTACCTCATAACTCAGAGGTCTCGGGTTCGAATCCTGGCATGGGCTTGGATGTTTGTGTCGTCATGGTAGCGAGGATCGGGATTAAGGCCCTCGGGAATTGATACACTGACCACCTATCACCCCAAATTCGGAATGTGTCACGTCAGATGACAGTCCGCAGCCGCCTCGGTAGGCCTAGGCTCTCAAGAGGGCTGTTGAGCCATTGAAAGAAGAAGATATATATGTATGTGTGTGTGTAGTGTAAGTATTATTTTAAACGCTTTAAACATTGCCTCCGGGCTATGTCTTATGAAATTCAACACTTCAGCTAATCACAGAACACCTATTTGCTTGCAGATAAAAGGGAATGCACATAAGATGACGATCCTGGTGACGTTAGCTCTGCTGATAGCCGCGGTTGACGCCGCAAGCCTAATTCCGACTTCCGGAGGATGGAAGCCTATATCGGATCCAGGTCTCGGAGCCTTCCAGACCCTCGATAAAATCTCCTCGGGACCCTACGTCGCTCCTAGTTTCGGCGAAATTCCTTCGGACGACGGCATCGATGGTCAGTGTGCCCTTTACAAGGTCACCTTCACGCAGGACCTTTACTTCCAGGTAAAGTACAAGTAGCGACCAACCTCTGCCTTCAGCCTAATAGCCCGCACGTTTCCTTCTATCTACTGCACGATCTCATTATGCAGCAAGTCCTTAAGCGTTATGTTTGTAGTTAACTTCACGGATACAGTAGACGTGTATTTTAATCGCCGGTTGAAATGTGTATTCAATCAGGAAGCCGTATCTATAAATAACCGTGGCTTTGGTACTACTAGAAGTATAGTGAATAAATTCGACGTCCGCCAAACTCTCTACAGAGCTTATCATAACTGTTATATAGGATAACGAATCAAATTTGCGGATTGTTGACCATAAAAAATTACAACTAGATACGATAGTTTCCATGGTGATTTTTTGTTGTTGTCTTCAAGCGAAGAGAAATATATTTCCGAATGGTTCAGCATCGTTATCATTGGCTTAGTTACTGTTTACACTGTACGTCATTGCTCTTCAATTTGTAATAACTCTCGTTACTACCATGAGAGAAAAATTATAATTGAGCTCTTCAATATTTGTTACAGTGAAAGTGTATGACCCAATACAAAAAAGCGAAATGAATTATATCGTGCAAGTAATTTTTTAGAAAAATGTTTTCAATTCTAATATATTCGATGAAGTACGCGATTCGACTAACGTGTAAGTCTATAATTGAGTACCAATGCAGGTTTTCCAGACCGTATAGTAGCGGAAATCTCGTGATTAGGTAACAGAAATAAAATGTAATATTAATAAATAAATGACTAATGATATCCAAGTAAGAAAACGAAACACTTATTGAAATTATGTAGTTATTAACCAGGAACAATTAGACCCTAACTTTCCCCAGACAGGAGAAGAATACACGTAATTCTGATTGACTGGCTTTAGAATATTCAACACCCTATTGTTTACTTTTCAATTATTAGAATCTCAAATACTTTTGCAGACAAATTGTAGCTTTCTCTTATCGAAATGAATATTTCCTCAAAAAAGTTCGATGTAGTCTATATTTTGATCACTTGTTTATTTTTATTATAATTTCAGTAAAACACATATTCTTACGTTAATATTAAATAAATAAAAATAACAGAAATTTCTTTTTGTTGTCCGTCTTAATGTGATATTCTGTACCTAATTAATTTTTGTGGTAGACATTTATTTACAAACATATTTTTCTCGCTTAATCATTTCTCATTATTCGTCAATCTTTTGTTACTTGAGAGATTTTAATATTTTATTCCAAGACTATCATTTTATCTGTATTACTTCATATCGTTATCAAAGTAAGGAATTTAATGCAGCTACCCTCTCCATTATCAGAGAGCTACGAATTATTTGTAGATTCATTCGAAAAAGCTATGAAAATGATTGAACCTCTATGAAGCAGACAAACCCCAGTCAATTGAAATTCATTGAAATAAAGGAAACGCACGCAAAATATTGCTAAAACGTTTCCTTGAATTTAGAGTAATATATTGCGGCATTATCAAACACCGAGAATGATCAATTTCACGTAAATGGCGAAAATAATTTGGCTGTACGTTAAGTGTTATCGTATAATACCGTGCAAAAACGTATGTAAAACACTAGAAGGAAACGTATGTATTCAAAAATGTTATAGACTATTGAAGATTGTAATGTAGATACGTTCTTATAGGACATGGAGGAAACCTACCAATTATCGGGCTACCTATAAGATTTTTGAAATACAGACTAAGAACGCTCTCGAGTGCAATGGTAAAGAACTTTCCCGAAGACGATGTATGAGCATAGAAGAGCTTGTGAAACATATTCAAGCGCAGTTGACTTTCTCACATTCTCTTGAGAAAGTTGTGCAGTGACAGGTGGTGGTGGTATTGACGACACCGCGCAACTACCACGCTCGATTAGTTGCCTAAACCGCAGGCGAAAGACAAATATTTCTTTCAACTGTAGTTGCGTTATTATGGCCTTTCAATACAATATAATATTTCCTTCAGATATATTCTCATTAGAGCCGAAAGTAAATATAAAATCGTCAAACATGTGGGGTAAAGTAGTGATAAAAAGAAATATTTTTACAGTGTAAGGAATAGTTGTTTTTGGTCTGTAAATTCACAATAGTCGTAGTATGATGCGGAAAACGCGATTGTTATTCTAAAATTGATATCTTCAGTAGTTTTCTTAGAGTTCGTCAGTAAGCGTACGCGCAATTTCGAGGGTTTTATGGCTTTGGAACACATCCAGATTCATGCATCGGCAGTCGTCACACGCTCCGACTTTTTCTGGAAGATCTGTCTCGGATGCTGCGAAGTGCTGCCTGGACCGGATCCGCTTTCGCTATGGAGATGAAAGGGCCGTTCTTTATTGCGTCCATGGCCGACTATTCTTTTGGGCGAAAGCGAGAAGAATTTAGAAGTGCAAGACGAATCACGTTATTCCTTTGCTTTGTGGGAAATCAAATTGAGAATCTCGACAGTGAGATACGTTTCGAACGGTAATACAAGTGCGATAAAAATTGAGTAACCACGACAAGACTTGAAAAAAATTTTTAAACCATTACTAGTCATCAATTATTGCTACATTTAATAAAATTGTCCAATTTGATGCTGTAACGAAAAATAACTTATTTTTAATGATGTGTTTGCAGTACATCCAGTACAAAGCTGACATTCCGGACCTCCGACAGTTTACGCTGTGCTCCTGGACACGATTCAGCAACCATAGCAACGATCACCCAATATTCTCTTATGCAGGTACAGTTATAAAATTATAATAGATCAGAAGACATGTGAAAATAATGTTATGTCGCATTTGATCCAACATACGAGCATAAAACTGTTATGAATACAACTAGCATAAACTAAAATTAGCCATATTAGTGGAAAGAGACACCATAATAAATGTAGTAAGAAAATGATACAAAATTACGAGAAATTATCTATACCTAAGAAACGGCGTCAGAATTAAAGAGTTAACCATTAAAAATAGTAGTCTATTATTGCGATTGAGAATATACCAAGAAATAACACGTGTCATTAATTTTACCGGCTTGATATCAGGTGTGTAAGACACACATCTTTTGTATCGTGGGAAAACCAAAAAACGATTTATAAATTACAATCAGCAGTTTAAGTTGTAAACGTTTAGCTGTGTACATTCACAATGGACAATAAATATTAAACTCTAAATATTTCGTAGATGTGTCTGATTATGTCTTAAAAATTGTAGTGTTTCGAATGTTAACTGAGAACTTAATGATGTAAATTTGAATTTGATAGCGTATTTTCGTAATAATGGCTGAACGTGCCTGTCAGAGTTGTGAAAGTTCGTGTCCTTGCAGTGTCCGGCCAGCCGAGGGCCATCTACGCATGGGTGTCGACGACCAGCAGGTCCAACTACTGGAGCCTTTCCGTGGCTGGACACACCTTCTACCGCTTAAATTACCCGCTGCGCCTGCACCGTTGGTACCATTCCTGCGCCTCGTGGAACGGACTCACGGGAGAGTGGCAGCTCTGGGTCAACGCCGAGAGGGTCGGCCGTGGATTTCACAACAGAGTCAGTAACGCTTTACTCGACTATCTCTTATTTTCGGAAACTGTAAACAAGTTACATTCTCAACAGACGATTTATTGAAATTTGATCCATCATTCTAGTGTGACGGATTAAGTAATAATATATTAAACTGTGCATAATGCAGCAAAATGGCAATTAGAATTTCATCGTCCTCTTCTACAGGCTTTTTTAATAAGGGAAGGCCAATGTTGAAATGGAATAAAGCAAGTTGTGTGAGGAATTAACGAAATTATTCTTTTATTTGAAAGGGCATACAATTTCGTAAATACTTCACACGCAGCTTGCTTCATTCCATTTCGACATCGACACGCCATTATTGAAAAGCCCTATATTTCTCCGACAATGACAACAATGTTATTACAATTTCAGAATATTATTCATCGCAATTTATTATCAAAAAGTAGTTCTGAGTGAAGGAAAGCCGTTAAAATTTTTGAACATCAGTTTAGTCCTTATATTATTTCATACCCTACAAGAAATACTTTTCTGATAGATATGAAGAGGAGTACAAGGTTCCGAAAGCCAGTGTTTGATTAAGAAGTACTGCCCTTATGATGTGTGTCTTGAGTTATTCGCATGTACGTGGGTTCAACTTATACCAGATAATGCATGAGGTAACATGTCTATTTTAAATGTTGACATTCAGTGACACTAAAGTTAACTGTTGCAGTTGGTGGGCTACGTGATTCCCGGAGGTGGCGTAGCCATCACTGGACAGGAGCAGCGACAGGTGGGCGGTGGTTTCCTCGAGGGTCCAGGAGCTCCGAAAGGCGCGGGAGGGATGCTGGGTGAGGTAACTCTGTTGCACCTGTTCTCCGCGGCCCTAGCCGCAGGTAAAGCGCACAAGGATCACAAACACCACCACGGCAACCACCACGAGGAATATCCGGCGAACGGTCAGCCGCTGTCCACGACGCCGAGAGTTCCTCCTCAGTTCCAGCATCCGCTGCTCGTGGCCGGTCAGATCGCGCCTCGCGGGCAGAACGTCATCCAGCAGATCACCAACACGGCGACACAGGGAGGTGCCCTATTCCAGTCCACACCCTTGCTAGTGGACCCTGGCGTCGTGGCTACGCAGACGCTGCCCCTCGGGCCCGACGTCTTCAAGTCCCTCGGGCTAGGGGAGGAGCACAAGCTCTTCAAGCGACAGGACGACAAGAAGAAGCCCGCGACCAAACGCTCCGATGTCGTAATGATTGCGGCGCCAGTCTCCGAGGAGCAAGACGAGACGGAAACCACTCCTCGGTAAGCAACCACACTTGTATTTTCTATACCTTTTGACCATAATACTGCTTTTGGTATGGCATTATTGGGCAAATGTCACTATCTTAGATTACATATACCTCATATAGCCAAATCAACAAGCTATCCCTCTGTCGTCGTTTCTTGCTCCCCAATACTTCTCCAAAGACTTAAATATATATGATATTCATATCACATAATAATATGAATATTATCGAGGGTATGAACACATAGAAAGCTACATTTCAGTGGCAAAATAAGCTCATTCGTGAATCAAATAAATTATTTTTATGCCGTCGAATAAAACACTGGAGGTGATTCAACGATGAAGAATTATTTGGTGTTTATATTTTATTAAACAATTATTAGTAGTTCTACTGAAATAGAATCAGAAGAAAAATGGCGTCAACAGCGGCTTGGCATTAGAAAGTACCTTACAACGGTAAATAACGTGGAATTCAATTATCGGGATTTAAAATTGATGCAGTTTAAGAAGTAGAAAATTATTATGGATTATTATTGTCATAAACTCAAATTCATATACTCAAATTCCGGGAAAAAGTTTAATTATAGGAAACTTTTCACATCGAATGCCACGTTTCCTTTACCTATTTGATTGATAAAAAGAAAACTATAACGCGTCTGGGAGCATGTAATTGATAACGCCCAATACTGTCTTCGACATATACAACATGTTGTCAATGGTATTTCCATTGCTTGTAGCATTCTTCCAAATCATTTATTACTGTAGTACCTCCGGCTGTAGATGACTCCAGAGATTCCAGTTTGTCGATTGTATTGTTGGTATCAGACCTAGGATAGCACTAATCCGTATATCGTTCTGCACCAGGTACAACGTGACGTCGGCCCCCGTCAGTAACGCCACGACTCCGGAGCCGAAGAAGCAGAAGCGCTCAGCGGAGAAGAGCAAGCGTGGCGCTCTGGTGGGCACCGCGGATGACCTCTTCCTGTCTTCGCCGTCGTTCCTTCTCGGCCCGGCTCCGGCCCCCTTGTCCGGGATCGTGTTGGGCGAGGGCAAGATCGTGGGCGACGCGGAGGAGTACCCTCGGGAGCCCGCGGAGGCGGAGGTGGAGGCAGTGATGCGCGTGTGCGGCGGCTGCGACCCCGAGCCCTTCAGCAAGGCCGGAGTCATCTCATGGAGGTCAACGCCAAAGAAACTCTACTCCGGCGCACTCTACTCACTCGCCAGGCCAGAGTGCAGGAAGTTTTGAGTTCAACAAAATGTCCCCCTTACGACATCCGTAGGGCGTTCAAGTCAAACACACGTAATCACACGCTAACATTTATGAAAACCAAATGTCGGTGACTGGATCCATCCAAGGATCGATTTTGCTTTTATGCAATTTTACGACACGATATGTCATATTTTCAAGTTTCTACGTGCCGTACATTCATAGCTGTGGGCTTGGTGCCAAATTGGCACCATTCATCTTATACGTTAATACCATTCCAACTACTTATTACAGCGCTGCGTTTCATCACCGCTTCATGCTCGAATTTTATCATTTAATTCATAATTAACTATAAACGGTGTTTATTGCTCCCCGGTCATGTTGATAACGGTCTGTGGGTAACTGAAAGCACAAGTTTGACTTGAAGGCCTCTCATATGTTGGCTATTGTGTGTTCATTTGTGATAATTTTTTCGGATGTCCCGTTATGTGTTGATTTTAAAAATTACGGTAGAAAATTAGGAAGAGTGGGAAGGATTTCAAGTAATCAGTTCACGTATTTTTACTGTCTTCGATAATTTCTAGTATAATGTTAACCGTATGGGCACAACCTTAAATTTTACAGATAAAGTAAGTGAACGTAGATAAGAAGTATTTCACTTGAGTTACGGTGTTACTCGACGAACATATTGCACGGAACGAGAAAGCCGGGAACTTTCTTTTATTTCTCAGCATTATCTTCCTAAAATATTCCCATCTAAAATGTAAACGCTTCCGGCGAAGTAACTTTTCCAGCCGTTAAATTACATAAATTATGAGATGACTAAACGAGAACAAACTACACAGTATTTTTTCCAGGTCTGTAGTTAACACTCAGTAGTATTTAATCTTTAAGTACGAGTAAACTCGTCCTTTTCATTACTTTTCCATTTCTGACGAATCAACGACTTTTGATTACGGTTCAAATGTCGTTATCTTCTTTTTTTTAGTTTTCTTTAACGAGGCCTATCCTTCCTTTACCTTCCACGTTTTTATATTCATGCGTATTAGACGACTAAGACATCGGCACATCCGAAAAAGAATAATATATTATTATATCTTGTGCGGTCTCAGACGAACATTATTAAAATGCTGCCATATTGTATACGATTTGCAAGAACACGTTTTGTAATATACGTAATTTAAAGCTTACATGTTGGTACAATGACAGTCGAGTATTATTATTTCTGTATTACTTGACTCGATATTATTAGTTTATAGATGTGTGTTACTTCATAAATGTGATATTAAAGGTCGCTAATAAACTTTTTCTCTTTTCTTGTGAAAATTTTATTCTGGACCTAAACGTCATATGAATATGATTATTCCACAGAGTATTTTAATATTATCGGAATGAGACACCATTTTTCTATTACCCGAAAATTTTGGAACGAGTCTGGAAATTCATTTCGATTATTATGACCAGTACATAAGAATCAATTATTTAAGTCATTGACTTTTGTTTAGTTACCTGCAAGAATTCACTCTCCCGACAAGTTTGCTATAAAATGGTAAACAAAGACTTACAATGGTTACTCTTTTCAAGTAACAACCAGTACTGTGTTTAATAAATTTTGTCTCAACACAAATAACTTGATATTATTTTATTTTTCACAGCAAAAATTTCAAATTGTTTAGCTGAAATGTGAGCTTTAAATTCTTGTCACCCTGCTCTGTTGTATGTTTCCAAAATGTATGCATATTAGCTTTGGGGGGTTTATATTTTCCTCCCTTTCAAGTGTTATAAATGTTTAAAAAATACTCACACCTGTCAACTTACAAACATTGCGAACATCACTTAAATGTCTATGCATCCATTAGAAGCCGTCAGAAAATCGTTATCGATCCTATGTTGTGACATTGTTGAAGCGTCGTAATAAAGGCGTGCTTTCAAAGCGAGATGAATAAAACATGAAATTGGAAGCAACGTACACATGAGACACACATTAAACAGCAACGTGACAAAGCGTTGAAACCTTAAAAGAATTTTAAATTTCAGATAACTAACTATCCGTTGATGGAAGACCGAACCTTTTAAATTTAAACTTGCTTCCTCATGACATTGTTTAACGAGGAGAGATATTGAATAAACCGTTTTAAAGAACAACAAAATATGTACTTTAGAAATTTAAAGCTTAGAGATAATAAAATTATAATTAAAAAATTCGGTTAGCAATGGATGCATCAAGTCAATGATTTGGAACCACATTACTCACCCCATAAGTAAACAAAAATCACTGTGCCCTAAATTAAGTATAGATTTAAAGTGGTTGCAAATCATTAGACGTTTCGTCCTATTAATTGAAAATCTTTTTTGGAGAAAATACTTCAACGACTTTTTATGATCACATCAAGCCCGAAGGATGATTAAAAATCGGGTTGGTTGTGCAGAACCTTCAGCCTTGTGTTTCCACTTACTTGATAGTTCTCAAAAGGCATTTCATGAAGCGAGGTCAGCCCAATCGCTAACTGTTCCGGTTGGAGCCGCTCTACGGTCAACCAATCTTTTCGGTACATTGATCTCATTGGAGAAAAACTGTTTTGGTTTCCAAACTATTTGAGTGAAAATACGAGTATATCCTCATATAAACGTTGCGCCTTCTGCAATAAGTTCAATGAAAGGAGTAATAAAATCCTGCTCCAAAAGGCATGAATTTCAAAGAAAATAGTTTTTTAAAGAAGAAGAATCAAGGAAGTGTGAATTTTAGCGTCCATGTACAAGCGCAGAAAAATTGCAGTAGGGCTTATTTGAGTAGTATTGTTTAAAGTTATAATTGCTGGTTTAAAATTCTTTCATTTATGACCAATTTAACCCCGTCCAAATGCTCTTTAACTCTACATCTTCTTCAGCTATTACCCACTTTACCTCCAAAGCACCAGAATTTCGAATTTAAACGGTAAAACCTGAGTCTCATTCCTTTCTTGAGTGAACGTAGTACCATAAAATACAGATATTTACACCATATATTCCAATTATGATGAAAGTAGTTCAGGCTCTACTGTCTTTTCATTTTCACGTCGGAACTGGAAGCGGCTTAATGGCAGCGCAGCGATTTAGACTGTTTTTGTATAGTTTACCACACATATATTTCGTCTGAAGGTCTCGTTAGGTGTCGCCACGATCAACAAAAAATACATTTGGCTTAGTGTATTACTAGTATTTAAGACGTTCAGATCAGACGTTTTAATTTTAAAAGAGATTCCGTTGCATCAGTCTCTAAATTCCAGCACAGGAAAGTGATTGAGTCAGTACAGTAGGAGAAAAGTTCCGTTCGTATCTGAAGAATCAATTACTCTCTCCCGTTTCCAATCACATTAACAACTAACAGGACCTTTATCACAGACGACGAGCGACCAGGAGGGGTTGGGGGGAAGGGGAGGGGGGTTAACCGCAATTCTTTCAGCGGTTGGATCGATCAACCACATCTGAGAGTGGAAATCAGTACGCTACTTGAAAAAGGATGAAACTAGTTCACAGTTCGAATACAACTGTTACAGGTATAAATTTCTTCTTCTGTACATTTGTGGTTCCAATTATATTTCTTTTCCTTTGATTGAACGCTATGATGGCTGCAGAGATGTTTATTGTTTCTTCATAGTTGCTAAAAATTTTAGTGAACACCAATTCTGCACTTCAGTAAAATATGTTTACCAGTGAAACAAATTAAGCTTCGGCTTCCGACACTAGCAAGAATCCCTAATAATTTGAAATCATGCCTTCGCAGAAGAATATGAAAGTCTGTTATCAATCCCGCATAGTCGACGAAGTCACTTTCATCGCCGCGGCCGAACTTTCGCCGTGAGGAAAGTCCTAATTAAGCCATCCAAGGCGAAGCATTTCACTGTTTTGTTTATACGTAACAATCGATCTTTATTTTATTTCAGTGCCCAGGCAACTGCTCTCACTTTATAGCTCTTAATGAGTTGGCTTTAATGAAAATAGATGAACTTTTCTTTTCTGTACACTAAATTACTTGGCCCGGTTCTGTTTCATCGTGTGCCCGTCGGCTTCCTCAGTCAATCAATTAATATCACTTAGTTTCTCCACGCACGCGCCTAGTCTTTGTTCATTTCGTAACAAAAGAATAAGTAAAGCAATGGAAAACGGAAATGTTCACCAACTTCAGCATGACGGTCTATGTTTTTATATTTTTGGATAACATGAGGGGATCCAGAAACTGGCAATTTCCTCTTGAGGGAATTGAAAAAGGGGGAGGAGTGCGGAAGGGAGAAGAAGCCATACGGGTTATAGTTTAAGGATCCTACCCGGTGATTCAGCTAAAAGAGATGCAGGGGACACCCTAGATAACCTGCATTAGTTGGGTCGGGGTCTTCGTTACTTGTCTCACACCCTTCCAAATGATGGGAGAGGAGTTTCTTTGGGGTAACAAGCATAGGAAGGGGATTGAAAAGGGGGATGTGGAAGGTAGAGCAAGGCAGTCAAGTTGCTGACTAGGGTCCCGGGGTTAATATTTGTTTAGTTTACTCCAAGACTAAGCAGTGTTGTATATACCAAATTAAAATATAAAGATAGAATTTATTGTGGTTTGTCTTAGAAAGAAACACTCAACAATGTTAATAATACTCCAGAAATAACCAGCTTTAGTTTGCCTGTTAGGCGATTTGAGTTGAATTAACAGCCAGATACACACAGTACAGATACTTAAAATTTAATGTAGTACATGGAGATTCATCCAGGTTCCGTGGACTACATCAGATGTCAACTGTGTTTTAATGTATCAATTAAAATTTTAAGAATCTATACTGTTTCTGTGTGGCCATTAATTGAGCTCAACTCTAGAATTAATGTTTCATCATCCAGTCACACGTGGAATTAGAATTCCTGTATTTCTGCATTTCCTTAAATGATCACGGTTCCTAATTGAGTTCAAAGAAGAACGGTCTAAAACGAAAGTGAATCTAAACTGGTGCACACGGATAGCTGCTAGTGAAGGCAAGAATCGAAGCGTGAGAAAATGATGAACGTTAAATGTCAGGGGGTTGTTACCTCGTATACGCGACCGAGGGCAGGCAAGCGTTAAACCAACATGATACAAAAAGTGAATCGAAAATACCTATGGGGAAAGTCAGAATATTAATAGAGGCGAATTTCCGCTACTCTCGAATTCCCGCGATAGTTTCGTTTCCGCACAATATCCGATTCAGTGTGAGTTTGTGGTTAGGCCAGCAGTTGCGAAATCTTGTAGAGAAAAATGATGTGGTTTTTTACAGCGACTTCCCAGGAACTAGAGACAGTCTTAACGGGACTTACGATATCATTCCATTTTATAGATTGGCGGATAATGCTCACAGAAACTGCAATCACACTCAAACAGTATGCTTAAAATTTCCCTGAATTTCAGATCCTAATTCAATTACAGAATCTGTAACTAGCACAGTAAGAAGTCCTGGTAACATTAAAACAGCGGTTGTCTTTAACATATGTACATATATATCGAGTGTATGTGTATTACGTCATTCCCCATTACCAACTCACATTTCCTTCTGCATATGTTGCAAGAAACTGATACGATTTGTCATTAAAACGTATTGGCCCACAGCTATGGTATATAAGAAATATATTTACTATATATTAACTGAAATGCGACTGAATAATGAGGTCTCAGTAATGCGTTTTAGGCACTGCACTTTAAACGATGAAAGTTAACAGTTATCCAGATAGTTTTATGATGTTGTGAAGAAGTATGGAAACACTTAAGATGTCAGGGGCTTACTTGAGAGTGGTTTTCGTAGAGAAATGGGCGAGTATGAGACATTAATCTGCGCATAGTTCGCCCGGGGAAAATGGACGCAATTCGGGAAATGATATTATGTGTAACGTCGTAAAAGGTGTTTTAAACGCCATCCACGTGCTCTTTTTTTTCAACAAATAGATTATGTTATTATAATAATAAGATTGTGAGACTGAAATTCATTAAGAAAATGAACAATGAGAAATTTTGCCGCTGGATAATTACAAGCTAAGAGATTTGAAATGGAAGCCGGTCTACCAGTTCCGTGACGGCGATCGAAGCGAGTAAAACGCAAAATACACTGTAAGTAATCTTAAGAAACGAACATGTGCCCGGATATAATCTAGGTTTGAAAGCTAGTATCTCGTAACCTTAGATAACACGGGCTTCTTAATTACTAATATTTTTGTACTTCTTTGATAATTTCAGTGCCAATTATATTATATTGCTATGATAAAATATAATTGCTTTAATAAATTATTGTAGAACCTGCTGTCAAATAATGAAAATAAAAATAGGACGATCCCCGAAATTTAAATCATCTACTAATTAAAGAACGTGTATTTTTTCAGTAACTTTCACACCCCAAGTTATAAGCCAAAGCAATACTATAACTGAGAATGGTAAATTCATAAACGCAGTGAGGCTTGATAAATGCACTGTGTTCTTATTTCGTATTATTTTACATTCGAAAATTCTAGTTATAAACGTTAAAGAGTTATTTATTATATCAGTAACTATGCGAACGCTTGTGACAGATGTTAATCTGATATTCGTATATCACCGCCAAGTCTTTGCAGTATTGGGTGGTGGTATATATTTGCATAAAGTCCTCCGATCATCGACTAGACTCCTGTGATATTAAAGATGTGGTGCCATCTAAACGTGGGAACTGTAAATATGATTATTATAATCAGTCATCTTAATGTTATGTTTTAGAGTTTGACATCGAAAATCCGTGACTTTTCTCAGCGATCAACCACACTTGGGTTAATTATCCTTTACATTGTAATTCTGAAGAGCTAAGGATATTAAATATTAAGTTATGAATAGTTGTAGATTATTTAAAGTTGATGAATGATTGTATCGCAATGAATAAACGCAGCATGTGTTTGACTTATAATTGTGTAAAGTTAAACTATTCGCAGAATGTAGCCATAAAAGGAAACTGCTGATCCCATTTCAGTGGTGATCACTTAGTAAATGTAGTGGCAGAGTATAGTGACAAAGAATCTGAATGAATTTAAGTCTAGCCTTACAATGAGAAACATCTCAGCACAGCTGCAAGTAGCCAGTCTCCGGCAAGATTTTACTGTCTGAATGTGTCACAAATTCCGCTCGCTGACAGAAACCTCATTTTAGGCCGTCTTCATTTTGCAGCAAGCCAGAAAGCAGCCCTGAGCGTCGTCGAATAAAATGTTCCTCCAATATATGCGAGCTAAATAGACTTGAGGTTTCCAATAAGACTCCCCAGCTCGCAGACGCAATAACGGGGACCGGAGTCTGGGAATCTGCAAACTTCATTAGGGACAACTGCCTCCCCGTGGGAAGGTGTGTGCCTAACGCCTCTTTCAATCTCCTGCGATCAATATCGTTGTAAAAACAAAGCGACGCCTCCGCACATTACTCATGGGACCACCACTCAAATTTACACAACGTCATCTGCTTCGTACGACTCTGGGATTCGAGCGTTAAAATTCTGCCAGAGCAGCTTATGTGTAGTACCTACAGAAAAAGCTAGTGATCCTGACTTATGAGAAAAATATTGTTCCGCAAAACTTGACAGAATGAATCTTTTATACTTTTAACTCGTAGATTATGATATAGAACCATTCTTATCCATATTCAACTGAAAGTTAATGTATTGAGTAATATATTCAACGCTCTTGCTCTGAAGATGGTACCTCACAAAAATAATTAATTTAAAGGGAAATTCATAAGATGCGTTAATAAAAAGACAGCTATTCGTCGTAGACTTCAACTCTACATGAGGTAGTTCGCGTAACGTTGTTCTTCGTTCAAATTTAGAAATTAAACATGAGACATTGAAATGCATTGACCCAACAGGAGTCGTCTCGGGTAAGGAATTATACAAATATAAGCTTTAACAGATTGGAACAAATCAAGGACAATATATATCATTATCAGTTATATATCAATGCATATTTAAAGTGTAATCACTTTTGCTGTTTATATACGTATTATGCGAAGTCATTATTCTTCACTTAGTCTTTGCTGATCTCTTCGTGTCCTTGCCTCTCCAATAAAATATTCGTCAGCTAACATCTTTCGCTTTTTCTCGTTGAAGTATGACTCTATGCCCCCTCTCCTACCAAACAATACCTACAATTATAATCTCACACCGATCTAACTGCTCTGACAACACGCCTATTAAGCACCGTTGTTACGAGCCTCCAAAATGGCTGTAGGAAGGTTGGTGAAATGTCATCCTACCTTGCTCTTGTGAATGTGCTGGTGTTGATATTCCGAATCGAATTCGGGTTCGCTGAAGTAGGACTGATCCTGGTCCCAAATAGGAGGAGCCGCGACGCCAACGCCAGCTCCGGGAAGAACTCCGCCGTTCATGTCCGTAGACTCGAACAGACGCAAAACTGACCGGTCTCTGATATCCCTCAGGTGCGATCTGCGAATGGATCATATTTCTTGCCTTTAATTATTCGTTCATAATTACTTTTGCTAATATTTGTTCATTTTTGTTTTGAATTCATTATAATATTGCAGGGAAAGTAATGAAAATACTTTTTATCATCCTACTCCCATTGAAGCCCCAGAACTGTTTGTGCAACGAAACTGTTTAAGTTCTACCTTGTACTTAGAAATTAAAGAAACGAGTTATTTTTTGAGAATGTAGTGAAGTGAGAAAGAAGAAATGAAGCCAAAACAGAACTTTTTTTTAAAAAAAATGTCTTATAAACTATATATTTCTACAGTCATTCTGTAGATAATTTTTGTAAGATTCCGTAAAAAGGAGTGTCTCAACCATTTATACAACAAAAATGTTGCAATTAGTTATTTTATCTCTTAAATATATAACTTTTGAAGAAAAATGATGAATAGGAAAATAATTAATAAATTATTTTTAGTGTAGGGCCATGTAAGTGATAAGCAAACTAGTTTTGATGTAAGCTATAAATATTTTCTCTATGCCTATATGTTAACAATTTTAATGATATT
Source organism: Eucriotettix oculatus (assembly GCA_034510155.1). Classification (NCBI taxonomy): domain Eukaryota; kingdom Metazoa; phylum Arthropoda; class Insecta; order Orthoptera; family Tetrigidae; genus Eucriotettix; species Eucriotettix oculatus. Next base: position 155,631,450 of record CM067377.1, read on the forward strand.
TTTAAAGTAATATCTGTAAAATGTATAAATTAGTTTGCTATACAAGCATGGCTTTAACTATTACTTATTTAGAAACAAATGAGTTACCATGCCCAAAGAATCAGAAGCAACGTCAAAGAAGTAATTATTATAATTTAGTAAAATATTTTTCACATTTATATATTATTTTATTCAAGGGTAAAATATTTTATTCTGTGTGATAAGATAATCTGGAATAATCTGTACTAAAGGAAGGTGTGCCTAAATTGACATTTCTGTAAACTTTGGAATGACTAAAAGTTTGTAGTAAACATACCTGAGATCCTCTAGTTCATAGAACATATCCTTGGAAGAATCGTGGATATATATCTTAACGTGTGGAGAGTCTAAATACTCCATTGTAAGTTGTTTTGGAAATGATCTCACAAAGAGAGCCTTCACAGTATCAATAGAAGTAATTTCATTTGGAAGTAGAGCTCTCTTTGTTTCACTTCTATATTGCAGGAATACCAAACCTGCAATAAGTAGTGCACAATAAATAATGTATATCACACAACAATTGTTATTTTACTGAAAAAACTATTCAAGAAAAAAATTATTTAAAATAATATATATATATATATATATATATATGATTATACTTATCTTATTTTTAAGAATATCAAACTTAAATTAATTAAAGAGGACATAATTACTGGTTTTAAAATTTTAACAGAATTAAGTTTTCAATTATTTGTCTATCTGATTGAAATAGTAGTATTTTCAAATAACAATATTTATTAGAAAGTTTTCTTTAAATAAAATGTGATTAAACTATGTTCAATGAAATAACTCCTCAAAAATTACACCCTATACCTTCATGAGATGTTTTAAATCCTTAACCAATTCTAATTATACCATAAAATAGAAAGTATTAAAAAATTTCCACTCATAATTTTACTGAATGCATGCCTTTGTTCCTCTGCAATAGTAAGTTGAGATCATTGAATAATGTATATTAGCACAATGCTGTTATGTATATAGATGAAAGAACTCAATATATGTAAACTGTATATTTTTGAAAAGTACAATAATTGATATACTTATGAAACATTTCAAAATTGACCTGCTTATTCAAAATATGTTATACAATATTTAGGGAATGTTAAAATATAATTTCCTTTTCATACAGGACAAGAAAGTATTAAAAATAACTTTGTTATATTTAAACCCTATACTTGCATGGAGGCCAAATATAAGTTAGAAAAGTGTAGGCCTAAATGGAACACACAAAATCATATTAGTTTTATGTACTTAAATGAATTATTATAAAATTTTTAATATTGTAGAATTAGAGAATAATTTTTATACTATGTTCAAATTATTTTTGTAAATGATTAAATTTATTAAATATTGTTTACCCTACATACAGTTTTTATATTGGCACTATTTACTACATAGAATGCCTGTCATAATGTTACTCAGGAGCTTTCGGCTTTATTCAGCCATATTCATCTGTAATAATTTTTAATTACAGGATTCATATATTACATGTTATCAATTACAAGTTATAGATCCTTACATTTATATTTTACATTATACAGCATACTCCTACAAAGGAAAGAATCTCAGGTATGCTGTATAATGTGAAATATATATGTCACGATCTATAACTTGTAACTGATTCCTTGTTATGCGAGTATGAAGCCTGTGGTAAAAATTATCACAGATGAATATGGATGAATATAGCTCAAAGCTCCAGAGTATTATTATGATGGAAATTTGATGTAATATATAGTGTCACTGAAAGAAGACTATTTATACGGTATCCTATCATTAATAACCGTCCCAAAAACAGTTGATATAATGCTATAAACTTTATTTTCAAATAAATGTAAAAAATATCATGAGATGTGAAGAAAAAAGTTCATTTAAATTACTTTAGTTGAATTATTTATAATTTTCAAAGGAAACAAACTGAAAGAAGAAAGTCATAAAATTGACGCTGACCTTAAGGAAATCCATTTCTAGATTATTTGAGGGAAAGAAACAATCAACTAGGGAGTGGAATTGTACGTTGTACAGTAGTTTATACCCTAATTGATATTAACTCTTTGTTGGCAATGGTTTAATTTCATCGGTTTATAATAGAGTATTGTGGATAATTTTATTTTCCATTATTTATTTGGTGGAAAAATATAAAGACTTTCTAGAATTAAAATGTAAAATGTTTCAATAAATGAAGTGAAAAATAAGTGGGCATACATTTACATTTATAAATATTCATAAATACTTTTATGATGATAAACTATGAACATTAAAAATCAATATTTTCAAGTTTTCATTCCATGTATGAATGGCACATAACACAAGGATCTTCTTTATATTAAAAAGCAAAGAATTGTAAGGCTTCTGCCACTGTAAGGCAGTTAATAAATACAACTGTTGTTGAATTAAAAAGAAAGATTGCTAAATTAAGTAGAAAACAGAATATTTATTTTTTATGAAGGCCTGGAGCACAATGGAGAAACATGTTTCATTTTGACATGCAAACTGATGAAATGTGTTTCATGAAACAACATACATTTCCACTCCCTCTAATAGGTATATATAGGTATATATTTTGCATTATTTTCCTATATTTCTATCTTGATCCCTAGATCTCATTGTGAATGGTTATAGAAAAATGAATTAGGAACTGAGGATTTATAAAAGAATTTCAAAACTGAAAATTATGTTTGAAGATATTCACAGATGAGGCATGGAAAGTTCTTACTTTTTTAAAAAAATTGTGCCCTGAACCTACAAAAAGCAGACAAATAATTAAATACAAGCTATAATGAGTTTTGTTTCAGGAAAGTTTATGCATTATCTTATGTATTGGTTTCATGAAACATGCTTCTCCACTATGCACTTGGCCTAAAAGTTTATTTGTGCCATCAGGAATTCCTTGCGTATATACTTGCACATAAGGGTATATTTTAAATAAAGTAATTCAGTTAACCTGATAGTATAATGATGATTTTGTTGTAAAGTAAAAATGAACAAATGAAATTAGGAATTATTTGTGCACATGATTATATCAATGGAAAAATTTAAGTAAACCAATTGGAGATTCTTGAAATTCTATTAAGTCAATGTTTAACCTGTATGTAAAGTCTTTATCTTACAGTTACTTAATTAAGAACATGTGCACTTGGAATGGGGAGTATATTACTTTTATATTTCACCTTATAAGATATAAGGAAATGACATTGTCATCGGTTAGCGGATCACTGTAAATGTCTTCCTAACTTTCTGATGAAGGGGGCGGTGCCTCTGAAAATACTCAAGTACTCTAAACCTCACAAGGTGTCTACCATCTTTGAACCTCAGGTAAGTCAGGTAAGTCACCTTCTTCTATCTCTCTGAGATGAATTAACCCAAATTATAATAAGTTGGATAGGAAAGATAGAAGGAAAAAGTCCATTGACTTACCTTAAATTGATAGTATGTGTTGACTGGCAGAGAAGTATAAAGAACCTAAACCCCCCAACTCGCCCCTCTCCATCAGTCAGAGTTTATATTTTTTTACTTACATGACAGATGACACCTACTATCAGTTTAAGGTAAGTCAATGGACTTTTCTGTCTCTCTTTCCTATCCAAATTACATATTTATGACAGAAAAATGGGTGTTCATATTACCTATTAATTTCTCTAATATTAATTTTAAATCCCAACAAAATATCTAAATTGGTATCAAATATGTTTAAAGATTAGAATAAAACTTGACATTAAAGAGTAAAGGCAGGTTTCAGATACACTTGACTGGTTGACCAATTTAAGATTTTAATAAATCATTCAATACTTTTTTTCAGATAAAATTTTTGAAAGATATGAAGCGTTTTTAGTGTTCATACAATTTTGATATTGAAAGTGAGTTTAAATATAAATGTTCATTAAACTGTTGTAGGGATAATAGTCAAATTTAATTACAACATTAAAATTGTAAGCATGATGTTGACATAAATGGTAATGATATGGTTTCAATTAAGATTAAAAAAATATTTTATCAATTTGCATTATATAATAATTATCTTCCATGAAAAATACTTACATTTTTCAAGTGACTACTTTAAATGCTAATTATGTAATAATAATCAATTTAAGATTTATATAATATTAAAATATGTAATTAATAATTTATTTTTCATTAAATGAAGCTGAAAATTCAATCAATGAGTTTGAAGATTTTAATTGATTTATATTAAAAAAAATAAATGTTTAAAATTACATTTTTGCATAAGGCTTTTACATCTTAATATTTTATTTTGGTTGTCTAGAACAGTAAATTCATTTACATTATCACTATTTTTTAAAAAACTGTTGGCTTTTTATATCTGCTTCATACATATGTTTACCATGAATTATTTTTATTCATTCATCATCAAAACAATGTGTGCTACTATGAAATAAAACAACTTGTATGGTATCAGTTCCTCATCAAACTGATAATCAATTAAAAAATATCTCATTTACATCTCTTTCATATGTTATCAAAACTGATTTTACCACTTAATCTGGATCGAATTTATTCTATAGTACTTTGCTTCATTACTACCTTACAATTAAGTATTTAATTAAATAGTTCACCAGCTACAGCACCAAAATGATAATTGTAAAATATTCATATAATAGCTATAATGGAAGTATGTGTAAATAAAATAGTAATGTGATATGGCCACATGAAAACAAAATTAAAAAGTGAAAAACATTTAAATTAAAATATTTTAATTCTTGTGTGTCTAGATGTAAAATGCAAAAATCTTTAACAACCTGTTATTAGAACTGCTGTGTTGTCAATTAACAACTGCTGTAAGCAATTTGTAGCTTATAGAGTTTTGTATTTAATGACATCTACACTGTATTTATACAAATTTAAATAAATTTTGTGCTATATTCCTAGACAAAAGTATCCTTTTAAGCTAATAGCACAATCAATACATATGTACCAAAATTTCATGCACTACAATGTATATTTAGTTAAGCATTTCTGTAATAACAAAGTAATTCAATTTAGATTTAGAAACGATTGTGGCAAATTTTGGCAAATTTGTTCAAACTATAAGCAGGCAATAAATAACTTCAACCAAAAAATAATCCCGATAATTGCCAATGGTAGGGGCACTTGTATGCTTCTACAAATAAAGGACAGTTACAAGGACACTTTAACATTGTTACAGGTGAAGAGGTAAATGAAAGTTTAACTTATGCACATGAGACTTTTGATCTCACCGCATAAGTGGAAAGAGTGCAAGAAAGGAAGAAGAAAGTTTGTTTCAGGAGTTGTGATAACATGCATAAATCATATATGTGCATCAAGATTTACAATTAATTTAGACATGCAAAAAATAACTAAAACTGCAATATATTATTACATATACCAATCATAAAACTTAAAAGAAGAACATTTAAGAATGTTAAAAAATCAAAAATTAATGTTCTGATAGTGTCTACATTCAGAGAGTAATTTAGTTTTCACAAAACAAGAGTAACAACTGGATTCTACAACCAACAATAACTAATATTTTTATAAAAAACTAAAAATCTAATGTGCCAATCTATTGATTCAAAAGTATGGACTTTACACTTTATATAGCCTACAAAACATTTAATTTCTCTGAATAAAGCTGGAAATTATACAACTAAATATTTCATAATGACATGTAAGAAACCGTACTTAAAAATTCTGCAATATTATTTTACACTCCTTTATTCATATTATAATATATAAATGTTTCATAAACAATACTCATTAAATATCTATAATTTTAGGGCTTTATGTTGGATGAGTTGCATATTTTTAGTGATTTAATTTATATTTACAGTGAGAATATTTCTTATTCAGATGTGTTAAAAAATTGTTTACAAGAGAAAACTATAGATTTTATGAATTTCTTCGAAAAAAAGTGATTCATATATAAAAAAATTTAAAATGTTTATTGATTAAATAATTGTTGCATTCCAATTTTCTTGATATTTCCAATGGATTTGAAGCAACAAACAGAAAGCTATTTACATTATAACTTAGATCCTCTCCAGTTTTTGCAACATATGTAACACATATTGTGCATGTTAGAAAAACCAACAGGTATTGGAAATAAAAGTATATATTAATTGCCAATTTCTAGAGTTCTGAAGAGTTAGTGTAATGAAATTAAAATTAAGAGGTAAAAAAGGAGAAATCTTTGTAAAAGAAATGATTTGATGTAAAATATTTCATATGAAAATAAAATAATTTTGGAGATTAAATATAATGTTGGGACTAAAACAAACTATTGAATGTGATATATTTCAACAGTTTCAAAACTTGGAGTACGAGGAATACAAGAAAATAAATAGCAGATGACATTGTATTATAGCAAATAATAGCCTCTTAAAATGCATTAACTTATACTTAAAGCATTAAGCAATTAAGCATTATCAATTTTCTAATAGCTTATAATTTTAGTTCTATTTAAATAAGGTATTGAACAATAAGATGTTAATAGAAACAAACATGGAAAATTACTAACTATTCGTGCAAAGAGAACAGAACACAATGAAGCTATCTAGTTTAATAGGAATCAACATTTTATATTATCAATGTAAGAATGGAGAATTAAATACCACACACTGCTGGTAAAGGAAGATCAAGCAATTGCTAAAAATTATGAGGAAGCTAATAGGAAAAGTAGGCAATTAATATGTAAAACAGAGTTTGATGTAGGTATAAATAATGAATATTTTAAATTGTTGTTTTTTAGATATGTAAACCAATAGCTTAAATCAATCAAGGGCAAATACAAAAATATGTAGGAGACACTTTGTTTTCAATTTTTCAGTAAACGTAAAACACAGCTAATTAAAGACTACAGAAATTCAATAATTAGTGGCACACACTTTCATGATGCACAATTTTTTGGGAGTTCCAAATATAAAAGAGGTGAAATGTTAGTTGTCTGAACAAAGCCAACAGTAGGACGAGGAAGGATTTAAAAAGCATGATCTGCAGGAGGGACTGGTGGGTTTTAGAACTTGTAGAAGTCATATCTTGTGCCCCTACCCCCACTGTAGCCCGTCAAAGCTGCTGGATGTTGAGGAGGCTGCATCCTTTGCTGGCGCTGGTACATTTGAACCATTTGTGGATGATGATGATGTATGATGCCCGGTAGAGGTGGCGGCAGATGGTGTTGGTTCTTACCCAGGGGTCTTTCCAATGTTTTTGATGGAGTTCTGACAACAGGCAGTGAACTTCGCTGCTTGCCCCCACGACGAAATCCCGTTGATGATGTTTCAACTTCAGACATGATTCCTGGATCATCGTCAAACAACATGGCTGTTGATGGAAGGGGTGGATAGCCCCTTGGCAGCGGTGACTGTTTAAAGAGATAATTAAAGTTATTATTTTTTGGGCTTATTCTACACAGCACCAAATTATGTCTAATAATGAAAAATGAACGGTCAAAGCTAAATATTTTTTGTTATGGGCGTGGGTGGAGTGATATAGTTTTATCATTTGTTTCAATTGTAATTGTAACATATAATGCGTGCATTTTTATAGATATAATACTAATTAGTAGATTAAAGTTGGTAAACATAATTAAAGTCAATTTATAATGCGAGAGTTACAAATATTAACGAAACTACTGAGTGACCAACTAAATAAAATTAAAATGAAAGGATGTGATACATACCTTCCTTCTCTGGGATTTAGAACTCATCTGCATTAAAAAGAACGAGAAGAGAAAAATTATGTAAGTATGTAAGTACTTATGATAGTCTAAATGTTTTGCTCTAATTTAGATAAAAGTTTTATCATATACTAAAGAGCAATGGCATTTGAGTCATGCAGTAGTTAATTGCTCCAGAAATCTACAAAGAATTTATCTGAAGGTAATTTGTTCCAACACCGAAATTATATTACTATTATGACTATTTTTATGATGATGAATTAATTTTAAACTACTCCTAACTATAAAACTATAATAAGCATGCTATGGAGAAGTAGATCAATGTCTAGATACATTGGAAGTGACATTTTGCTTTACGTGATGGCGAATATAAAACGCTATTAGTGCATGTGTTATTGTCTCAAATTAGATCCAATTGCAGTAATTATGTCTGAGTGGTTCAGTCTCTATCAGAGGCCGCATGAGGTCATGACCATCAGCGAAATGTTGTCCAGAAATGACACGGGTCGTCAAAGTCGCTCGCTATTCGATGTGTTAGGTATTTGTATTGTATGTTATACTTTACAACGGACTATGACTATTCAAAATATTGAGAATAATTATATACAGCTTTAAGATTTATTGTGAAATTGTATGTCTAATATAGCCAGTGAATGTTTTGATAGTAAAAGTAATTTTATTCCGTCCCATCATTAACACAGAAATTTCTGTGGTTTTCTTAATGAGATATCTGTTTCTCTAATTATCATACAAAGTTGATACATGAGACCCGCAATAATCCGCACGTAACTTTCATTATAGTGCCAGAAATTCTTTAGTTTCTTTTTATGGAAGTTGGTATAACTACTTGTGCTCCCCCTTTATATATTCGTGTAATATTAGTTAAACGTTACTTTTTTTACCGTGATTAAAAATTAGTTTCTTGTAACAAATCGCGGTTTTTATCTCCTACATATCCTACTAATACATAATAAATATGATTAAACAATATGATGTATACTTCATTTTGATAATTAATTGAAAACAACGACAAAACTGAAACCCTATTAATTAATTGCAACTATCGATCGTGTTCACGGTTCAAGGCGCACACTATCGTGCATTAATAGAAGCTTCTCGAACTTCGTACAGTAAAGCTCATACTAATTTCCCAAGAGTTCACCAGATTTCTCTGTAATGCGTTAGGTATACTCTAAATAAAATAAAACTATCTTATTTTACATGACGTATTTGTACGTATTTAATGGACGTGAAAACTGCAGTGTTTCTGTTGGATTAGTTTGCGAAAGTGATCTTCCGTTTAAGAAATTTCATTTAAACCGTTAAAGTTACAAAATATCGATATGCAATGCATTAGGTTGTCATATCATTTGCAGTAATGCCAAAATAAAATCAAGAAGCTGCAGTTATATTTATAAATAAAAATGCTTTACGTTTGGAATATTATCAGACATTATTAAAACCCAACGTAGTAGTGTGACAATAACCAAATTAACCTATATGTTTTATTTCAGAAACACTACCACACATCGATATTGGTGCCAAACCGTCGTATTTCGAAATGTTTCCACTTTGTTTCCCACGACGGTTGTGGAAAAAATAATTCGTTGCTTTATAATAAACTGGCGAAAAGTAACCATATTTGTCGAACAGATGGTTAGGAACCTATCGTGAGAACCAGCAAATATACATCAGTGATTGTCAACTTAATTAATAATTCCGACATTCCACATTCATGTGGGTTTTCGAAATTGTATTCTACACTCTGCTAATGCGATGCCGTAGAAAAATACCGAATAAGACTTGCTGTTCAGAGGAATCGTCTGGGCCGAGATTGAAAATAAATCGGGGTACTGACTGTGAGCGAATATGGTACCTCGAGGTCCATGCTGCGAGCCAGGACGCCTCCAGGCCCCGAGTGGTGCTGGTGGTGGTCCGCCCCCGACAGGGTGTGGCGCCGTGGGTCGTCGCGCCGCCCAGGTCTACCTCCCCCACCTCCGCCGCCGCCCCCGCCGCGCCTCAGGTCCTCATCTCTGCTTCCGACGCCGCCTCCGACACCTGACAACAAAACGAAATAACATTACTCATTACTTATGATAATTTTAATTTTATTTGAAGTATAATGTCGCTTCGACGGCTGGGTCATTACCGACAACACACAAATGTTACATCAGTCTAGCTAATAAAATTTACAATTACAAAAGTTTAAACAAGTCTGTTTCCTCGAGGAATTCCAGAAGTGCAAGGACTGCTGTGGGGTTAGTGTAGAAATCCTCCGCGGTAAAATTTGGTACTACTCGTTCAGAATTACTTTCTTGTTTAATAATTTTGATCCCTTATAAAAACATACTATGAAAAATAACGTCGTTTACGGAATATTTAATATGTAGTAAAATTTATGTTACTACACAATTTTTTCCGTTAGTGAAAACCATTTTTAGTCATATAGTAAGCACGCTTATTATTTTCAATTAATTAGTCTGTATTGACTGACTGATTGAATTTGTTACTTCACAAATTTTAATTTCAAAGCATACAAATTTCGATTCCTGAAATTATTTACAAATACTATTTTGTAATGATTACCAATTATAAAATAATACGCTAATCATTTTTAGGTCAATTCGCCACAATTATTTCATAAAAGTACGACGATCGAGGTTATATTCTACGTTGTACGTCAGCATAACCAAAATTAACATTTAACTTTCGACAATGAAGCAGACTGTTAAATGATTAAAACTAAAATTGACCAACTTTATTAACTAAAAATTTTATGAGCATCGTTTATTTTGATATATATTAGTAAGATTAATTAGAATTGTTTCTTTTGTATTATTTTAGGATTATATACTGTCTCACAAAACATAAATTAATGTATTGATTTATAGCTAATTAAGTAGGAAATACATTAAATTGGTTCATTAATATTTAGTTGCCGGCCTCTGTGGTCTAGTGGCTAGCGCCACTGCCTCGGATCACAGAGGTCCCGAGTTTGATTCCTGTAAGGGCTTGAGTGTTTCTGTGCGTCTTTGTTTTCCCAAATCGAGTAATCCTTACGAAGAAGACAAGATCCCCAAAATGGTAAAGTAGTAGCTAACGACCTTAATTGTTGATTCGAGATTATATATATATATTTAATTAACCGCACAACGATTCATCCCGAGATCTTCAGGTGTTACAGTATTATTAATTCATTTTTTACTTCCTGATGTGTTTAAATATATATAAAATCACATAATGTAATGAATAAATATCGAAAAGAAATTATTAAAAAAATTGGAGAACACTGGAATAACTTACATTAAAATGAACCGCGTACAGACTCTCTCCCAAATTTATTATTTAACGTCAAATTGACAAAATGTATTTGATCATAATAAGTATGATTTAGACTTTCTTACTGTGACTGAAAATGAAACCAAATAAACATTAATTGGAATAACAGATTAATGATCTATTTCTGTTATCGTGATGAAGACCAGACAGTCTTCATATCTGTCGTAAATTATTCACAATCCCTCAGGCGCAAAAATGAAGACAACTAGCTCTTTTTCCCAGTCTGATACTTTCGTCTATGACCGATTACGAATTGAGTTTACAAACGATTGATTCAATCGCCCTTACTTTCTCTTCGATTTTATTAATCTCACATAAGAGAACGTGAAAGCACAAAATTCTCTACTATTTGTCAACATATGCTCAAATCCAGAATATTCTGTATTTAAAGGAACTTTGACTTTTACTTGGCATTGTTGCAGACTTCTGAAACTATTAGCTAATATTGATGAACAAAATGCAGCCATAACAAGATGTAAAATGTAAAATATGTTGCTATCTATTGCACAAAAACACGTGATTGCCTTTCATTTATTTATTGCCTTCAGTCAATTGACTGGCTAATATAGTTACTTTCTAATTAGTATCATTATGCATTTTGCGTCTCCACTTAGTCTTCCATAACAATTTACCGATCTCTCACGTGAAGGTTTCATACACACGGAATTAAAAACATATTCCAGAATAACAATATTTAAAAACTCTAATATTTACGTTAAGTGATGAACGATGAACTGTTATTATGCCTCATGCAATGTCAATATTAACCTTGGCCTCATCCATTTATCATAATTACATAGTGTTTTCGAACGGAGTGACCTTAGTTTCCTCATTTAATCCAGAGGTGCTTAAGTAAGGTACTCGCGATATGATTTAAAAGACGGTGGTGTGCATTAGCACCCATATATATATATATATATATATATAACATAATTATCTCCATTATAACTGCTTATAGTTTAATTTTATTATATATAAAAAGCTGGCTAGGCTGTTTGTGAAACCAACGAAAGAGAAATAATGAACGCGATTGGTTAATTTTAACATCCAATTGAGATGATATATACCACCAGACGAGAGACGGGAATCCAGTACCTTTATTGCCATTGGTTAAAATTTGTTGGCAAGGAATATTGACAGGACAGTCCTTGGTGGCCTAAAATTGTGACAAAAGCTTGAGTTCACACTTGCAAACAACACGTGCGGACCCCGTGAATATAGAAAAGGTATCCTTAGCAACAATAATCAAGAAGGGACAGGAAGTGGAAAAGGGACCGTGTGAAATCGCCAAAGCAAATGAAAATAATAGCCACCATTTTCATGCCCCAAGATCCGGGGACACTTTCACAACCTGAACCCTACACCCCACATAAAGTCTTGGCAGAAAAATTCAACACGAGCCAACAAGAGAAATGCTGGAAAGACCCAACTTTTCGATGCCCGCAAAACAGACGACGGCGGAGCAAAATTAATAAAGGACGGAGCTTAGGAGATTTTCAGTCATTATTATTATTCATTTATTTATTATTTGGAGAGTTTCAATAATTTTTCTACGTTGTATCGAGTCCGCAGCATTACTGAGTATTCAGCAATTTACTGTAGGATTCTCTTCAGCCACATGGCTGATTGTTGGCGACGAAACGAGTAACTGTTTCAACGACCGCAACTGACGACGGACGAATTGGACTATCATCCCTAACATCATGATCTGCAAGCTGAGCGGTGATGTACAAATTCACGTTTCTCGCGCCTGGCTAATTTGAGTGTAATAGAAAATTTCGATGCCAACTTTTGTTTTTACCCCATTAGAGACCCAGAGAATTATTACGGTATGTTGAGCTTAGCAAGTAGCCAGCCCAAATTTAAATTGAGTGTTTTTTTAAACTGTCTAACTTTTTTATTCCCAATTATGTAAATTTTAATTTAGTAAAATTGTTTTTAGATTTAATAAAATTCCAATTTCATTTTTTATTAATATTAATTACAAACCCCACCACACTACGAAGATAAAATGTATAATTGAATTTCCGCTATAACAAAGTTTAATAAAATTATCAAGAGCTATCGGCGCACTCAACCTTAGCACCTTAAAATCAAGTAGTCTAACTTTCGGCGTGACTTTAAATTCATAGTTATCAAGCTCGGAACATGATTATGAACTGTGCAGGTGAAAGTTTTGCATAAGACAAAAATTTCATGCTAGTTAATTATTCAAAGCTATACAAGAAGCAGCAGTCCATTATAAGACGCTGTCCTGGGACAAGCTCAGGGACGTTGATGAGCCAATTCCTTTCAAAGTTGCTGTCACTCGGGACCGTAAATAACGCGGGATGATACGCATTTCGGAGATGATGGAGACTGCGGCTGGAAGTCAGCGACGGGACGCGTCGTCTGGATTATTAGTTGGCTGGCTGTCAGCGTATTTGTTGCCCTGGTCTCGTGGGAGATCTGCCATGTTTCCAGTGTCAAATTGGAGACGTGACCACGCTCGCACCATCCGCCGCTAACTTCCTCAACATCTGATTCTGTTAAATATTAACTATCAATTATCCCGGTCAAATATATCTTCCCTGTAAACTCTGACATAATACATTCATTAATTTTGAATATTTGTATTAAAACACGATCATTGTCCGCAACTGGAAATAATATATATAAATGCTATATTCAAACGACGACGGCAATCATTTTTTTTCTCACTTTAGAAACATTTGTGCGTACCTAGTTTGAATACGAGATCTTTCTTTTAAAAAAATCGAGCGATATTACTCACCCTGTAGAGTAGTTAAAAACTAATCGAAATGACTTATGATTTCATTCATTTTTAACATTTATAATTTTAGAGCACGATAAATGTATGGTGGATTTAAGGTAGCCACGTGAACACTTCGATTGTTTAAGGAAATAGTAACCGTATTATTAATGACGTTAACATATTACTTTAAACAATTTTTCCTCTCGTGAAATAAAGTGTTTTATAATAAAATATTGAATTATCCTTGTAGTGTTGTTATTAAGAAAATTTATTCTACATGAATTGCGTCACGAAATTTCGGCTACTGCCCTTTCAACGTATTGTTTATGGACGTTCTTCTGGCGATATTGGTGATATTACCAATTTTAAAATTATTATAGTGACGATATATTCTGGCCAAAGAACCTTGTGTATAAAACAAATTTGCCCTAAACCATTACTTTATATTTCTCACTGTGTTAAAACATTAAAACTTTCCAATTATTATAAACAATAGGACCCCGATAATCAATAAGTCGAAAATGTCAGTAGCAGAAAACTCCTGACGTAATCTACTTAGAAAAGACGATATTTGAAAAAATAAAAATGGGTTAAGAACAATTTGGTATTTTAATTAACGAATATTATTTACGTTACTCAAGGACGAATAACGCTATTATTTTACATGTAAATTTATTACAGATACTGTTCTCTAATTTTGTACTTGATTATGTACCCAAAACAGACTATTAATTGTACATCACTATTAACAAAATGGTAATACAGGAAAAGGAGTTAATTAATTATTGATCTCACTGGTTTAATTAACAGTTGGCTATGACATCTTGATACAACGTAAAAAAATTCATCCATGTGAACGTACAGAATATTTGAGATGTTTTGTCTCACGGCATTCGTACCGTAATTTGTTCTCATTTATTAGAATCCCTGACTCCCGCAGAACGTATATCAAATTATCTGAAAGAATCGAAAAAAAAATTCCATCAATCTGTTGTCGTCATTCAGGCAAATAAAGTTTCATTTTATAGAATATTATTACAATTAAAGTAGAAGGAGATAATTAGTTACGTCATATCTTTTCTGGAAGTTTCGATAGTTCAATTCTTTGCTTTAATATTGATTTTGAAACAAATCATTGTTAACTTTTCGTTGAACGAATAAACGAGCAGACGTAACCTTCGTTAATTGCGAGTATTTATAACTGGAAAATATTGGATGAAGAGATATAAAATATATTATATTCAAAAATTTGTAATGGTTTAATATAAATTCGGGGGGGGGGGAATATTTTATTTTCAGTTATTTTCGTCTGTCAGGTAAGAACAGGGAAAAAACCCTGCCCTCAGATGTCTTGCGCGGGTAACGGTAAGTTGGATCCTGTCAAAGGGGGGGGGGCGGTAAAATTCAAAGGTCAATCGTGAAGGAGACGAAGAAGTATAAGCACGCAAAATACGGTCATAGACGAGTTGACAGGAGTAGGTGTTGCGACGCCAGCACGCAACAAGTATGCAGGGTCCCAGGGTGAAGGAAGCAGGTTGGAGGAAATATTAATATAAAATATAACCTGGAGCCGTACCACTACCTCCTCCCCTCCCCGTACCCTGTTTATAGAGTTCTCAAATATTTTATTTTATTTAAAATAAATCTTTTTGCTATTGAAAATTTAAAGCTCCCATCAGAAAAACTAAATAGACCCTGTAAAATTAATAATTAAAAAACAAAACGTACATTACAAATTATATTTATAGTTTAGTATATTTATGTATACAAATCACTTATCAACGTTGAAAATTTTTAATCCTGCCTTCTAAAATTCAGAAACTAAGTTGAGAATTATATTAACTTAATTTGTTCCTGTACTTTAATATTTTATTGAAAGTTACTATTAGTAATATTCACAAATTATTAAGGTTAATGCTTTCTTTTCACCTCCGTAATATGTAACCAAAATTAACTTCCCCTGTGGAAGTCGCGTCTGAGGCGATAAGGAAAATTTTAACCGAATTTACTGTCGGCAGGATTCAAGGTAACTGGAGCGTGTATTTGATAAGTAAGAAGTTCTGACAAGAGACGAGACAAACTTAGTGAACTACATCATATTTTCCTCGTTTTGCTGTAATTCAGTTACCGCCGCGCCCCCTTTACATATAATGACTGTTTGAGAAGCAATCAGTAGCCAAGTTGTGAATTAATCCCACTGTTCGTAAACTGGAGCGATGTCAAGAGATTGCTCCAAATACCTAGGATTTAAGATGAGCCACGAGGAGAGTTAGACTGGATTAGAGGAAGTTGTGTAACAATCCTTTATTTAGAAACTAAATTATGAATCGTATTAAGTATACAGAGATTACTCGAGGACGTTTCAATTGTCAATGAATACTCTATAAGTATATAGTTCCGGAGTAATAATATTATTTTCTTTTCTTTTGTGCTAAACTGAAATCTTTATAAATAAAACGTTAATGGGATGAGCACTTGAAATGGTTAAATATTAATATTACTTTTTCTAACTCAAAGGTACAGCACAGGTTAAATTCTTTACAAAATTTCAATTCAATATTAGGGCATTAGAGGACAGTTAATACACATTTCAATTATAGGCTACGAGTAACTGCACTGTCTTCATGTCCATTCTTCATTGGTACTTCTGTATGTACGAGACGATTTATCTTCGGATCAATAACACTTGTAGATTAATATAATGCGTGCGGCACGCATGTGCTGCAAGTGGAGGACGTAGTAAAACTGTTTTACGCGCAGTGAATTTGATGAGATACAATTATATACTAAACATAGTTCTTCACTATTTCACAGTATTTACGGGACGGAAGGTAATTATCACGTTAGTCTGCTATTGTGGAATACCACAGTGATAGGATAAACAATAAACAACTATAATAAGTTTGTAGCAGAATCTCACAGAATTATTTACACAATCCTTTCGTTATCGATAGATTAAAATACATACAATTACAATAAATCAACGATTAAAAATTATATATTTCGTTTTGGGGTATCCAGTGCGACAGAATAGGAGCTTATTATCTCATGGAGTTCTTTAATTTTAGATATATCACAAACGGAGGAGATAAAATGAAAAAATAGAAACTTTCGAGAATTGATGAACTAAATTGCTGTGGAATATATAAATACACATTGTAGCTATATGACGGGGGAGTAGAGAATTAATTTAAATTAATTCCGGAGAGAAAAGTCTTATGTCGCGTTTAGTAGACTTGTGGAAGGAAGCAGTGGAATGGATGTGAAACGAAGTAAAATACCTACATATCAATGCTTGGGCTCCAGTGAAAAACTAACACGTGATCACCAGTTACAAAGTATTGATTAAAATATACTTAGCAGCCTCTCTGGCCGATTCGTCCAATGGTTCCCATAAACCGAAATAATACGATTGGTCAGAAATGTTGGGGAAGCCAGAGGAGGATAGAAATTGTGATTAGAGAAGGAAGGAGAAATAGACAGTGAACAAGAGAGAATGATTTTTGAATGTGTTTTCTGAACCTATTTTTGTGGACACAATGATGGCGAGTGTTTCTTTTTTTTTGGGGGGGAGGGGAGGGTTGTTTGTTTGAATTTTTATTTAGACGACGACTGAATAAAGCAAAGCCCAAAATGTTTAAGTGTAGTACACATCTAAATTAGTTCCTATATTTTACCATTGAGAAAATTTCTATAAACATCATTATACACAGCAACAATCGGCACAGTATTTTTGTTGGACTTAACCAAATCTGGAAGTTGTGTGTCGTATTTTATTCTTGGAAGTTTTATTATTTATTGGTTTGATTTCAATAAAGATCAAAAATCGGATGTATTGTCATAGACCATTGCTCGACGAACCAGAATTTTTTCATTTGAACAAAAATATTTGACATATGACTACTTTGTTGATGCGACTATAAAAAAATTAATAAAAAAATATTGATAATATGTAAATAATTGTCACTGTGGTCACTAGTGACCTAAGTCGATGCGAACTTCATAAATAAATTTTTAAAAATACAACAAACTTTTCTGACTTTCAAATTAACAATAGATAAAAAAGACGGCCACAGTTCAGCATTAAATAAATCACTACTTTTTAACAAAAGCGACGTTTCTTCTCCATTTTGAAACTCCCTCAGGTTTAATTTTAACGTCGCTTTTGTGGAACAGTATCACGTAGGGGTTACCAATATAGGATATAATTAACTATTTCTATGTTGCGTAAATACAAATTCTTTATTGTTTATAAAGCATAACATGTGTCACATGTCGTTCTCGTAGTCTATTTATCCCCCTTTTTTCGTTTCCTTTCAAATGGTATTAAATGTTAAACACCCCCTTCCCAAAAAGAAAGATCGACAAAGAATAGATGAGGGGCAAAGTCATTCCAAATTTCTTGATATCAGTCCAAAACTCTAAGACTTTAAGTCAAATATTTGACTTTAGTAGACCAAGTATATGCCCCTATTTATTGGGTTTTAGTAGGTAATTCTAATATTAATATCCTCAAGAAAATAATTTATTTATCTGACATTTAAAGTTATACATTTAGAGTTATAACAGCCTCTTTGTCAGTTTTCATTTTGTAACAATAAAACCATGCACTGTAGTTTTAATTTTTTTTTGTTCATGTACCTAATTTAATCTATTGTAATTTTCATTTTACTTTACCTGAAGAAGTCTCAAGTGACAGACGAAAGTAGTATAGTTCATTATTTAAATAAAAAAGAGGTTTTTTTTCACTCGTTCAATCCTCAAGAAAATTTTATATTTCTGAGTAGTTCGTTTAGTATATTTAGTACCTGTCACTAAATTGATATGACTGTGGTTTTAGTGCTTTGTAAATGTACTTGTAATATCCCAAGTTACTAGAAATTTTTACATGGGAACGGGTATGTTGTACTAGTTTTACTCACGACTGTGCTAATTAAAATTATAAATTAGGGTATGATTTTATGATCGCCTATAAACTCGGCGTAGAAAAATTCGGACGTTTGTTCTACGGGCAGTGCACAGATTATGTAACCAATGTTAATTAAATCAAGAGCATTGACAGTCCCAGTTGCATCAGAATTCGGCCGGAAGGAGAAAAGCCACTGGCCCGTAAACATGGAGTTTCAAACAATCGCGCCTGTTTATGCTACTAGATTGTGTTTATTTATCAATCTCGGCGAGAAATCCTGTGCTTGACAAGGTCTTGCTGACTGATAAGCACTTTAGTTTGCAGAGGATTCTAATAGCTTCCTATTTGCGTTACAAGTCTCTTTTTGAGAAGCACATAACTCAACTACACTATGTCCATCATTACAGAGCCATTTTGAATCTGTCTAGTACAGCATCGTTAAATTTTACGAGCGCAGTTTTTGGAATTCTTTTAAGAGTAGGTATTATTAGTTTATCTGCGCCGAGAAGAACCTGTATTACATAATAGTAATAGATAAAAACACGTCTCTATGTCTGTGAAAAGTTTATTCAATCTATCTGGCTGGCTTATGTGGCCGAGAACCATAGATGCAGTCAAACACCACACAGAGGAAAGATTAGGTTCTTGAGAAGCTCTACAAGAGGTTTACGATAAGCTTCATTGCCCAACACATCCCGCACATCCCGCGGTCAACTTCCGTGTGTAAAGGATAACCATAAACTAAATATTTTACAATTTCCATTTACATAATCAGTATAGTTTTGTACTATATCCATACGAAAAGACGTCATAACTGCTATCGCCACTAAATAGTACTTTACTTTACGATCCAATTTTAATATGCAATTAAGAACGAATTAACAGACATTTTAGTATTCAATTTTTTTGTTGATAAAAATACTTTGTAGTTAACAGCAGTACGTTTCTGTTCTTTTCGTGCCGTCTTAGTATGGTCCAATAACAATTAAATCGGTGTAAATTTCAGCTTCGATTTCGAATACTTCAAACGGACCGCCCTGCTTCACATTACCTCCCGCTAAATCATGGTCATGTTTGTGCTCAGTACATGATTGTCTGCAATGAAAAATGCGAATGCAAAGTATTCCGTTCCACGCCCCTGCAACACCCGTAAAGGTCAATAAAGCAGCACGAACAAATAAATAAGAGCACAAACTTGAACGCATCAGAGGACTTCGTAAGGGAACACAATAAGCAGCGAAATCCGAATATGTTTGAATAATTCATTAATTATAGATCTCATTTTAAAGTAGTTTATGTGTTTTTTAAAGTACTATCATTAAAAAAATCACTGTCGGGATTATTTTAAACCACACTCGGAAAACTACCGCATGATCTTGTATACAATACTGTCATGTATGACTTATTCCTAAATTTAACTCAATTTAAAATATATAACAAGGAAAACGCTCGTTAGAAAAGTGTGTCAACTTGGTTCTAAAAATGTCCACTTTTTAAAATTAGACATTATTAATTGGAAGGAATTATAAATGTAGTATATTACAGGTCGGGTCATTTGTCACAGAGTATTAGTATCACTATCGCTGTTGAAGAATTATTAAACTTTTACCTAATTATTCTCGTCATAATTTGAAAACGCTCGAGTCATTTACTGTTCTGCTTTATGTTTTCTTGTTCCCAAAATCTGTCCACAACCATCAAAGAAATTTTCATCTCTGGATCTACAAAATATTATTTTAAAACTCTTATAAAAATGAAACTTACTGTTTTTCTGCGTGCCTTTTTAACATTTCAGACGTTTCGTGACTAGCCTCAAATTTTTACAACACTAATCATACTTTACTTTTTGGGCCCAAATCTTTCCGCCCTGATTCTCTCAATATGTCATACCAATCGTTATTAAATTTCTCATCTAAGTGATTTGTGTTCGAGTTCAATGAATGTTCTTTTCCTGCACCATATTCGTTGTTAACCATCTTTTATACCACATAAATAAGTGACTTTTACTGTGATTCCACTATTGCTTGAGATTACCACAGACCATGCAGGGAGAAACCTGTAACTTCCAATATATATTATGAATAACGCAATTTTACGAAAGCTCTAGTACTAGTTTCAATATAATCGTAGAAACAATATCTGATCTAATCTTTTAATTTAAAATATTTTATTTCGGACAGTATGTAACAATTCAGCTTGATATAATCTACGTTAACGAGTTAAAAAAGTAAGGGAAATATTTCGTTAAGTTGGAGGAAATTTGACTTTTATTGATACTCTAAATTAATTTTGAATTCGATAAATATGTTACGGGAATAAAGGAGTCTTAGTTTTGAAATGGTTATTATTCTTGATGCAATGGTGACATTCTTGGTTCAAGACCAATACGTAAGTATCAGATCCCCCTGAATGATGTATACGGAAAGTTATTTACATCTCAACTACAGTTTTTCACGGTGATCGTGCGTCTAAGTTGAACACTGTGTTCCATTACAGGCAATCGTCTTCAATTCATTATGCTAATTTTCCCCATAACAGATTGATAGAAGAGTGTTTTCATGCATATACGTTCCTACATCTTAAATCGTCACTGCTTACTTCGTCGTGGCGTGACACAGGAAAGTTGTTCTATTTTAGGGTCGAGAAACAATTACTGAGCCTAACAAGCCTTGCTATTCACTTTAAAGGAAATGCTTTATAAATCTACCTTTGTTATTTAGTGGAAACGTGAGACTCGTACCTCAGGGTCTTGCGTTGCATTGCATCGCTTACCCATGAGCACGGAATCATAAATAACTTAGTCCACAGCGGTTGTTATTTTAAGGAATGAACCTCGCTGAGGGGGGACGTATATATTTGCAAAGCAAAGGGAAACTTCCAAATAGAATAAGTGTAATTAAACTAGATTGCCACACCTGAAACACCTTTGCAGGCGCTCAGCGTGGCGTTCATAGCCACACGTCAATGCTAATTAGACGGAAGGCGCGTTAATTAGGGGTATGTTATTCACTGCATTTAATCTTGATATATTTCCACGGAATAAAATAATTATTTATCGATAATTAACGTTTTTAGAACCAATTTCCCACGTCGTAACATGAACAGTTTTGTTTTGTTTATTAAACATACTGTGATGATAATACTTTTTGAAAAGTTAAAGAACTGAAAAACATAAAACTCTCTAATATACTAAAATTATAATTTATTTTCCATCACATTAAATTGCACGATGTCCAAAACATAAACAAATATTCAAACAATTAATTACCTGGTAATTAAAGTCATTCTCCTACATCAAACCAATTTGGATATATATTAACTCTTACAAACAAATATGTGAAATGACTTTGGCTAATTCAAAGAATGATGTATCAGAATTTACAATAATCAAGCATCGCGATCGCAGTGCCACCACCGCCCTCTTCTCAACTGAAACGGAATGATGCACTCCGTGCTCTATGCTCAATATAATCTATATATTTGGCTTTTCAGCAAGAAAATATAAGAATCATATTTATTTATTATAATTCCTCTGCGTGTAGAATAAAATGCGAGCGTCGTTTCTATAATGAGCAACCGCGATTATACAATTACCTGAAATTTATTTGTTGTGACAAAGCGTAACACGCTATTTGGAAGCACGGCGGAACCGACTGATTTGAAAATTTTAATGAAGTTTTATTTTTTAGTGCCTATGAATCAATTTTTATTTATAAAAAAGACTTGAGTTCCCCTATTTTGACCTCCAAAAGTATTTATGAGTACTGAAATATATTTAAAACACTTTGTAGCTTAATCTAAAAATTCCAAATATCTGTAGCAGTATTTCCAGTTTCCAAAATAAAAATTCAACTCAATCAATACAGTAAAATGAAAGTAATGCGATCCATAATGACGGAAAAGAGAAATAAAATGAATGGATCTGTAAATTATATTATACATGCTAAATTATAATATTTGAATGCTATGTAACTCTGTATCTCATTACAAACATTTGCTGGTTTCATTGTTCTCAAAAAGGCTTTGTTTTCTTCCTTCTGTTTGAATTGAATTTTTTAAAAAATGGTATCGGTTTAGGTTTGGAACTCCGGAAAGGTTACACAGACTCAACCAGCATCATGACAATTTTTTTAGAAATCCTACCAACTGCCCTTGCAATTTTCACTAATTTACAATATTTAACAAATAATTAATTAATACTGCTAAATTATTCTTTTCAAAAAGTACTTAAAACCATTACACGTAGCTCTCTGCCCGCTCATATGAGAATAAAAAATAAAGTATGAAAATGAAGAACATGATCTTGTCAATATCAAAAAAGCAGTAATTAACGGGAACAGTAGATTCCTGGGTCTGTTAGAACTCATCTTTAAGAAAATAATTAATTCAGGAAAAAAGTAAAGGTAAATTTATTTTTAACTATTCCTAGGGGTCCAGATATTTCAAATTTGTATATAATTTTCGTATTAATTGATTCTTTATATCCGTCTCCAGCGTTGAAATATTTGCTTTTGCAATAGTTTTGGAAGAATATCCATATAGGGTGCATTTTATGCAAGTTTGTATTTTTTTCTCAATTTGATTCGTAATTTCCAATTTCAGGTAAACTGTAAGTTTTCTTTATCCCGTAATTCTAAAATCTGTTTTTCGTATGTCATCTTGTCAAATATAATATGTTTTTAAAGTTCTCGTATTTTGCCACTACAGCGCTGCAGTTGCAATTTTGAACGTGCGTGATAACATCCTCCAGTCGTTAGGAAACCAGAAGCATCTGTGAAGGATCGTCACTTTCTGTTTACCTTTTGTTAGAGCATTCAGAAATCTTCAAAATAATTGAACAATCAGCCGGAATTCGTTTCTTGATTGCAAGGAATGTTACAGCAACGAGCTTTATTGTATTTTAATAATTATCGGTAGTTATTTTATAAGCAGTCCTCGATATTTCAAAACATTTAGGTCGGTTTTTCCATATTTCGAAAGCTGCTGGAGGGAAATGGACTTCCTAAATAAATAAGTTATTGTCAAGCGAATGAATATATATAAAACATCGGGTATCATACCTTCACTCGATCTACTTCAAACCTTGTACACTTTATATTATTACCCGATGGAAGCAGCATGAAGTAATGACGGCATTGCAATTTCACTAGGCATCATTACAAGTGCATTATTTACGTATTGAAAATAATTTAACAATTTCCCCCAATATTAGCTTTTGGTCCCGAGTTTATATATTAAGTAAATCGACGACGAAATTAATACATTTTTCGTGAACCCATGAGCGTCATCTAAATAGATTTCAAGCTACAAATGTTTGAACAAGGTATTGGTTTCTTTTTGCCAATTTGTCACAGGAAACAATACGTGCCAATCGTAAATTTTCTTATCGCTGCGTGTACGCAGCTGTAATTTATTTCGTGTGAATTATCGCTTTACCCGATGCATAATAACATCGCATATGGTATAAGTTAGTGTCTTCCAAAGATATTAAGTAAACATTGGAAACGTTTTCAGACTTTTACCATGAGAAATGACAATTTTTCATGAATTATTTGAAAATGGTGTGGTTGGAACACGCGACCTGCACGCCACGACCTTATATGATATTCCGAACCGGTGCTCACCACAAACACACGAAACCATAATAATTTGTAATTAATTTATGAAGTTATTAAGGCGAACTGCGGTATCTGAATATCCATAAATTCATTTTTTTGTAAACGATTATATATGGGCTATCAATTACACAGGGGAAGCTCGTGCGCCGGGTGATGGATCGCTCGTGAAGGGCAATTAGAGGCTACAACATGGCCCCATACATTCAAAATATTACCAAATCATTGGAAAAAGGTTAAATTTAAAATGTAAAACGGGTTGTTACTCTTAATGTAAAGAATTAGAGAGATTTTGGTCCGCAATAAAATAGTTCTATGGTATAAAGTAACTTGTAACCATGTTGCATTGTCTGATCAGTTAAAACCGTAGCGATGTAAACGGTAAATGTTTTAAGAATGCAAATCAGAATTGGATTTGTGTCTGTACGGTATAAAATACATCAATATAGACAAGACGTTCCTGTTACCAACTTATGATTTGTCCTGAAGAAATTGTTTATAATTACTTGAACGTCGTGCTATTTGCAATTGAATTGATAACTCGCTTTTTGTGGGATTATGAACTCGGATAAACTCTGGTTAGTACAGAAAGAATTCTCAATTCTTGAATGTTTGCATATAATAAATAGCTGCTTTTGACTCTTACCACGAAAAAGGCAATGAAGTACTCGTAACTCCCACTATTGACTTCGCTCCTTCGGAGAGCTTACTTTTAATGTGCTATAATGTCAAACAAACATCTCTATTAACATGAAATTCCATAAATGACGTAATCTAATTGATACATCCTACCCGGCGATTTACCTAAAAGTCATAGAGGGGAAAACCTAGAGATACTTGCATCAGGTAGGTGGGGCACTTGGTACTACTCCCACGCCTTTATGATACTGGGAGGCCGACTTTGTTGTGGGGATGCAACAAGCTTGGCTCCATGTCTCGGCTACATTTGAGGGGTAGCTGGATCAGCAAACAAGTCTTACCATATGCCCAAGGAAAGCATATAACTGGTTTTACGTAATCTTATGTTTTATAATTTGGAAAATATTCACGGCAGTTTTCTTGGCCTTACACGTTTCTAGTCTTTATTATACACCCAACGGTCTCAAATCAGGGAATCTTGAATAGCATTGGTGAGGAGCAGAAGTCGTTAGATTAGAGAGAAGTGTGTGGGGTAGGTACAGAGAAGAAAGACCGCTACTAGAATATGTTACTCAAGTCAGGCTAGATATGGGCGGAAAGCAATAGTTACGTGCAGGATAGATTAGTATGTAAAACTGCTCAACACCAACTAGCTGACGGGGAAAAAACATCAGAAAGGAAAAAAGCAATACTGGAGATAAGTAATTTAGGGTAAAAAATTTTCATAGAAAAGTTGGCAACAGGCAGTTAAAAATATTGAGGTTATTTGATATACAATATCAATTTATTATAAATGGAGGCGACTTCTGTTGAAGTCCAGGACTCACAGTGGGCTGCAGCACCGATGACGATAGTAAAATTTTTCTTTTCTACTGGTATGTATAATTTGTTACGACCATTTACTAACTATAACTTTACCTTTAGATCAGGAGTTAAGTGTACAGTCGAACTGGCCATAGAACAAAAATCGATGTAAAGTTACAGAAATTCTTATGGTGCTAGTATGACGAAACTCCGCCAGATAGTACTTTCTGATCCTTTGTGAACCAGTGTCACCAGGGAATTCATGCTGGGTGGTCGCGTTTAGTTTTAAGGAAAATGGTCATTTCTGTACGTTGTGTTACTTGTAAAATTGACGATGTCGCGCAGCAATGTGGATGAAGTTTTGATTCAACGTTGGGGAAGCATTTGCAGAAACACATTGAATAATGTAGAAACCATTTTGTTGCGATTTTTTAGTCTATAAGGAAACTCAAGACTAGTTCAAGCATTTTAAAGATGAAAGAGTAACGCTGGACGGTATCCGGTAAGCCGACACGAGAACTTAAAATGGAGCTGTTATCCAGAATTAATTTGTGGAAGTTTATCAAATACATCTGCTTTCGCCAGTGAACATGAGTCGGATTGCAGCAAAGTTTGTTACGCGGTTGTTTTCAGCATCCATGATTTCTCACAAAAAAACAAGAAAAAAAACAAAGTTGTTCCCGCACTGGACTGTTAATGAGATTCAAACGGAAACACTCATTTTATTACATACGCCCCAGAGGGCTTTCACTTTTATCGAAACCGAATGGGAACTCGAAAGGCAACCATTTTCAAGTTGATGATGGGGAATATGATACACGTTATTTTATTAATTTATTCCAAAAAGTTTTATGTAGCACCTCGCACGCATTAATATTTTTATTGCGGAAGCGCGAATCTGATAAGCTTCCGAATGAGACGGAACGTTCATCGACATTATTAAGGAATAACAGTGAAGAAAAGTTATCACGACGCCTTGCTCGTAAAGCTGTTGATTGATATTTACGGACCGGATATGAAAGGCAGTAACAGACAGGAAGCTGCGAGGTAAATAACTGGCCTGGTCTTCAGAGCCTCGAGTGTCCGTATTACGATCGAGGCATTCCAATCCGGACTCTTGAACGCCTCTTGTAGCGTCCTCTTCACTTTCTATTCCTGCAGGAACCAGATCCTTACTACGCGCGCCGGTTCGACTTCCTTCTACATCTTCTCAGGATATTTCTGTACTGCTGACTTTATATCACAGTCAGAAACGTCTCTAGATCAACAATCTTTCATGGATACGTTCCTTTAGTTTTGTGTTAAAAAATGCTAGTATTATTTCACTAATTTAATTCCATCTTTGTCTGACCATGATGTCTCACAAAGTACCATGTACTCATGCATTATTAATTTTAGGATACAGGCATTCCAGATCAACCTATTTCTGGCTTTATCTGATAAATTGGCTAATAGTGGGCAAGGAAACCATTATATATAACAATTAATAAGGACAGGAAAGAGAGATAGAAAATAGCTGACTTACCTGAGGTTTACAGATGGCAGGCACCTTATAAGGTTTGATGTTCTTTAAATTTTCGGAGGTACCGCCACCAGCATCAGGAAGTTAGGGAGACATTTCCAGTGATCGGCTAGCTTTCTGATGAAGGGGGAGGAGCCTCCGAAAATTTAAAGAATATCAAACCTTACAAGGTGCCTGCCATCTGCGAATCTCACCTACTTTCTATCTCTTTCCTGTCTTTATTAATTGTTTTAATTAACCTGACACAATCAATTAGTGACGTATATATATATATCTTACAGTGATAAATTTATGTCTCGGTTTTCATGTTAAAAATCGGGCCCAGACTTATACATTATGACATTTTCTACGGAAAGTGTAGAACCTTTTATAGCCTGCTGTTGTTTACATTGATGTTTATGGGTAATTGACGTGTTTAGATCCATGAATCTTCGGAAACTGTCCGACATCTTTCGTGCGAATGAAGTTTAAAACTAAATGAATAAATCAAAACTGAAAACCTACAGTTTCTGAAAATATTTCCTGGCTTTCACTTTAATAAATGATTCTTAATGCCTTTGTTTGGCAGTGTGTTCAAAATTAGGAAGCAGAACATTAACGACTGTTGGCACTTCCGGTTTCCCGTAGTTTAGACGAGTGCGTCATAGTCGTTTCGGGCAAACCAGACAGTATGAGTTCGTACTCAGAATAAAAGAGCCAAAAAATAAATATATCCACGTTTATTGAAACGCTGTAAATGAAGTTAGTGCTAATTCTAAGGTCGGTTGGTAATGTTACAACCAGATACATACTCTTTCCTTGAGACAATAGAATTTAAGAAACCTGAAAATTTATAAGTTGAACATGAGGCAGGGTTAAGAATCTCCTAAAGTTAATTCGATCGATGAAGAATTAGATGTATTGCTCTAAACGTTTATATAGATGAAGCCTCCACCGTTAAACAGCTTCAATACTGTTAACAAGACGCATAATTTTTTAATTTTAAAGTCAAATTTTAGAAAAAATTTCGATAATTTTAATAAAATACTATTTTGAATAATTATTTTCTACAATCTTGTTGCAGAAGCCAAAAGTATAGAAATAACAATATGGCTGAATAATAAATCACACATTTTTATTTGAGCAATAAAAACAGGAAATCTGAAAAATTAAACTATTTCCAAAACTTTAAAAATTGACTATATACAGGGTGAGGACGGTGTCTTTTTAAACTGAACGTTGTGACGTGCGGGATGCTGGGACAAGTAATTATATATGGGATACAGTGTCCAAACGGACAGTAAATCTATTAAAATTGAACCACAAGTTTCCATGGCGTCACATTTACTCCGCACCACTTGTTCCTGTGGTGGGTCTATATTAGGCCGAATAATGATGATTGTTCCTGTGTGATTCTGTGCTTGCGACTAAACGTTTGGTGTTAATGGTTCACGGTTCAAGTCCGAGTTTCGTCATTTTTTTATTTCTTTTGCTTACTTTAAGGTTTCTGTTTTTTTTATTTCTTATTGCGCACGTACTGCAAATTGTATATTTATGCTATTAATTAATTTAAGAAGTAAAGATAATAATTTTAAGCAGTACTGTAAGTACTTGTTTAAAAATATTTCCAACAGTCGTGAAAAATACAAACTAAACAAAACGCCCGTCTTTGCTGACTACTTCTTTTTTCAAGGAAAGCCTTATAAAAACCTTCGACCACTAACACCAAACAGCCAGTTTCTGGCACAGAGGCACACAGGTACCATGGAAAAGACGTTATTCCTTCATTATTCGTAGCCATGCGCCTGGTATGGACCCATTACAGGGGCAAGTTGTGCGGAGCGGAGGTGACGTCATAGAAACTGTTGTTTCCAATTTTAGGGCACGTCCTGGTTGTCAGGACCTCAAGTCTCTTATACCGAATGCTTGTCTCAGTGCCCCTTAAGTCATTACGTACCGTTTTAAACAGTTACCATCCTCAGCTTGCATATATGTTTTTAATTGCATCATTTTATCAGTCTCCACAATTATGGTTTCTCAGAATTGTACAGTTTGTGGTATTAAAAAAGTATTACTTAACTCAAGTTCCAATTAAAGAAAACCCAATTATAATGTATAAAAAAAATTCCAACTTGCAAAATCTGTGTTATTTATCAGTAAACTATATCAGTTTTTAGATAATTATTTACACGAATATAAAAATTACAGCAACGTCTATATTGAATAATTATAATGGTATAAATTGTCAATCGTGTAATCACAAGATCAATAACATTGTTGTGAGAGCATACCAGGTAACCGTGAACTCTTACGTCTTTGCTGCAATCTTCCTTCAGCGGAATCAATAAGCCGTTACAGAATTTAATGTGGAAGCGCATCCCTTACTGCCTCAACTGCTTGGGTCAGTTAGCCAATATTCAAGACTGCCTGAGGGAAGACTGTCAGACTTCAACAACAAAGCAAAGCATGTCTCGGACACAGTTCACAAGTCTTTAGAACGATGGCAATAGTTGAAAGGGGTGGGGGTGGGGGTGAATTGCTAAGAGAATTGTAGACACGACAATCTACTTCAGTGTATAATATGAAAGACCTCAAACATGTTTTAATCGCCAATTTCCCTCTGGAATTTACTAATTTTAATTTACTGACGCGATCAGATGTTATAACATGTATGGAAATGATCATGTGGTAAGCAATCATCTTACCCTACGCAAAATCGACATTCATGAACGTCAGCTCTTTTCCGCTCCTTTCGCCTTCTTCTTCAACATTGATGTTCTATTGGAAGGACCTCTAGATACAGATCTACAATTGCTTTACTTGTTGAAATGTGTTTTAATTTTCGTCAGTGTTCCTGATTGTTTATTCAAAATTATTCGAATTATCGCTACCCTTACTTACCACCCTCTCTCTTGCACATAGATATACCAGAACTATGTGCGTTTAGGCTGGGTTAATTTCACCTCTGCACCGAGTATGCGATATTCTTGGTCATTAATCTGCTCTAACGCAGGTCAATTATGCGACCAATTAATCTAGTAATGTTGATGATGCCGTTCCATTTAGCTTATTTAAAACTATAATGGAATTTATTTCACTTCTATCAAAGTCGCAAATACTTTTTCCATTCCAGTATAAATTACCAAAATACCTATCAAGTTTTTTGTTTAACATATTCTATTTGTTATTAAGGAATATGACGCTTGGTGTTACACTGAAAGTTTTCTTAGTGAATATCAAGTCGATATTTTGGGAACTTAGAGAATTTTGTTGCTGACCAGTTTGAATATATGTACCAGTAGTTGGCGGGCTACGTGATTCTTAAAATAAGAAGAACGAATTATATTCCAAAGACAGTGCAGTAAACCGTAAACTATAATTCAAATGGTAATAATGCCAGTTTGTAATAAACCATGTGTTTCTTATTTTTTTATTTATATAAAAACTTTTATCGAATTGATTTTCAGTTGTTTTCAATAATAATACAGTATATACAACAAATAGCCAATACAAAATTCAAATAATGCACATAATTAACATGTCAGGATGTGGGGTAGGTTAATCCATTTACTAACCTACTTTAGCAGAATGGGTTTGGTTTATTTATTTTTGTGAGAACCTGAGAGGCATACGACGTGGGTGTGTGAGGGAGACAGTGAACTGACTTTAGGAGGATATATGAGGATGTGGTCTGCGGGCATGGTGGTAATGTACCGGGTGTGCCTAAATGATCAGGGGGAAGGATGAAGTCAATTGGGAGTTTTCTTTTGAGACGACGGAAGCGTGGAGGTGGAGGAGGATTGCTATGGAATTGCTGGATCATGGGGTTTGGGTGCTTGATTTCACTTTTGATTAGGGAGGTTATGGATTTGGAGATTACTGAGTTTACTTTCGGAAGTTTGATGCTATGCTGGATGACCGAATTTCTAAGGTACCAGGGAGAGTTCTTAATGGTGCGTAGGATTATGTTTTGTTTGGTTTTAATTTTGGCTGAATGGATTTTGGCTGTTGTTCCCCATATGGACGAGGTATAGAACCAGGTGGGTTGTATTATGGAGAGGTATAGGAGGTGTTTTGTGCTGACGGTAGCAGGGGATTTTCTGTTTAGGAGGGGTTATAGCGTTCTGAATTTTTTGGTTGATTATGGAAAGTTTTGAATCAAACATTATTCCGAGGAAGGTGGTTTCTGTTTTCCTGTTTGGAGACGTAAAAATGTTTTGTAGTATGAAGAAGAGACTTCCTTAAGTGTAAAATTTAGCAATTCATCATATTTATTCTTGACTCCCTCAGCCGAAAAGATTATTGAATGTTTATGTCGCGGGTCATCTCCAACGATGGTTACGGCCGAAATTCTCAAAAAGGACACGAAACGTCGTTTTTGTATAAATATGATAAGTTTATATTCTGACTTATTATAAATTTTAAAGTCAGAAACCTATGTCGTAAGACGAGACTCTTATCTTTGGACAAGGATGTTTTATCTTTGTGGAAGGACACCGATCGAAAATGTAAAGTGTTAAATGTCCGGGAAACACCAATTTATTCAATATAATGAAAAGATTAATATTGTGAATCCTTAAAATTTTTATGTCACTTTGCTGAGGAGCTACTTAAATAAAGCAACCTGTGTCACGCATTTGTGGTATCCTTGATTTCCAACTTAGAACCATATTTCCATGAGATAACCGGTGGAAGAAGATTGCTGAAGTGATAACGAAATCTAACCAGGCTACGCACGTTAACTGACTGTGAAGTCACCAGCTGAGCACCAACCACAAGTTAAGGGCGTATACGTGGGGAATATAAGTCCACCAGTTCCATTGAATAATTACTCCGGTTAAAAAGAAGAAAGGCAGTAAGTAAAAATATTCGACTTTTGAAACTATTTCACGGATAAATGTATTATAATTAATTTATAAAGAAAAATTCATGTTTATCGGTACGGATAAAACTATTTTCAAGTAGAAAAGGGGTTTATAAATGTGGAAGAACAAAAAACTTTATCCCGTGATTTCTCAAAAGCTTTTTTTTAGACATACTGACTTTCTCCATTATCCACCTGAAATTCATACGTGTCATTCATACAAGATTATTCTTCCAAATATAATGCACTTATCTTGTTTATAAAGATGCACCAATCATATCTTAAGGGGAGTATTATTCATCCATTTATATGTAGCCAACAATTCAAATTGGTTTTGCCTCAAGTCTAAAAAGGAGAAAAAGAAATATAAAATTCGTTCCAATTTTTTCAGCCGCTTTTTAGTTGACTGTGTTCAAACGTGCATACTCACACGTTTGCGCTTTTTTTTAAACAGAAACGAATAAAACCTGATGATAATGCAAACGACGGTTGAACTGAGTGCGTTTTACATTATTTGTAATACATGGCTTAGTATCTGTGGAGTTGAGCATTTTCTTGGCAGTCTTCTGTCAACGTGGCTTGTTCAGCTTGCCAATTGCCCGCCTCAGTTAGGGCCGGAATACATTATGAGGAACAACCTTCACGGCAGTTACGGTTTGTTCGACGACGTTCCTAGATTGGTCGTTTTGGAGTGACGGGCGATGAGATCTATTCCAGGAGCGATGCTTTATTAATGGATGCCGCTGTACAGCGCCTTCGCCGTATTTGCATTGGAGTCGAGATAGGAGCTCCGCGAGGTTTCGGGTAAACAGCATTTCAGAACTTTCGAGGGCTCATATGGCGCGGAGATGAAAAAGGACCACGTAGGAAATTTCTATTCGCCGCGTATGCTAACGAGACCAGTATTATAACCGAGTTTTTGAGTTAGTGCGTTTGTTAGCGGGCCAGGAGAACACAGCTCTGCTCGGGGAAGCCCTCTTCAAATTCCGCAGCTATTTAATAAGGGACCCTCGCTAACATCTCATAATGCCCCTTAATTATGCAACGTTGAAAAAAATTAATTCAAGGCCTGATAAAATAAAGAAGATTTTTTTCCGCATTTGAAAATCACAAGCAGCGTAAGCATCTAAATAATGTTTTCGAGGTTATTAATTAATATTCGAAACGACAGATGAATAAATATCGTTAAACACGCAACGGATTGCTGCTAACATTGCTCGCTAAATAATCTACTGTACGAGATTTTTATTTTGAAAGTTGTCATACGGAAATACTGCTTACAATTTATTACATTTTAAATAAAACCGAAAGAAATGTACAACATTGAAAAGCAAAAAAATCCAGCCAATTTGTTAACAGGCATAATTGATAATTATTTAATACTTATACAAAGTTTGGGCCATAATTTCTAACCTCATCAGGCAAATTTTATGTGGATACACATATATGCAAATTCAGATAATTTTACCGAAATACTATTTAACAAAATAGAATTTCGGTCGTAACGAACTCCACGTCGCAAAATTATCCTCAATTGCATATACGTTAATCCATTAAAAATTTACGTTATGAAGTCCACAAATATGGACGACACGTTGTATATGTATTAAATAAATATCAATATTATTTGATGAAAATTAGGCTGTATACGGAAAATATATACAGACAAACACACACCTATGAAATTTGAGGTATTTTTACACATAAACAATTAATTTAATTTATAGGATTCAGTCTATTTGGTCTGTTTAGCGCGCAGTAACTTGTAAATTTAATGAACGTTTTATTTAAGTAATAATATATTATGAGCACTTAGAAAAATAGCAAAATATTTATCTTTCGAATGCTCTATATAAAAGGGACGCGTTGGGCCGCTCCCAATCAAATTTATTTTGGTTATTATTGAAAATGTCAGATTATTGATTTATTAAACATCGAAACATCCCTGGGTAAGGAAAACGGCATTATCTATTTATGCGTATTGCAAACAGTAACTCTC
Organism: Eucriotettix oculatus; assembly: GCA_034510155.1. Taxonomy (NCBI): domain Eukaryota; kingdom Metazoa; phylum Arthropoda; class Insecta; order Orthoptera; family Tetrigidae; genus Eucriotettix; species Eucriotettix oculatus. The sequence goes on from CM067377.1 coordinate 155,665,547, forward strand.
TGAAGAATCCATTAGTAGTTGACCAGAAAAGATTGGTAAAGTGTAAGCCAGCCCGTGGTGAAGTTGTTAACCGAAGAAAGCTCAAAACAGCAGTGCAATAAGCGGAAGAGCCAAAAAGAATGTGATATAAAACTCGGACGTGAGGGTGTTCTGATGTAATGTGCCAACCTTGAAGGCTGTTGCCTGCCACGAATGATTCACGCATTGTGGCCCGATGAATAGCAGAGCACACCAGAGGTATTTTTACGTGCCGGCTTGATGCAAGCTCTTAATTTAGCGTCGGCGTGGCGCCCCGGCCATTTTTAATGGGCCTCCTGGTGGCCAGTATGGCTATCTGCAGTCCTCCGCTCAACTCATATTGCAGTCATAGTTCACTTGAACCTGCCGAGCAGTTTCGAATCAAAGTGCACCATAAAAGTATCTCACTTTTTAGTTTTTACTTCATTAACATAAAGTAAATGTTAGAAAAATTGTCAAGACTAACTATCAAGCCTGCTCTATTGTATCCTTCACTAGCTTCGATAATGATTTGGATGAAATTCCGGGTGGATAAATAGATGTAACTCAAGGAACGAATATTTTAGCCATTACGTAATTAATTATTAAATATAATGATTATAAAACATTTTTTTAAATACACAAAATTGAAACACTACTTTTTTACCCTAATTTACGACTTCATCAAATTATACTAGTTTCGTGCATAGAAAATATTATGTATGTTTTTAATTTATACGAATATTTTCGGTGCTAATGTAACCATTGAACTTAACAACTTACTAAATACAAATCAAACTATCCAGTTTCATTCTCACAGTTATGAGAGTCAACGGAATGTGACACATGAATATAGATGGATTAAATTTATGATGCATTTTGTGATAGCCAAAAGTTGGTTTTCCTGGTGTATGTATTTACAAAGTGTTCCTAACAATTTATTACACACAATTAGCTCAACAATCCAGTTTCAGTCTCACATTTATTCATTCCTTAAAGAAGTCATCTTCTGGTGAAGCAGATAATAACCTACAACTGCTATAGAAACGTCGAGGAATTCCTGCATTCTCAAAATGTTGGCAGCCCGAGAATACTTTAATGTATTTTGTGTTTTGAAGGACACGATATATGGATTTATTAATTTTGGTGAAAAGTATTTACTGGCCTTGTATATATATAATATGTTTTATTTCGTGAACGTCTTGATTCATTACTACCAAACTGCTTGTATTCAAGATAAGATGAGCCACAGCAAGTGTAAAAGAATATTTCAAGTCTCGTTCAATGTATTCCTCTCAGTATTAAGTATTATTGTGAAGAAAAAGGTTTTGTTCCGTTGACTTTCAATAAGTTTTGCAAATTATTCGAATAAATCATTCATCTCAACTTCTATTTTACGAATCCACTCCGTTTCACGAAAAAAATGAACCACAACGTTATACAGTAATTAAAATTTTTAAAATAAAGCTTACAAAAAAACCAAATAACACTTATCAGTTTACTGAGCTATACATTTATTATTTACATGGACGTTCTATCTGTACTATTAAGTTCTTACGAAGAGGCTGTAAATACAAGAATGTGCAACACAAGATAAAGCAAAAAATAAAAGGTAAATCGAACCATCAATGGATCGGGATTGCTTTTTGCTGTTCACCAATAATTGTTGATAGCTATTTTTTGTCGAGAAATAACAAAAAATTAAGGTTCTGAATTGAAATAGGTAAAAGTTTCATGACTGATCCAGTGCAAATCATTATTATTTTGTTCACTAACACAATTCACAATTGGAGAACATGACCCCAACTTAAATACTTATTTATGAGCCTATTTTTGGCATGAGAAATGGAAATTTATAGTAAAAATGAAATTTATGAATAATATACTGATAAGACAAAATACAACTCAAGATAATATCTATGTCTGTCATTAACTTTTACTTACTTCATCACGAGAGAAATCGCTACTCACTGTTATCCGTACATAAATTTGCTGAATTAAACAAAGCGACAATTAGAATCTAACAGATTCACAGGGTATAATTAATAATTAATAGAATCTTGAGGAATTAATTATAAATTAATGATCCGGCGAATTAAAACTACGAAATTACAAAAGAGTTAAGACTTCCTAAGCTTAAAATATATAGAAATGGACATATTGTATTTGGCAATTAAATTATGGTAATTTGTAATAGAAAAATGAGTAACAAAATACAAAACTATAACCCACAACGTTTCATTCGAAATTTTCGTGCCTCATCGCGTGTCCTGATACAATCAAAAGTTTCAACCGTCAAGTATTTAGCAAATGCGTCAAAAAGATAGTTTAGTGTCATAGATACTACTTAAAGAAATCGTATCACTATGTATATTTATGGTGTTGTTCAACTGTGTATAAATCATTTCTGAAATAAATATATAGTAAAACTTGTGCTTGATATCCACGATTATCACGCTATTCAAATCAAAACTGTCATCCATGGACAGACAATGTTTGGTAACGTCATCTGATAGTCTAATGTTTGTCCGATGTTCTTTTATACCAGATTTTAATACAAGTTTAATTAGGACTACTTAAATATAATCGCAGTCGGATCAAGAAATTTTATAAACCTCACAATAGGTATCGCTGTAATCACGTTTTGTCATAACTAATTTTTGTCTCTTGTTTGTCATTAATGACTGACCATAATTGTAACAATTTCAAGTATATTTCACTTAATGATTCAAGTGTGACTTTAGACTAACATTTTTTTCCATCAATAAAAAATATTTATTACTGATGTTTAAATTTTTTAAAATTATTATGTGTAGAAAATTATATAAACTGAATAACAGTGGAAAACAAAAAAGGCGTCACACTCCATGATGCAGCGGCTGAAATCAACTTAGCAGATTACATTTTCATTTCTATGTAATTCCAGTGGAGCGATTTAATGACTCTCTTTATTCGAGCTCTGTACGGAGTCTTTCGCTGGTAACTGAATTCCAGTTCTGTGAGCACCAAGGCTCTTTATTTGCAGAGAATAACGAACGTAGACGGCTGGGGGAGTCACAGACTAACAAACGAATCAAAGACTGAATGTTATCGCACATCGTGCCGGCCTTCTAACTCTCAAAATCCGAATTGGCAAAAATACTTTTTGCTTGAGTACGAAATTCTAGATATTCCATTCTCTCAATGCTTACAAAATTTCTGAGCGGAAAAGAAATACTAAATAAGATTAATATGAGAAATTGCAGAGCAGTTGCCGTAATAATGCATGAGTGTTTCCATGGTTTTTGTCGATAGACTCGGTGTCTTGAGTAAACTGCAGAAATTTACGTGCAGCGAAACGTAAGTAAATAAAAACGTTTAAATATTCATTTATGACTAGCCACGAGGTGAAAATGTAAATTGACTCCGAGATTTCATTTCCTTCCTGCTGGTTACGAGAATGGCAACATTTTACACGCTACTTAATGTTCGGGTTAGGTTTTGACACAATTTTTTGTTTGCGGAATATACTATTCGTAGGATAAGGCTATTTTATTTATATAAAAACACGATTTATAATCACATCGGTAGTGTTAAGTCGAAATCAAAAACTAACACTGCCATATCTTTATTCGACAGAACTTAATCAAAATAACAGATTATGTAAGATTAATATCCTTCATTCCATGCGAGATGTGCAAAAATAGAAAATTATGGAAAGTATTTACATATATAGAAATTTAAAAAACTTAATGAATAACAGAAACGAAACGGGGGGGCTATTAGAAAATTTTATGTGAATATAATACATATTATTAAATAAAAATAGTCGCAATATCTTAATCAACTGATACGTGGATCTAAGGTAACATCGACTGGAATCCATATCACCAAAATACGTTGGAGTATGATTGACGACAACAAGGTCGATGCGTCTAACAAGTGAAAATATACTCTTGTCAAATAACTGCTGTTAACAAGGACTAGAAAATCTTCAAAATCTAATACATGTTTAATCAACAGGATTATCAACTACATCGAAAATTTGATAAGTTAGAGATGTTTAACGTCACGCGAAGTAACGATAAGCAAGTGTTTCCAATTTTATATATAGTTTGTAGAATACTTTAATATTGAAGATGCATATGGGACAACAGTTTCGAAAGCCACCGTAGGCTACTGTTAGAGTCCCGTAATCTTAAACAAAATAAAATTGACTGTGAGAGTTTTTTGTTGTTAACAGTTTAGATGAGTGTGATCCGGAATCAGAAAAATTCCCTTTGATAGCATAGGAAGGGAATTGAAAAGGGGGGATGTTGAAGGTACAGCAAGGGAGCCAAGAGTTGACTAGAGTCCCCTGGCTATAGTTTAAGTATCCTACCCGGTGTTTCACTTAAATAGATGCAGGGAAGCCCGTAGAAATTTCTGTATCAGGTAGGTCGGGCTATTGGGTACTATTTTCACGCACTTCCGAATGACGGGTTTGCTGTGAGGTCGCAGCATTCCCTTCTCCGTGTCTCCTCCAGTTCCAAGAGGCAGTTGGCCGATTGATTCAAATCTCGAGAGAAAAATATTTTTGTATATTTTCTAAGTACTTAAAATATATACTTATATAAAACGTTCATTAAATTTACAAGTTACTTTGCGCTAAACAGACCATATAGGTGGATCAACTAGCTTATTCTTATAAATTAAATTCTTTGTTAATGTGTAAAACGAGCTCAAATTTCGTACGTGTGTATAAAGAACTCAAATTTCGTACGTGTGTGTGTTTGTTTGTATGTATGTTTCGGATAAAAATTCTAAACTTGTGGAGTAATTTCAACTAAATTTTGCATGCATGTTCTTTGCTATTCCGTACTCAGCACTGTGAGGGTAAGACACGGTTACCACCCACAGCGGCGGGGACGGGAATTTTTAAATATGCAAAATCAGACGATATTTCCGTCTTGGAGGTAAATTAATTTTACAATTATTTTCGGCGAATTCATCCGACTCTAATGATACATAGAACTTACTACAGGATATAGCCCTCAGTAGCCTTCGAGTATGCGTGCGGCGGCGGCGACGACTACGATTGCGTGAAACAAAAAGTATAACTTAAGTAAATTGTTAGTTATATTTAAGGATTATTATCCTTGGTATCGCCGGACACTCAGTATATTTATAAATTAGAGACTGTAACCAGACGTTCTATTACAGGATATTTTCTTTTTCACACGTTACCTATAACTCATAATTCCAGTCACGAGTTATTCTTTGATTTCTCTAATAAGATCATCACTTCGCTTTACTCTGGATACAAAATGTTTACATACTTATATCATTGGGCAGACTGAATATGAAACTTGATCTATTCCAAATGAGGGATGGAAATTCATGAAATTCTCATAGTTATAAATTCCTTCAAAGAAATATCATTGAGCTGTTCGTAAATCGGGTAAAATCAAATTTCGGAAAAGTCACCTAGACTAGAGATAGCGAATGGCAGTCTGATATCGCTAAATAATATTTTCTTCGCTGGATATTATCTAAATCGACCGTTTTTTGTGAAAAGGGAACAGTTTGCGTGACGGACAGAAGAATTTAGATAACATTTATTTCGGGTCCGCCTACATTACTTTATTTGTCTATATATTGCGGATATATGTAAGTTGCTGAGTGAGCCATCCCTTGTTTCATTCACTACTTGTCCCCAAGATATTTTCTTAAGTGATAGCTCGTCGTTATTTATGTATGTGCTGCCAACTCAGCTATTTCATAATTGAAGCACACTTACTCCTTGCCAAGAAGAACATACACAGTGGCTTCGTTACCCCACGTGTTCATGGTTCACGGCAGCGAATCGCGTCGGCATATCAAATTATGGGAAGTACCAACCGTGAAGGAATAATATTTTTCATCAATTAAGAGTCTCTTCATTGCTTTATTAACGTAATTAGGAAAAATTCTAACAATGGCGAAATGTTATAAATCTACAATAAAAGTTAACAGAATATCGGTTGCGTATGCTGTAAGTCGTTTCTGATAATTTCTATACGGAAAGAAAATAGTGTGTCGTTGACATAGTACGAGTCTGACCTCTACAATTCACTCCTTTAAAAAAGTGTTTTAAGAACCAAAAATAAACAGTCGGCCAATAAATAAGCATATAATTTTATTACTATTTAATTAAAATAATTATGACGTTTCGTCTTCTATTTGACACTTGATCAGACATGAAATCTAGCAATTCGTGTTCTTCCTTCCTTGACTCCCTCAGCCACAAATATTATTAAATGTATTGAAGTATTTACATGAGAGGAATTTGGTGTCGCGAACTGCCTCCCGGTTACGGTTACATGGAGTGCTAGATTTTATGCCTGATGAAATCTCAAAAGGGAGACGAAACGTCGTATTTATATTAATTAAATAGTAATAAAATTATATGCTGACTTATTAGCCGACTTTTTATTTATTGTAAACTTAAAGTTAGAAAACTATGTTTTCATTTTGAGAATCATTTCTAAATAAATCATGAATCACACGAAAAATTACTTCACATTCCCCGTTTGCAGAATTTAGAAATTCTGTTGATTTATTGTTGTAACTGTATTTTTAAGTCATACGTCGCATGCATAATCTGAGCCGGCATTATGCAGGAACGGTGACTCTCTGGTTTTGTGGCTAACCGAGACATAAACTGCGGATGTGACCGGAAATCGACCCCCGCAATCTCCGCATGCAGGCGCAGCGCCTAATTACTTCACCGCTGAAGAGATTCATCATCGGGGTCGGCTTGCCTTTATTGTCTTGTTAATTTACCACAGGAAACTCACTTTACAATGGCCTTGATCGGAAACAAGTCTGGTAAATAACCCAATAGCTTCTTAAATACAAAATTAGCGTTCATATATTTGAATTGAACACTGATACGAAATTCTTGATTTATACAACGGTCTATTTGCAGCAGATTTAAATTTTTTGGTAATACGATAATACATTCAAGATAAATATTACAAAAGCGGTAAAGAATTAGAAATTAGACCTGTCGTAGGCAATAATAAGGATCTCACGTTAAATTTTCCTTAAGCACAATTGTTTTAGAAAAAATTGTAACTCATTCGAAATTCGTTTAACAATTTTTATGAAAAAAGAACAATGATTTCGCAAAAATGTAATAAAAGTAGTGTCCGGAACTATTTGGAGAACGATACGTGAAATGTGTATTAATCGTAATAAATAGAATAATAAGAAAGGCATATGAGAAAATTTGTAAAATATAGTAAATATTCAGCACAAGTCTATACAAATGACACAGCCCAGGGGAAAAATTGGGGAGAGGTACAACTGTAAGCCAAAAAAGCTATAAATAATATTAGTACCTCAGAAAAGAAACAATTTGCGATAAACATTATGTGGTTCTTCTCAACACATTCTTTTCCTTTTTTTTCGGCTAGTTCGTTATCTGATTAGTTGTAAATGAGCACGACTGTTCGGCGTAACAAAATCACCATACCGCAGATTTTATATATATATATATATATATATATATACATAATAGCTAAACCGTTCCAGATAACTGTTGCCGGCTTCTTTTGAAACTTGCCGACAGAAGTCGGAATTATTGTTGAAGATGCACCCGAGCGCAGAACTGAGCGAATGCACGAAACTAACGTTAGTCGTCGACGAACTATCATGGAGTAATGACGTTGTTGGGTTCGCGAGAAATTTGGAAAAATTACCTGTCGCCATAATAGTTTAAGGAATAAGAGATCAAAGGTTCAGCAAAGGCGAGACGAAAATCGGCGAAACCCGTCGCTTCCTACAATACTGTCTTATAAGTAAGGTTTATAAAAGAAATACAATTCCTTCCTAAAATAATTTATTATAAAACCATTATTTTTTCCCAATTAGAACTTTTCAGGTAATGAGAAATAACAAAACTTTAAATCAAAAGTTAAGATATAAACATTTTGATGACAATGTTGAAGATAAAATTAATGAAAATTAAAAATGTAAATTCAAACTTGAAGATACAAAGTTTGTAACTTACATTAAAAATGTGAAACGTGCAACTAAAATACTGCTCCAAAATTAATAAGTTCAACTAAAAATTGTTTTTTCAATTTGATTTGCTTTTTTGGATTGCATGTCAACCCGAGTTATTGCAGAAATGATGAAAAAGGTTTTTGATTTAGGTTGCACTGACCAAAATTTTCATAGAAAACTTTCCATTTTGGCTGAGTTTTAGATGGATACGTGGATTTTTTTAAAATGAAGGCCGTTCGTTTGAAACAAATAACAAATGGCAGGCGAGGAAGAGACGTTCGCCAAGCCGAGTCGTGTCTCCCCAAGCGGAAGTCTTCCGAATGGAATCGACAAACTGAATTAGCTGCAACGGAATTCCGTTGTGTCAGCAAACAAGTCTCAGCTACTTGCTACTGCAATTAGCACTGGTCCTAACTAGACACCCAACTAACTAGCTAGTCAAACACAACCCCGGGACCAACAACAAAGAGGACCGCTGCCAATTACACTCTTATCTTGCCTAAGCGGCGCGACGGGACGCTGCTCATTTCTAAATTCCTTTTGAGGCTGGAAACACCAAAATGTCCCCCGCTGCCCGTTCTTTTTACTCTCAAAAATCTAAAAATATCAATACACCGCAAAAATATCAGGTTCATGACTGATGAAACTGAATTAAGTCTGTATATTTCAATAGATCACGTTCCTTTATATACACAGTTCGAAAACATGAATAAGGAGCATGGGATATTAATTTGATTTCTACTAAATATGCTAATCAAGACTGGAGGATCATTCATTGCATTTTCCAAAAGGATAGCAAGTTGTCCCAGCATCACAAAACCCTGGCTCTGCAAAACTTCTTCAACTAACTGTAGTATTTAAGTGGCGGCTAAAGACCATGAGTAAATTACAATTAAAAATCGATCCATATTTGCCTGCTTATTTTGCAGCGAACTACGCATCAGATTGGTGAGAGAAGGAATCCTTTCATAAGAACGTTGAGCAAGTGTTTTTGAGTATACGCACACGGAAAAAACGAAATTTTTAAGACTATAAAGAATATTAAATTTTATAATAAAATTTTCATAAGGGGTATATTGAGGCGTTAATGTCAGATGGCTACATAAGGATCACGATTACATTAATCAAACATATTCTTATTCATTTACTAGCTAGTGGTCATGGCTTCAGCCGAAACCCGAAATGATGGAAATGATGAACTTTAATCTGTAAGCATTTTGTAATAATGCCACACTAAGAGATATTAATATTCGTTTGTTTAAATATCTATTAAAATAAATAAAATACGAAATAACGACACGTATAACAATGTAACTTTTGAACAGGAAATAATAAATTAATAATGGTCGTTTCGACCAACAGTTATGGTACTTAACAATATTTGACACCAGAAGATGTTACAAACAAAAAGAATTTAGAAAAACATAATACAATGAATTTACTTGAGGAGTGCCTTGTTTCCTATTAACAGAAAATGTATTGAATTTAATATATGGCATTTAAGAAACTAACCTCTTCTTAAAATCTATTTTATTTTCTAAAATAATAGTATGTCCAAAATTAAAGGATTGATTTAGTTCTAGACAATATTTTCTAACATCTTATGTTTATAAGATGGAAAATTGAAATTAGCTTTATGTTCTTCAATTCTAGCTGACAGAGATTATTTAGTCTTAGAAACATAACATTATAGCAATTCTTAAAATTAGCTATGTTTTTCAACAAAAATAAGATTTGAAATTTACAGACATACTGAATTTCTTCTATAAAACTTTTAAATTTCTTGACCGATGATCAGGATAAGCTAAAATAATGTAATTATTTGAAGTATATCGAATTTTAGACAGGATTTTTGTATTATTATAAATATAATTCATTTTAAGATTAAGATTATTTAAGTCTGTCTCAAGTATTAACAAGGGCCACAAGTTTTGGTCGAAACATTTAGTATTAATTTATAAGTTCCTGTTCAAAATTTTTATTGTAATTGTGTGTCATAATTGTGTTTTATACAGACGTTAAATGTTCTTATATGTTTAAATATACACTCTGTTGACGAGGCGGCTTCTGATTGGTGCTTGTTACTTGACGTCTCAACGAAACGTTCTTTTCTTTACGCTATTTCCGAACCTCAGCGAAATAAAAAGTTTTACATCAAAATCTACTAACTACTCATGGAAAGATTATTGAGTGTCCAAAGTTTTCATGCACAAGAGTGCCCTAATTTCACATTGTTACTCCACAATAATAGATGACATTACGGCTACTATTATTGTCGCATTAAATGCAAACCACACGAATAGCGATACTGTACGCTTGCTGTATGACGGTAATAATGAAAATACCAAACTCCTAATTTGAACTGATTCCTCCTTAATTTTGTAGACTTTGAACTTATATCAATGCAGTGGTACTGACTGACGTTGAAATTGATGGTAAATTATTTAAAAACAAAACAGTTAATAACAAAAAAATTGTAACAATAATTAAATTTTAGCGAGATAATTAATTTTCATTTAATAATGTCAACTTTAATAATTAATTTACGGGTTGCTATTCCAAGAGTTATTTAAAATTTCAATTTTTTATATATATGAGTAACGAAGGAATGTTATCACATTCGAAAATCGTTGTTTTGTGATCCGAATATAAAGTAAAAAGAACTGTATTTATAAACAGTTTTCAAAAGGTTTAAATTAAATTTTAAGCAGTGATAGAAAAAATGCCTCCGTTTCAGTATACTCAGAAATATAATGGGGTTGAGCTTCAGCTTCCGTACGTTTACGCCAACGATACTATATCCTGTGCTCTATCTACTTTACGGACCCATAAAAAAGTTAATGTCTTGTAAAATATCTATAAGATAAGGTAGATATAATTCAAGTTTTGTACAGCTCTTCACGGTACTATTAAAAATAAATTTGTTGATAAACTTATGGTTCGTATGAAAAATTAACGTCGAGTTCTTTCATACCGACACTTTGAACTTAATTGGTTATGGACTTGATTTTACCAAAGTTACCAATTGAGGTCTAAAAAAACAACAAGAAGTAATTTATCAAATAAACAGTTGTTTTCCCCCGGACATAAATGCTTGAAAATTGAAAGTGCAGTGTGAAATCCGTGAAGGATTCTCTACATCTCGACATGACTGCCTAATCTTACATTAGACATAATGTATTTATAAGGGACTTTGTTTTTCTGTCTTGTCAACCGTTTCCACGAAAATAGGAAAAAAGTAGTCCTAACTTTTATTTAAACCACCATTTACCTGAATAATTTTTCGGGAATTCAAAACAGGGTGAACAGCAGAGGACTCGAAGTTATGTTCTTCCCCTTACTATTTCACAATTGCTACAATATAGATTGCATTATTAATTAATGTCATTTTGAGTAAATGTCATATAAGAATTGTCACCGGGCTATGCCTATTGCAATTAAATAAATAAATCAATCAACATCTCTCCGAGTATTCCCCGCCAGGAGATCCAAATGGGGGACAATTTACCTCCGGAAAATTTTACCCGTGAGGCTGCTGTCATATTTTTATGTATTTAGCGTTGCATGTCCGAGGGAAATTAAAGACATGGCTGCACTTTGAGCCAATTAATATTGGTTCAAAATTCTAAATATAAATCTGATCTTTATTAGATAATCTATTCAATTATGAAAATCTGTTATTCTAAAGATTAATAAGAAACTGATAAAATTTATACTATGCGACGATTTTTCCTGAGCAATATTCCATGTCCCGCTATTGTTATTTCTAAACATCAACTCTCAACTTTAATATTCTTGTTCAGCATGGTCCAAAGTGGCTTGTCATTAAAGTTTGCATCTACTCAATTGCTTTTATTTTTAATTCATATGCCAAATCTCCAACCGAAATCAGTGTATAGAAACCCGAGTTTTTCAATCTTCACCTGAAACCAAGAAATCTAAAAACATGCACTAGAAATACCATTTTTCTTGCACATGACCTACGATTGATTGGTTTGTGGTAAAATAGTTTTTGGGTGGTCCTCTGGTAATTTATATATCTGTTTTCAGATCAAAACACATATATTGCTTGTAAATTATCTAAGGAGTTTTTAATGGCCACGTTCTATTAAGATGTAAGCAAAATTTGTTTTCTTATTGAATTTCTGAAACGGACTATTAATATTTTTTTCATAAATGAACCAATAGTGAGATTCCCACATTATTCAAAGACCTTTGAATTAGCTCTATTATGCAATTACATATGACTTGATTTAAAAATGCCAAGGCAATTAAGTAATCGCTTCATTGATATCAGAGCCATTCCAAAGTCTCGGCGTCATGGAAGCGAGATCCTCGGAGAATCTATTGCTGTTTGTGATTAACAGATGTCACGCAGAGACACGCCCCAAGCCCTCACACTACAAGTGCGCTGCTAATTGCCCGATCCGATTGCCACTCGTGACAACCACCTAGGACTGTGATTACGTCATTAAATAGACAATTAATCAAAGGCACTCTCCTTCTAATATCTAAAATGGAAACTTCCGGGAATTCAAAGCTAGAAGGTTCGCTCGTAAATTATACTCGACCAAGAGGAACAAACTCATTAAAACAACAACAACAGCAAAAAAGCCACAGACATTCAGAATTACTGAGTGGCTCTCCAATCTGCCACCTCATTAGGCAACGCCAGAAGATCGACTCGTATTTTCGGTAAATTATCGTCGTGTTAATGATTCAAATCCCGATAAAGTTCAGAACAGTTTACTCTCGAAACTTCAAGAGACTGCTTTGTTGCCCGTAACAGACTGTTACGACTGCTTCTAGAATTCTGGCGCATTGCTTTATTTTCATAAACTCGCAGAAGTTATACGTAAGAAATCCTTAATGCATCACCTGTGCCATTACCTTGCTCTAACTGCAGAGAGGCGCTGCGGTAGTTTTCTCGCAGACGCTTCAGCCCAGAGTGACTGTGGGGCTCACCTGATCATGTCGGGGATGCCTCGCACTCTCTCTGGGTATTTTTTATCAAAGTTCTCATATGCCGAGACACCTTCACCTATTTTAGGAGGTATATGTACTGGGGTCAAAGACCTTGGGCATATGGCAAGAGTTGTCCGCTAATCCCATTGAATCAGTCGGCCAACTGCCTCCTGAATCTGGTGGAGACATGGAGACGGGAATGCTGCGACCCCACAACAGACTCGTCTCCCGTTATTCGGAAGGGCGTGAGAAGAGTACCCATTGCCCGACCTACCTGTTGCAGGTTTTCTAGGGTTTTCCCTGCATCTCTTTAGGTGAAACACCGGGTAGGATCCTTAAACTACAGCCCGGGGGCCCTAGTAAACCCTTGGCTACCTTACTTTACCTTCCGCATCCCCCCTTTTCAATTCCCTTCCTATGCTATTAAAGGGGAGTTGCCTGTTTCAGGATCACCCTCATGTAGCCTGTTAACCAAAAAAATGGGTTTCATGAGCGTTCGTTGGAAGGTACAGGAATTTAAAAGAATTTGTGTTTGACGTTTTCTACAGAGATAGATTATCTGAAAAGGTCATCAGTCTTTTAACCACTTTCCTGCGAAACAGAGTGGGGAAGTGATAACGATATTATGCTACATAACATGATTTGTCAGTCATTTTAAACAGATTTTTTTTAGATAATTTCGTTGAATTTTTCACTGAATATGACAAAGTTTCCAGAAGAGTTTTCTTTTTGTAACATATGTCAACACGAAATTCCGAACGCTACAAACTATTGGGCTGTTGCATAAATTCGTGCGTTATTTATTTGATTGCCACAACTTCATTGTGTTTATTCAATTGATTTCCTTGTTTCCGGATTTTTATTGTTGCAAACAGGAGCTTGTATGATATTAACAACAAGTTTTTCCAGTTTCAAAGCTAATTAAAATGTAGTAACAAATGGAGAAAAATGAATAAAACGACGCGGACATATTCGCAGATCAATAAATACGTATAGGTCGTGATAAATAGCATCGGGTACGAAGTGCGCAGTAGAAGAAGGGAAAAGGTAGATGGGATTATTCGTTGGAGTGACGATAGTGCAATTTTGACAGATATGAAAGGGATATACAGACAACCCCACTTATCATCATTAGTATTTACGTATACTGAACGCAATTTGTTTCCTTGTGTTAATTTCTTTCCAAAGTAGATTTTACAGTACCACGTTGAGTAGCAAAGTTCGTGTTCAAGTGAGTTCTTTGACTGCCCAAGTGAAATTACAGGACAATGGACTACTGTGCGTAGATTAAGTACAGGGTTTTTTATTTCTCTGCAGCTAGAATTTCCATGCAATGAAGACGAATTATGTTACTGCCTTCGGTGATGTACAATGTAATAACAGTGTAATTCTATAACTCAACCATTCGTAGATCTACATTTAAATCTGTCACAACATATGCTGAACTGTGTTTTCGTCTAGAAAACGCCTCCGTCGCTTTTAATATCAATCCACAGACCATGCAAAATTGAGACTATTTTTATTCGAGACGACTCTTCTGATTACAATTCCATATTGACTGAGACGATTGTATTGCATTATAGCTTTTTATAACTTACCGTAGCTGATACTGTAATTGCACTATTATTCAACTTAGTAAAATTTAAATTTGGAGTCTTTTTTATGTGTTTGTTTTTCGGCCGTAACCGTCGCGGGAGATAGTACGCGACACCAAATTACTCAAATTGTAATTATTTTATCCATTTAAAAAATTTACATGTAGAAATCCACAAAGTTGGATGAAATGTTGTATAGATATTAATTAATTGCTAATTAAGTTTGGCAGTGTTTTTCTATATTTAACTTATCGTTATATTGTGGCTAAACTGAGGCATAAAACGAAGTCTTGCTTTATGTAAATACCACACCTTACAAATAATTTGTACTTTTATTTATCCACGGTTAAACCATGATAGCGTATTTACTGGGAAACCTTTATCCACAACCAAAGACGATTATGATAATGTGCGACTATAGAATAATTACACAGAATAATTTCCAAGGTTTTTAGGTGTAAGACACAAAATTGAAATTGTTCATATTGAAATATGCATAATTTGATTATGGTAGTCCAGTAGTGTAATGTTAGACACGAAGTTACCATGCCTACTGAATTTTTTTTAGCAGAAGCAATCTCGTGCAACATGTCCTGACCACTGGGATGTTTACGCGCGTAACGCAGCCGAGTATTTATACATTTTACAAATAAAGAGCCAAAATTAGTGGTTACGGTAAACCTAGCTGGCGCGCCAGCGCTGTGTAACGTTGGGAAAAAAAAGGGGTTTATGGAGCACAGGGAATGCTAAAATAATTTATACCCTGGAGACGCGAATACAGATTTTTATATGGAAACTGAATTCACGCCACAGGGACACATTTTAAAAAAGCGCTTGTGCTCCTGAGTATCACTTATATAGATAACAAACGTACAGTTGTTTACTTTTGTGTAATAGTTAGACTATATTGCCGCAGTAAGAAATAATTTCAATATACGAAATAGTTAAATGTAAACAGCGATGTTAAAAACTATAAGTTGGTATAAAAATATAAACCCATTGTTCAGTCTCAATCAAACTATTCCACACACAAGGGCTTCTGCGGACGTTTCGACTTAAAGAAGTGACAGTCATTATTCTCTAAAAAATATTATAAAAAATTAATCAACATTAAATGTCTCACAAATGCATTGTGTTATTCTGTTAATAAACTGTATAGGGGCTTTAAATAATCGCGGATCCAAGTCGAAGTGTTGAAATGGAATAAAACAAGTTGTGTGTGAGGTATTAACGAAATTATTATTTCGTTACACAACCTGTTTTATAACATTTCAATCCAACCCACCCTCACTGAAAATCCCTATATATTTACAAATATTTACTTTTTAAAGTCGGGACCATTGAATGTATTTTATCAAGTTTTATTGCACTGTACAGTACGATTTTATTTATATAATAATCAGAACAGTATTCTCGAAACACTTAAGATAATTTTAAATGTACATTTTCCTTTGTATTTACGACTTCTTTATCATTAACTGTAGCTATTATAAACTCACGTACGTATAGCTGTAATGATTCAATTAACTCAAGAATACGACACTAAATTAAATATGTAATTATAACAATTTAACCCAACATGCTTAGTTTCTAACGTCCCTCAAGGTTCATTTTTTCATTAAATTGTAACTTTTTTGAGTAACTTAATGCAAAATAATTAATTAAAATTCAAGGAAATTTGAATTTTTCTCTTACTCTAAAACGCTACAGATGTAAACTTTCTCCATATAAGACATTTAATCTCATAGAAACAAATTTAGAGCGGAAGAAAATTTCTCTTAACAGCACTACGGTGAACAGAAACAATTGCTGGTTATTAAGATTCTTTTATGTGTAGTACTAATCATATTTCAAAGAAAGTTTAACCTCACATTAGTATACATTATAAAACACGCTTCCTAGACGTATGATAATCATTTTAAAGCATGGAAATGACAGTTCAAAATCTTTATCCTACTCAATGAAAATAAAAACATGAGCAGAGAAAATATGTAAGCGTCTGATTTATGCGCGTTACAAACAGCACGGAACGAGTTTATATATATATATATACGTGTATAACAAAATTGACGGCATTATGGATATTTGCAGTTGGATGAATTCAACGAGGACCGCAAGACTAAAATTGCTCGGTTGCGACGAGAGAACAAAATCCGAACGAGTGTTGGAGAGAGAGAGACAGATAGTGTTTCAGCTAGCTGCTTCGTTGATCCCATTTATTAGCGCCTAATTCTATTTTTCGTCATTTGTTGTAACGAAATTCGCCGTGTCGACAGTGTTTACTGAGCTTAAAATGGCGCAGCCACGTAACAATTGTGAGGCTGCCGGAATTGAAACACAAAGCAAGGCAGCGAGACTGAAATCGTTACGCGTCGAAGCTAACGATATAGAAGTTCCGACATCCGAGTCGTCCTCAAATGAAACAACACCCAGCGCTATTGTTCGAACGAGATTTCAAGTTAAAAACAACTCTGACTCATTCATCCAGCCCGGAAGATTGAGCTTTAAAAATCTCACTGATCGCTAAAAATAGCATTATCCACTACAGGCGTAATTGAAATACTTGATTCCGAATTTCCAAGTGTTTTTTTTAGTTCACTCTCAAACGACGACATTCAAAGTCTGAAATATTCGAATAGACCCAGTTCCTTTACATGTACAGAGCGTTTATAAACCTAGACACACGGGCAATTAACCTAATGAGCTTTACCACTTAGTTTTCAGTCACACAACTGAAAATACGTACAGTATTATGAAGTTGTTACATAAAAGAAATAGTTGTATATTGGAGGATTAAATAAGCCGATTAAACCGCGCATTCATTTCATGAAAAACTGTTCAAAGCATTTAAGAGATGTCCAATACTAAGAAGATCGAAGGGAAAGAATTTGGATAAAATTGAGAAGTAAAAGAGTTTACCATCAAATACATTTTAAAAACATATCCTCAAAATTTTATAACCAAATACATAAAGGAAACAAAACGTAATCACTCAAAACTAACCTCACCAAAAAATCAATGGGTTTCATTATTATGCCATATCTCGAATTAATTTACTAATTATTAATAAAACATCAGCGTAATCATCAAGTCCAAGTACAATCTCTACTATACTTCATAAATATAGGACACTGTCAATAAAAAAATAAATTAAACAATTTAGATTATAAATTAGAATGTAACAACTGCCTGTCAATACCTGTGGAAAACAGAACACAGATATAATGTAAGAGTAAGACTTTCGGTAGTACCTAAATACATTTTAATTATAATGAGATCAATTGGAATAATTTTGGTATTTTAAATATAGATAAAAATTATCCATGCAAATAAATTTCTGAACTACTACATATTAAATGAGTAACTAAAACTATCAATTAAAAATCGAATATCAACACATTAAGTCTTATTTAAAGTTCCATATTTCATTAACCGCATTTTGATTTTAGTAAGGCTTCAGTCTAAGTCGTAATTCTGTATCGCTTAATTGTAATTGTTAATTCTTTGCCCTACAATATCATTGGCATGTATGTTTTACGATGTTATCATAACCTGAAAGAGGCCAACGTGACGGCCAAAAGATGCTGCAAATCAGAAATTAAATAATAGAATACTTCTATTGTCTGTTTTATCACTAAACAGAAATTATTTTAAATAATTTAAATGAATAAATATAGACGGCTTTATTTTATTATCGCACCTCAAGGGGCTCCATTAAAAGGAACGTCACGTTGTGCCATTAACGTTTTTTCATAAAATTTTATTTTATTTCTGGCTGTTGAACTTATTTATTTTCAGTAAAGTCTAGTTAATGTAACTATTATTGTTTTTTAAAAAATATTAATCTTTTATATACTCATGAGTTTTATGTCACATTTATGACTAAGATAGAAATGACTACTCTATAAATTAAAAGAACATTACACAAAATTAACGATCGTTGGAATAAGGGTTGTATAACGGACGCCGAGGGACTTCTAAAAGTGTTAAAATTGAAGGGAAGAGAAAGAATTGAACGCTAGAATGAATGTACGGAAAACACGCACAAAGAGCTTGGAGGCATCCGAGTGAAAGATATGACATACGTAAGGACATAAAAGGTAGCCCTTGAATTGACAGTGTGAAAGGAGAAAATGTAAAAATGAGTCGAAGTTGTGCGCTTTTAAAAATGGGTTTAAATTCATAAATTTGACTGTTCGATTCAATATCAACAGTTAATCTGTAATATATAATGACATTATAGTTCTGAACTATATGAACTACGCTAAACCATAGTGGCAACACAAAAAAATAAAACTATTGCAACAAAATGAATTACAGTTGGCTCAAGGCGGATAGTTTACAAGTACAAATGCGGTTCAGTTTATTGAGGTAAGTTAACTGTTTTTGACAAACGTTATCCTGGCGATCGTCATTTTATGTCATCATAAAGAAAACTATCGTAAAAATTATACTATAGTTGAGTAAACCAGGTGGAAAATACTATTTTGCTATCTGTGTGCACAGTCTAATACTGTGTAGTGACGTTGGCAAACGTCACTAAGTTGCGTTCGCACTCTTCGTCACTTTACTCGTGGGATCTGTTTTGCCGATAGATCAGTTAAGATAAAATAAGAACGTATATTTCAGTAAAGTACGAAACGGACAAAGAAAAATACCACTTTTGTAAAGATAATGAAAGACGGTTAATTCGTTGAATCATAACAATTCCCACAATTTATTTTAAAGGCAAAGCTTTGTTTAAGACGTTTATTTACTCTACAAAAATGTGATGTCAAATAATGCTTCTTAATACAACTCTATAACATATACATTTTTTTTCTGCTACAATAAACCATTATTCATGCGAACGTGTCTGAGGACATCACTAGAAAATATGAACGCATGAGGCATTATATTTATTACTAAAAACAGAGTACCGAATCGCAAATACTGATTCACGAGTCAACGGAAGAAACGTAAAAGCTATACCTTTCAGCAATTCATTTGAAGTGAGAGACGCAAAATATAATACTTGTAGTAAGTTGGCAAGAGAACTGTTCTTTGTTCCTCGTTACGAAATTTACTTGAAACCGTCACCTCTACTTGGCACGTGGCTCGGAAACCCAACTTCTGTGTAACTTTTAAATTACTTCATTCGTATGCTAAATGGCGCGTATTAAATAACGCAAGGAACTGTGAATATCCACTTACCACTTGCTGATAATATTACAGTTAATATTGCACTGCGAAATCTCCGCCAGATAATGGAAACTTTCTTCGTTAAAGCACAAATTCCGAAACTTCGTTTGGAAATACCTATATTTCAATTCTATCAACTTTTGGACCTAATATTTTAATATTCGGATGCAGCATGCGTAATTTGAAGTAATGAATAACTCTGCGATTCTTCTTACGTAACAGGCGACATAACGAGCTCCATATCACAAAACCTTGACATTTCACATATTTGATTATTTCTATCTTGCAAATTTATAAATTAATTAATGCTTTGAATTACTTGAACCGGAAGACAATTTTGTATGTACAGGGTGATTAAAAAACCTCTGCGACACATTCTGAGGGACGATAAATCTAACAATAAGAAATACTTTTGGTTATACAACGAATAACTTCTGACAAATCGTTTCGATGTTACCGTTGAAAACTTTTACGTAAAAGCGATAAGAAACATAAGTCACACTGCCAGTTCTATATGACAAAGAAACTTTTCTTTATTTTGGTTCACTGTCTTCATTTGTAAATCATTTTATTCAAGTATCTTATTCTTGGCATCTTTACTTTATTGTTATTAATTTCACAGTCATTAATTAAATAATTTCCCTTAGAACCCTACATAAATATATACTTTTGATCCTTAAGTTAAACACTATCACAATTGTGAAGCTAAAAAAATTAATAATAATAAAGTAATTAAACCGTCCTCATTTCATTTCTCTTTATAGCAATATAAATATAAATATATATATATTTGCGTATGTACACGCATACATATGTTAAAGAGCTTCATTCAGATTAATTTCCATTCAAATGTACTAGTAATGTTAGTTACACAATTCCTGAAATAAATTTTACTATAACTTAGTTCAAATCCAATTTACTTATTAAATCGATGCATGATACGTATCAAAACCTAACAAATTATTAAAATTTCATTTTAGGGATTCCGCTTTGTGGAGAGGCGTACTTTGTTACACTTCATGACATTTGTTATTCGAGTCCCCTAGGTCCGGTAGTTTGGTTACGTAGAGATCAAACGCTGCAGAAAGCTTTGCTTCTGCCCTAGATGTGTGCCTTTGGACGAGATGTTTCCTGGAAAAGACTTCTCAAAGCACATTTCAGACTGCAACGAATTTGCCTTTCTGTGCCCAGACCAGACTTACGAGTTCTTCCGTTCCTTACTTTCGATTTAAATATGACGACGAAACGTAATTACATTTACGCTCAAGCGAGTAATTAAAGAAAAAACAATTAACTCTGTTATAAGTTCAGGCATGTTTCAAAACATATATATATATATATATATATATATATATATATATATATCTGAGAGTAATATAGTAAAACTAACCTTTTCATATCAGTAACGCTTTTCCACTTCTCGGATAAGTCTTATTAAATTTCCATTGCGTCTTACTCGTAAAATTAAATTAAATATTATTTACGACCAGCATTATATTTTATGAATTTTAAAAGAAAATAAATCGTGTCAGTCGTAAATGCATGATGTCAGTTTCAAAAATCAAACATAAAGAACACTTAATAGGAGAAATATTTACAATACAGAAGCTGCTAAAACCTTTGGAAGAGTTTTGTTCATTAATCTTGTGGTTATAAAAGATAATTAGAATAATTTAAGAAATCAATATGGCATTATAACAACATTCTTTAACATAATTAGATTCGTATTTTCAAACTCGAAGGGATGGCTGCCAGAAATATCACTGACTGTTTCTCATTGTGAATTTGGGCCTGTATAATATTTGAGGAGACGTATTATTTCAACTTTTTAATTATTGTACTATCTGTGTTGGCCATTAATTTAAATCTGATCTCAGATAAAATAACTAGAAGTCATGACTATTACTTAACATATTCCATTTTAGAGAAAACGTTAGTGATCGTCTTCCATAAGATTCAACTGCCAGTTGCTAATTTAGAAATGGTACGATTATTATTAAACAGTTCCCCAAATTTGTTCGCGTTGATTAATGAGTGTCTCTGTTCGGTAATTACGCATTTGTATCATGCTTTATTATGGAAGCTGTCAGGATAACATCAATAATGCTCGGGACTAACAATCAGTTGAAAGTAGACAAACAAAACTGATAAAAGGGTTTTCCATTAGGCATTATGTGTTCATTCCAACTTGTTTGTTCTCTGATTTTAAAATGTTATTCCACAATAGTTAAGTGAGCTCTCCCCGCTGATTAAAGAGTCCGTCCTTAAAGTAATTTTGTTTCAGCCTCGAGCTCTGTCATTTTATGAATATGTTTCGTAAAATTAACAACAGTTTGCTGAATTCTCTTTCCCCAATAAATGTTGACACAAGTATGGGATTCTTCCCCTAGGCAATTTAACGGTTTCTATTATTATTATTATTATTTGACGAGGTAAGTAGTTAACTCTTGGCATCGAGCGAGTCTTTCATTCGTTATATCGTGTGTGGTTCCATTGTATTATATAAAAATGAGGTGTAATATTGTCTACCTTCTAGTACTTCGTTCTATAACAGCTTCAGCTTTCATAATCTTAATATCTTCACGGCTCTAAATGATTTATTCTCGAACAAACGAAATTCGTCATTGTAAATGATTCTCACAGCCAAAACGTTTTTCTTCATTATGGAGGTTGCAATTTTCCTTTAGTCTTTTTCAATACTGGCAATAGATAGACTGAAATCGTATTGTCCAATAATAGACGAAAATATTTAACAGTATATCAGTGATGAGTGATCAACATGAACCTTAATAAAAGAAATAAAATATTAATAGGTAATCTTAATCGAAACAGTTTCGGTTCCTACCGCCGTCCAAAACTTTTGCTAACTTCGGTCGGACTAAATAATTTAAGTCGAACATTCTACTAAAGTCAACCCAAAATTTCTCACTGCTCTTCGTACATCTATTACATATTTAAAAGGGATCCTGGAATATCAACAGAAACTCTGAGAATATATACACAAAAGGCAAGACAGAAAAAGTTTATATTTTCCTCTGTTTATTTTCTTTTATGTTAAGTGGGTGACGGGCCTGCTCCATTGATAAACGTATTAAAATTCATATCGATCGTTTTTTGTTTGTTTTATTTTAGGTTGCATAAAATACGAGGTCATTAGCGACCGGAAAGATTTAAGGGTTACAAAAAGTGAAAATTGAACAGGTTATATTACATCATAACAATTAATCGTTTTCAAGAAGCAGATCACACTTTCTTGGTAGTCCAATGAGTATTTGATCTGATCTGGACTCCTCTGCAAGGATTCTCGAGAAATTTACTGCAGCAGTTGATATTGTGCTCCATGGTGATGACCGTGTTGCACAGATCGCAAATTGGAGGAGGACAATTTAGGAGTGTGTTAATTTGGAGTGACCAAATCTTACCCTAGAAAGGACTACTTGATCTCTCTTCTGGATGCCTTTTTAGGGTGATGATAACGAGGAAGTTGTTAACTAATTTGTGGGTTAGGCTTCATTTTAGAAGCCAACAATTTTTCTTCCAGAGATGGGTTAATTTTGGAAGGATGTGTTTACATACATCTGAGAATGTGTTGACGTAATTAGAGAAAGAGGAGAGAGGGGGGGATATGGGTAGCGGTTTTTGCTAGCAGGTCAAGAGAGATGTTCCCTTTTATTTCCTGGTGCGCCGGGATACAGGCCAATACGATATTCTTTCCTGTTGTTTGGAGCTTGTGTAGATCTTCAGTCATTATTGCGGATAGCTCTTGGGAATTGTCTTCATTCTCGATGAATTTTAAAGCGGAGAGTGAGTCTGAGAGGATTACGTGGTCCATTTTGGGGGACAAAAAGCAGTGGTCTATAGCAAGCTTGATGGTGTGTGTTTCTGAAGTATGGATGGAGGAATGATATCGATATTCTTAAACTAGAATATGGGTTTGTGACTATTTACAATTGTGGCTAGCTATTTTCGTACACTTTTCACGAAACTTTAGCGCACCCAGTTATACATTTCGTTTAAATTGTAATATTTTAGGACATCTATTTTAAATGAGTAAACGGCCTACTTTGACAGAAAGAAATTTAATTAGAAAAAAATAGCACACTAAATCCGGCCGCAATTTTTTTACGTTGAGAACATTCAAACTATTATCAGTTTATACCTTTTGAATGTTTTAAAGTAATATATTATTGCACCTGAAAAGGTTCCAAATTTAATACTATTTCTGAATAGTTAGATTTTTTACTCATATATTATCAATAAAATCAGTAAAATATATATCTTGAAAATTTTAATAACTAAAACACAATCCATTGAGAACAAAATTTTTCATAGATGTGGAATGCCATTTGGCGAGGATTAAGCATCACAAATAAAATATACGATTTTCATGGGAAGTGGGAAGAATTTTAAAAGGTAAAACAAGAAAAGAAACCCTAATTAAAATTTATAAGGTGGTAGCAGTCCCTACAATGTTGTAAGGGTCAGAATGCTGAGTAAGAAAACAAAAAGAGCTTAAATAAATAGAGGCATCTGAAATGAGAAGGGATCTACAAGGATAGATCAATCAAGGAGTACTTCAATAAGAGAGGAACTAGGTGCTCAGGGGATCACAGGTAACGTAACAAACAATACAAAAAACAGATGGAGAGATCATGTATTGCGAATGTCTAGAAACACGCATTGGAATATAAGCCATTAGACAAAAGGTGTGTTGGAAGACAACTTTGAGATGGTGAGGTGAAACCGAAACAGGTTAAAAGCCCAAACCTGGAAAACAGCAGCAGAAGAAGAAATAAGATCATTTTTCGGTAATATTTCTCCGTCGCAAATTATGGTTATGTTAAAAATCTCTGCATAAAAATAATGTTCCATTCAGATAACTTTGTCTCAACTTTGGACCTCCTTTTTTGAAGATAAGAATCGCTTTTATAGCGCCTAAATGAGTGAATTCTTCATGTTCGTTTTCGAAAGTGGCGTCACCCTCACATCCGACGCCCCGGCGTCATAAATGTCTCCCACCTTCTCTCCCCTCCAAAGTTCCCTAGGGAAGCGCTAGTTACGCGACTCAGAAACAGGAAAGTTTATTTCTGGTGGTGTGCACATCCTGCCGCCTTCCGCGCCGATTCGCGATCGTTGAAGTCGCCGTCTTTCTCGGCGAAAAAGCACAGAAAAAAATCTGCCGTTTTGTCTAAGGCTTTCAGGCCATTTGGGAAATGGATTGGTGCTACGACGAAAAACAAGAGAACATCCATAACATGTATCATTCCTAAAAATACTTTCGGATTTATCCAACACAGCAAAATGTGTCGTATTTTACCTACATTTTCTTCATATCTCTATTGACTGTATAAAATACAGTCTCGTCATGTAATGATAAATGAAGTTAAATCCCTAACATATATGTAAAGTATTCATATAAATTACTTCATAGTTTTCAGTATCTTAAAGATAACTGGATTTATTAGCATACCGCCTAATAAGATAGTTTTATTGTTAACGCATTTTAATATTCAAATTTTGTATTCGAATTCCTGTTTCGAGAATTGTAATGAAAAATGTAATTAATTCTGCAGTTAAGGATTTCTCTTGACACAACATTGCGAACTTTCCGATATTAAATTTGCTATTTTAAATATGACACATTAAGAGGTTGCAAGAGGAGGAAAGAATAATTGTAACTTTATTATTAAGTTGGTTCTGACATGTTGGCCGGTTTATTTATTTAATAGCATTATATAGTTTTTATATAGTACACTCAATATATTAGTTTACAGTGGCCTGTTATTAAACCAACATGTATCAACGCATGCATCAATGTGGGTACGTGAGTCCCGGGCTGATATTCCGACAACGTCACTGAGTTGCATTCGCACTCTACAAATGTAACATGCTTCTGTCCTGATAATTTATAATAAAGTGCATTTACTGACGCCACCGTGAAAAACATTTCGTATAAAGATGATTTGTGAATTACCTTTCACAGACCAGTCTATCACATGGTTTCTTAATTCTTATAGGCTTAATATACTAATGCTGCTATTTTTTACATAATATACGGGTCACTTACTAATTAAATATACAAAATGATGTAAGAAACAAACAGTTTGGGATGCGGTACTTTATTGACATTGGGTTAGCATTACTGAGATGAGAACACCTGACATAGATTATTTTGTTTACAATCTCAAAATTAAATTTAACAATGGCGTGTCTGCAACTTTGAGTGAACCGGTTTTTGCTTTCTGAATGTGAAAAACAGGCTGAAATCTATTATGGAAAAACATTACAGTAACCGAGTAGAACAGTTCAAAGGCGACTGAACATCAGTGACTGACGCTCAACGTCTTGGCCGGCGAGATGAAGTATCAACCCCATCGCTTGAAACCCGCATTGACGACATTATTCGTGTAACT
Source organism: Eucriotettix oculatus (assembly GCA_034510155.1). NCBI lineage: Eukaryota > Metazoa > Arthropoda > Insecta > Orthoptera > Tetrigidae > Eucriotettix > Eucriotettix oculatus. The sequence continues at coordinate 155,691,708 of CM067377.1, forward strand.
TATTAAATATAGAAAAGAAAAAGTGTTGGAATACAAGCCATTAGGTTATCTGTAACAAGCTTAAGTACAACAAAACATGTGCAAATCGATCCCGAAAGAGTTGACACAATCCTATACAAGACTCAAAGTGAATGCAAACTTAAAAGAACGCAATGAAACGAAAGGTTACCCTTTTATTATAAAAATTTGAACTTGTGATGAAACTTGGGTCCACTCAATGAGGCATTACGTGGAGGAAAGATCAGCTACAGAGAAGACGTAAAACAATTGTGGGAAAATGGGTCAAACAAAGACTTTGCATGGGGTATAGAAACTAGTACAGTCTGACAAAGGTATTAATATTGGTGGGGATTATGTTGAGAAGTTCTGAAAGTCTCCTTTGGTAAAAATACTTAGTCCTTTTCTAGATCAATTTTTCTCTTTAATTACTGAATTAAAAATGACGGAAGACTTCTCCAGTAAACCGAGTATAATGCACATTACAATGCATAATATAAATTTTATACTAAAATTTTTATTTATTTTAAAATTTTTATGATAAACAAGTCAATGCGTTTGATAGTTATAACGTTTATAATCCAAATTAGGGGAAATTTCTAAGATTTTCTTCTGTACCTTGAATTTTCTATTAAAACGGTTCAAACAAAATCATATTTAATTCAAAATTTATCCTCGTTAATTCCAAAAGTTTGCTAAAAACACTATTCACCTTAATAGACAAAATTATACAAATCAATATGATGCTTCGAGCTTCTTTGCAAAGATTTTAACTGGCACAAAATTTCCGTTAACCGTATATTTTGACGAGTACTGTTTTCCTTATTGGAAAAATGAATATAGTCTTAATAACGAATAATGACAAACTGCTCATTTTAGATATAACTTTCCTAAATCAAATTTTTACCCCGTTTCCTCAGCTTCGAATAATCAAAGTTCTACACCGTATTTATATGTTATAAATAACAGAAAAGGCCGCTTTTGTTACGTGTTTTCGGTGTACATTTAACAAGGTGTTTCTAAAATCTGACGAAAACCAAGAAAATATTTGTATGCTAATAGTTGAAAAGAAAGTGAGGTGACATGAAAAACGTTTTAATAATTTACGATACTAAAATAAAAGTGTTTGGAAATAATCCCATATGGTAATATAGGCCATTCAAAAAAGTTTTGACAAAACGTTTCGTAGAAAGTATTGATTTTACACTTATGTACAAGACATTCATTTCACCTAATTCCTGGTTCATAATATCAGTAATGTTTCTACAAACTATGATTATTTCTATTACGATTTGAGGACACATGTTTTATATGACAAAGAACGCATATTCATTTCTTAGTTAATTTCAGACACGCTGAATTAGCATTTTGGGTCACGAGGAGTAGTAACTGTGTGATACGGCAACGGTAAGCCCAGACAGATAAGCCTGTGCGCCACCATGGTTTTATGAGCCAGAAGTGTGTGGCCCAATAACGCACAGGGAGAGAAAGAAACGCCAGAACAGCACATCTCTCCCAGTTTCATGTCACATTTCTCAGCACACCACTTACAGAGGTTTATCTAACCAACACCACTAAAAGATTAAAGTGAACGAATATGACGACTATACTTTATATCTTACGCTTTAACCCAATGACATAATAATTATATGTTAATGTTAAGAAGTATAATCACAGTTTATACGTTTTAGGAGCAGAATTAATTCAGAGAATGTGAGTTATCTTCTATCAAGAACGCGAAGAAATTTAGACTGCGTTCAAAAATTACATCGTAGTTTTGGACACAAAATTGTCTGGCAATAATTTTGCATGCGGCTTGAAATAATTTCATTATTTTCCTGATATTATTGTGAGTTATCTTGTACCAAGAACGCGAAGAAATTTAGACTACGTTCAAAAATTACATCGTAGTTTTGGACACAAAATTGACTGGGAATCATTTTGATTACGTCTTGAAATAATTTAAGTATTTGCCTCAAATTTATGAATCCTGATATTATTTTACTATAATTTTGTCTGAAAAATAGGAAATATCGGGACTACACTTCCCAGTGACTGTGGAAACGTAAATTAAGAAGAGTATAAATTGAGAAAAATAAATCATCAATAAATTATTATGTAAGCAATGGTGAATTCGTTACAGGCCGTTTGAATAATTCCTTTTTCCTCCCTAATTCTAGTAAGGCTTACCAAAAGAAATAAACGAGAAATGGGAATTTTTGTGCTCGTGAATTTATTTCAGAGTCGAACAACAGACCCATCAGAATTAGCATGTAAAGATCTGAAAGAGAATTCGTAACTTTGGGCTAGAATTAACGAGGAACGTACTTAAAAATGAATATACCTGCCTTGGTGACTCGATTATGGAATGTACAATATACATTCTTCATTGAGGTACTAAAATTAGGCCGGGAAATGTGATTTAGTAATTGTAGGTGAGCCTGTAATAACCTTTTCTCGTTAAAGTGACTTATGTCACAAATTAATGAAATATCGTGATGTGAATACACGACGATTTTATCTGTAAAGACAGAGAATAAGAGTGATCACTGGTCGTATCCAAGACCCAGTGGGCTTAGTTAAAAAGTAAAAAATATTATTCGCAAAAGGGACACTTACAATTCTATGACGAGTGTTATCTGTATTCATTAGAAATAAATACCTTCAATGGACTAATTGGTATGATTTGATAAATGCTGACCGTTATTTAATGCCCGGGAAATTTTATGAATGTCAGATTTGAGATCAGATTCAGTCATCGATACCCGACACATGAGACCTTTGATTGGATACGATCCAAATAATCTGCCCTGGCAGGAACAGAAACATTATGCTGATCCGTGTGAAATAATTACACGTCATAGTGTGTTGTGGTGAATAGCGACCACTGGCGCACATTCTACGATCCAGTTTTGGTAAAATACAGCCTAATTTTGGAATATATACACAGGCAAGCCTGAGATAAGATCTTTAGAATGGATGGAAGAATTTCGTATCAGCTCGGATAACTCAGTTGGAAAAGTGCACCACGAAATAGTGGAAGTCTAGGTTTCGATCCCCGGTTCTACCGAATCTTTCCATCCTATTTTTTAAAATTTATTCCTCATTTACTATGTCCACAAAGCCCATATATTTCTAATACACGAAGTGTTCTACCCATATTTGTAAATGTTTATAGTGGCAATTTTGCCACTACAATTAAATAATTAATACTTTTCCCCATCGTGCATTGAGAAAGTAAGTTTCGGTATTATAAAACTAAAACCTGCTAATTAATGTGCTACTTTATTACAAAAATTGGAAACTTCATTTTTGCGGCAAGAGAATTTTTGTGAATGGAGGCACGATTCACTAAAATTTATTACCGATAATATGAAAAAGTTAGTGTTTGATCTAGAGTAATTACATAAATAACTATCAAAGCAAAACTAGGTGATAAAATAATTTGATCTATTATTATTATTATTATGAAGTGTTTCGTGTTGCTAACGAGGACGATCGTATCGAACATCCCAGCGATCTGTGATGTCAGGACTAAGAGGAATGTTTCCGAGGAAATGCACTTCGTAAAATATTTTTATAGTTTGTCGTGGCGAAAGGGATATTAAATTAATAGCCCTATTAATTTTCTTTTTAAATTGCGTAATTTTATGAATTGTATCTAAGGTTTAAGAAACAATTATTATTTGATGTTCAAAACGCGTGTGTTGGCATTGTAAGAGGATAGACTTGGTGTTCATTAGTTTAAAATAAAATGCAATTTCGTCTACAATGGAGACATAAATATTCAATTAAATTATTCTTCCCATGATTTCTGGTAACAACTGATTTTTATACTGTTGTGTTTTGAGTCGCACTGGTAGTGGCTCGTGACGTCGTCCAGTGACGCCATTCCTGTTACCTTACTTGAACCCTGGAAACCCTTCCTCGCCTGTCTGCTTCAACCACGTACTCAATAACAGACTGTGTGCAAAGCAGCAAACAAATTTTGCCATAGGAACCTAGCCTCAACCTCAGCCCTCGGATTGTTTTTGTTGGCGGTCCGACATGAAAATAATTAAAATCTGGGACATTTAATACGATGGCCAACCTTTGTTTACTGTACATAATAGAAAGAATTTTGAAATAAAACTGTAACAGATTGTGTGATTTTGAATGAAAAACTTATTATAACTGTAAATATTTATTTATGCACTGACACACAAGTTTGGGACGTAAGGTAAATGAAAAAACAATCAAACTTCCTTTGGTGTTAAATTTAGAATGGCTATACATATATTTGAATTTAAAAAAGACTTCCGTTAAAATCTTTAACACGTTTCAACTGAGTTTTTATCAATTTAAATAAATAAGTCTGGTCGAAACGTTGTATCGTATCTAATTATTCTGAATTACTGGCTATTTTGATATTAATTTTATAACTTGTCAGGTTAACTTATATATATATATATATATAATTAAGTTTTCATTTGGCAGTATTTATTGCTTCTGTTATCGGAAGATAGATATATTACATTTAAACGTCCGGTGACAATATTTAAAAAAACCTATTATGAAATTACACAAACTATAAACAAAAAGAAATATAATATTGCCTCAATAAATGGTGTTACGTATTATCATTAGGACTAATAAATTGATAAGCTATACTCGTACGAATATTTTCCTAAAGTTAGTAACTTTTTAACTTTTATTTATTCTCTCGTTAACGTATATTTGGAATCTTACACACTCTTGCATGTCATCTTTCTATTTTCGACCAACGCCCAGTAAATGGCACGCCTAAAGCAAGCGTATATACGAAAAGAAAGAAAGAGAGAATATTTAATAAGTTGTTAACTTTCTTCCACGGAATTTGAATAGAGTACCGTTGGGGGGAGGGGGAGGGGGTGTGCGCAAGTTGTGTAAACTGTCAGCGTCCTCCAGACAGACAGACAGATAAGGCGGTCAGACGCAAACAGCTGACTGGCCTGGGCTGCGGGTTGCCTACATCCGAGCGCTTTAATTAGAACATTACGAAACATTTAGCTTAGCGGAATGTGTTTCCGCACACACGCCGGAAGTAACATACCCAGCCACAAACGCAAATATGCCTTCATTACTCACAAAACATTATATACATGCACACGCTCATGATTGATAAGACAATTTCAGAGAGCGTTTATTAAATTAATAGTGGAATAGAACGTTAAAGTATTTGTTATGCACCTATTTTACTTATGATTGACGTTTTTGGACTTATAATAAGTATTCGAATATAATGTAATAATATTTATATGTGATACTATGAATAAAATAGTATCGAAAGCAACGGGTATAGCAGAAACTTTGTGTGTAATTATTTTATCACTTAATTTTGTTTATTGATTGCTACTTCTTTATCTAATTAGTCTACCTGTAACACAGACGCTTCTATATCGTCCGTAATAGATTTGAGAGAGTCATGCCTCCATTCATAAGAATGATCTTACTGCCTAAATACAGTCGTTTTCAATAGCCTCTAATAAAATCTACCGTTTATTATTATAAATTTAATGTTAAAAATTTATTATTTTCTCAAAAAATTGGCTTACAATGTTTCCTTTACAATTCGAGAGTTAAAATTAGAATTTTGTAAAATTGGAACTGACAAGTGTGACACGTAATTAAGCCGTAACTAAAATGTAAATTGATACATCTAGATATTTACGTAAAATAAATTAAAAAATCTAAAGCGGAAAACGTAAAAGATTTGAGTTCATAATAAACTTAAAAATTCAGGCATGAGAAGCTGACAAATAATTGTTATTAATACGTCGTTGACGAGTCGATCTTGGTGTAGTTGGGCCAACAAATTAATACTCGTACATTTGGAATCATCATACTTCATTTAATCATTTACGTTTCCTACGATATGCGATAAGTATAAATTATATTACTTTCATATAATCCAATTAGGAAATAATTACAAAAAAATGTTCGTATGGAGAGTGGTGTTATATAGGCGTGAAACGTGGACGATAGGACTTGCAGAAAGGAAAAGAATAGAAGCTTTAGGAATGTGATGCTATGTAAGAATTCTGAAAATCAGATGGGTGGATAGGGTAGTTAACCGGGAGGTTCAAAGCAGAATAGGGGTAGAGATGACAATTTAGAGGACTTTCACAAAGTAGACTACGTTTTGAAACTAGCATTAGAGGGAAGTGTGTGATGTAAAAACAGAGGAGGGAGGCCAAGAGTGGAATACGCTAATAATGTGGTAGCTATGTGAAAATGGAAAGGCTTGCGCAGGATAGGTTAGCATGGAGGCATCAGACCAGTCTTAGGACAACAATCAAATCTTAACATATGCTGTTACTGTAGACCTTCAAACAATCCAATATTAACAGTGTTAGGGTGGGAGTGTAAAATGCAAGGAAGATAAAGGTAATTAATCGTTATAAAATAAAGTACGGTGAATGTAAACCAGGAAAACTGTTTCTGTGGAGCTGAAAATAATGAGTAAAAATATGTCTTTCGTTTCATAATTGAGCTTGATGTTTCTGGGTTACCGAGGCAATTACTGTTGTTAATATCACCTATTAGGAATTAATTGACGCATTCTCGCCTATTCAGAGCTCATAAGCGGCAATCAAATAAGAACTCGAGGCTTCGTAATGAATGTATTTACTAGCTCTGGATACGGAGTCAGCCGCGGGTTTGTGACTTTTAATTAACGCGGGACATTCTCGCGGTCTTAATTATTTTTCCCTATCCTGTACAGAGCGGGGGTTGGTTCGGAAGCTGTCCTGGGGCGAGGCACAGGACGGGGTTGGGTGGGGTGGATGATGAACTCTTAAAGAGTCCCCCTCCTTGCCATCTCGGACGCGGATTTAATACGGAAAGTTTCTTGCCCGGAGACGGATTTAACTTCGGTAGAACACTGACTTAACGTCTCGGTCACCTTAACATGCTACAGGTACACGCGAGGGAAACCATGCGGCCAAATTACCTATCCACTGCGAGTCTCGTCGATGGCAAGGGAAGACCCATAATAAACCTATTTTAAAGCGTTTTTTAATTTGTTTTATTTTGTTCTCGATACCTTAACATCCTTCACGAAAGATACCACCTTCATCAATTGACGGTGAATAATCTCTTAAAAGATACATTAAACTTTGCAAATTTTACTACGAATTTTAGTTCTAACCCACATCCTAGCTGAAAATTTTACTTATAATATATTTCAGAATATTCTCAGACTAATATTTCTAATCACTGAAAATACCACCACAAAAATGATCTTAGCGTTAAAATCGTGTCACTTCTTCGGGCATTATAAATTTGCACGTTATAAACATAGCGATTCATTTATGTAATTGTGTTACGGAGCATTGCAATGGTGAAAGTATTAGCAAATATTCCGTAATCCATACGTTGAAAATAGCGGATTTTCAGTACGGACATTTTCTCACAATTTTTTTTTTCATATTCTCACAATTCTAACCGAGGATTTCTCCAAAACATGAAAAAACTGTTACCCAAATAATTCAACAACGTGTTTCTCAATTCGTTATTTGTAAAGAGATCTCTGTAACAACCTAATACAGAAATTTCATATTTTCAGTTGATCTGTTGCCATGTAACTACTATTTTAATTTATTAAAATTAGTGAAATTTAATAATTTTTATGAATAACGCTCATGGGTCTTGAGAACTTTTTTTTTCATTATAGACATGGATTGGAATGTGAACTGACCGGATACCTCGTTCTAATAGGAAAGTTATCGTGATAATAGGTATATTTCTTTACAGAGTTCTTCTACATTACCGCAAAAGACACTAAAAGGCGATGAGACAAGCCCAAAATTAATCAATAAAATTTGACATGCACTTGTCTGAAGCTGAATGGAACTTCAACACAGTTAAGAGAGATGATAAAGATTAATGCAGAACTTCTTATGGAAAAGGAAAGTTGACTGTCACAGAAGCGGTTTTGACTAAGATTAAATGTTATAAAAGACCTACCTCATTCAGAGCATGCCGCCGAAATTGTTTAGCGCTCGCCCAGTTTTTATATAATCGCGCGCTTCGTGCCGACTTTAATAATTTATTCCCTCCGGGAAAACTCGGTAAGGATCGCTGTTTCACTCGCGCAACGTACACACAACGCACTTATCAGTACGCAAAAATTGTCGGTGGGCAGTTCGCCGTGCGCCAGTTCGGCTTAGGACTGTCGTATAGTACAAGGCTTTTGGTGGGAGGGAGGAAGGGGAGGGGCCCAGCCAACGTAGGGGAACGTAGGGAAGGGATAATCAATATGACGTCTCGTAGTTGGTGAAGCAAGCGCCGCCAGGGCGCTCCACTCCGCGGCGCGTATTTCATCGCACACTTGTCAATACAAACACCACGCTCGTAAACACGACGCCCGCTCAATTTTTCAGTAGGCCTCCCTATTCAGCGACCAACTTCCTCCCGTTCGTCGATTCAATTTTCATGATAACCTCGGGCACACTCCTCAACGACCTCGGGAAACAGGTGCTCCTGAATTATTAAACGGTAAGCTGCGGCTTCGCAATTAAAGCCGCAGTTAAATCGAGTGCACGGTCGAATCGTCTTCAGAAATGCGACGGAACTGTAAATTTTCATGAACTATTACCCTTATATAATAGAGTTTCTTTTAACCCACAAACCTCCTACACACCTTATTTCCTCGAATTCTCAGTACTATCTTATTCAACAATAACGGCGTACTTAAGCCTATTCTTCAAACTGGGAAAATTTTACAAATGTGCTGTTTTGTTTTATTTTCGATCGCCATCGCTCGCAATATATATATTCTACGTTTCGCCAACTATTTTACTAGAAATGTTTTTATTCCAATCATAAATCGCTTACGACTTATCTCGACAGTCCATAAAATTGAACTCAATTTGTCTTACGGCACATGAGAGAAACTCATTCGCTTCCAGATGAGAGCTATAAAAGACTTCTCGTAGACGAGGATTAGTATATTATACGAAGCATGAAACCATTCGTATTTCATGTTATGTGTATGATCGATTCTGACTCTGTTCTTGTGGCGTGGTGCGTTACGCTCGGCGGCACGTGTAAGAAGCCATGGCGCATGACGTGTTTCATTGAAGACGTGCTGGTCAGCAGCACGAGGTCCGTGGGCGTGGTCCACATAGTTCCGCAGACTCCCGCCCCGCACATCCCGGCGCCAGCGGACGCCCTGTTCGGACAGAGCCATCCTGCGGCGGCTTGCGAAATGCACGTGGTCGAGAGATGTGCATCTCGAAACGGGCGACATCGACCACGCGGATTACTACGACTACACCGAATGGAAGCAATCCTGCTCCAAATAACAAGCAATTCTATGGTCACAACGAAATAAGTACAAAAACGCAGATTTTCAGGGCAGCATTTTCATGATTCAACCGGAAAAAATTCGCTATTTAATACAAATAAGGAAACCGCATCACTGAGAATATATTGGACTCAAAAGTTAACAACTTATTCGCAGTGAGCAAGAGGGCTGTATCACATATCCACCATTTTTCGACATGTAGCTTATCTCCTCTGACAGCAGCATTATTACTTCTATTACGTGAAATATCACAAATAAATTAAACAATTGATGACCTTTACAGACTTTTTATTATTAAATTTAATTGTAACGACGTTTCGGCATGTTCTTATGCCTTCTTCACTTTAAGTTATACTTATAACACGTTATTTTCTTAATTTTATTCTCATATATATATATATATATATATTTGAGATCTGACGCTTTCCGTTACTCTTTGTCACTCCAATGCCACGGGAGGGAGGTTGGAAATTCCCAGATTCCTGGCCAACGTGTGGGAAATGTGTTGAAGTGTTACTTGTTGCCTCGGATCCGTACCATTTTGTCGGACTTCTGATGAAATTTTTGTTATGTTTGACATTGTTGTGGTAAGTTTTGTTTCTATATTTTTTTATATAAAATTTGTTTCAACTGCACCGCCTTGGGGTTAATTTTTTGTACATTTTCCTCTACAGGCAGGAAAAAAACTGAAGAAGGCATATAAACAAGTCGAAACGTCGTTACAACTAAATTCAATAATAAAAAGTATGTAAAAGCTCATCAATTGTTTAGTTATATATCAACAGACGTTAAATTCTAACCTTTATCACATATAAAATTGAATGACTGCCATCAGTCAAATAATTTATTATACCTAAATAATAGTTCGTGATCATGTTATAAATAATGTAAACGGACATTAGTCTCTTCCCGCCTTATTTTAACGGTATAGACGCTAATTATTAACAAATTTTAATAATAATAATAAACGTGGACGGTAGGAGTTGCAGAAAGGAATAGAATCAAATGTGGTGCTATTATGAAAATCAGATGGCTGGATAGAGTAATTGTCCAAGAAGTTCTGAGCACAGTAATAGACGAGAGAACAATATGGAAAGACAAAGTAATAGGCCACGTTTTGAGACATGAGGGTCTTGTAAAATTAGCATAGGAGGGAAGTGTGCGGGGTCAGAACAGAAGAGGGAGGCCATGAATGGAATACGCTAAGTGTCTTAGGAAGGATATGGGTTGTAGTAGTTAAGCTTAAATGAAAAACTTGCGGAGAATAGGTTGACATGCTCTGTTGCATCAGACCAGTCTAAGATCTCATTACCACAACATGTGGAACTAAACATCGGTTTATTAGTTACTGAGGACAATAATCGTGACCAATATATAAGCAGAAAGGCAGCGGCATTCTCTTGTAGAATGAGAAACACGTCACACAGGCATATTATTATCATAAACATTCCTCATTTGAAGCAAATTATTCGCCGGGTTCATTTACTAATAGGGTAAGTATTTATTTTATATTGGCGCTATAGCTCTAATTAGGGCATTTCCACTTCTGGATGTCAGTAGCAAGTTGTCAGCGTGGCAATTCCCCACTTTTCGAGACCATGACGAGCACAAATTCCCGTGCTGGGATTAGAGCCCAGTACTTCTATGATGTGAGACGGTAACGTGGACTATTCACCACATCAAAGTCGGCGAAGTGTAAATAATGAGGTCAGCAGAAAGATGCAGATACTAAAAGGCAGAGTTAACAAGAAATGAGACCGAAAAACCAGAAAGAATTTCAAGACTGAATTAAATCAAACTATTTTTTCTCGTTTTACAGATATAAATATTTTCTGCTTTTCCGTTAATATTTCCCCTGGGTTGGCACTACTTTTGTTACTATCAGCAATTTTTTACGCTCAATGCGTAATTAGAAACCGACAAGATTCCACCGTTAATTACAACGGAGATGTTCCATATAACACGCAATAAGTAGGTAAATTGTATAAACGCTATGGCATGCCAGTTGGAGTCACATTAATTTATTTGATATTTATTAGTTTAAATTTGGTGTCATTTCGTTTTTGTTTGGTGTCTGACAAACATCATTGCGATTAGTACAGTGAAAGTCACAGGTTGCAAAGAAGAGTTTTCATCTTTGGTTATTTTTTCGGAGTAATCGAGCGTAATTTACGCTGTGAAATAAAACCCCAATTAATTAATAGTTAATATCAGGAAGAGAACCCCGAGATTGGATTCTCATTCGGAAGATCCTCCTGAACCTAGGTATTTATTTTTAAGCCAAGGCAATTGTTTGAATATTTCTTTGAAGAAAAATAAAAAGGTATATGTATTTAAATGCGTAACGTCACAACGCTATTAGTAATTTGCTCAGAAATATAACTCGATACTTCGATTTACGACGTACTGATAGTTTTAAGTACCGACAGTTTTACTCGATAACCAAAACATATGGCAAGTTAACCAGTAACTATTTTCTTCGATTGCAAACATGATTAAACATAGTGAATGACGAATTTGAGCAATTGATTCAAAACTACGCAAAAAAAGAGGTTTATGTCAATTACACTTACCAAGAAACTGTGTATTGGGTTTAATTTTTCTTATATCTTGACACAGTGGCGTTTGAAACGATTGTTCCATCTTCTATTATTTTCCGCTCCTATTTCCTGTTCACACACGCGTAACTCCTCCAATATAACCTTTCAACTCAGACACCGAAAACAAAACGTCACAGAAGAATCTATTTGATAAAAAACAAAACGGCAGGACAGGCTAAGAAATGACTAACAATTATACTTCAGAGTCTGTATCTGAAGAATAGTCTATTACACTATTGCACTAGTCCATTTAATAAATTTCATTTAAAGTTATTTTGTAATATTTTTTACATTGTTTTGCGAATATTTTTCGTCAACATTGTTACGAAAGTAATTATTAAATCATTTTACTTAGGGAATCCATTTATTATTTAATAAATTGATTACATTCATTTATTTAAAAAATGGAAGAGTAACTGTCCGCAATCCTGCACAATCTGACTGTTAATAGATTTACTAACGCTATAATTCAGTCTGCTGACAATATATTGTTTACATATTATGATATATATTTTCATTCGGAGCTTCGAAGCCCTTAGCTATTGATAACGCGACAAATTAATTAATTTGATGAAATAGTACAGTAAATTAATGGTCTAATTACAGTTTGTCATTCAAATTTTGTTAGTTATAAGCAAACATTCGTTTCAAAACATTTACTCGTTCGTACAATAGCAGTTCTAATTAGCTTAATTACGAACGGAACAATGTATTTGAGCAATATTGTTCAACACCATACGTGACACATAATAATTTCGTCGCTATATAGCAATACAAATGAAATTGTAGTTTCCAAATTAATATTTTAGGCGCGATAAAAGCGGCGTGAAGAAGCTTCGTTTTTATTTCGAGCAGTTTGCAGAATACGCTTAGCGAAGACAAGTTGCAGAAATCTAATTTCTTCTGCCTTTACGGCCAACCGACTCGAATTGCGAGCGTTGATTTACGATGGAACCATGTGTCGATAAGCTGCGACTTTAACTCCACCATAAAGCGTTGTAATATTTGCTGTCTGCTGTCTTTCAGTGTGCAAGGTTATTTGGCCTAGGTCAGCTCCACTAACAAGCTCATTAGCTCGTCGTACAACTGACGGAACTACGCGTAGCTGATTCCATCCCCGGATCTGCTCTCTTCCGTCTCACAACAGTGCTTGCTAAAATTGCAGTTTTTCCGATGGCAACGGTTATATGGTCGGAGAGTCCTATCATATCGAATGCAACAGATCAAAATATATAATCGTGTCGTGTTTCCTGCGGACGTTCTTCTAGAGGACACTCCTTACTCAGCCTCTTCCTCCCTTTCACCCCTGGTATTGGGAAACATCACAAACAAAATACCGCGTGCGACATCACAAGTGATCTTTTCCTAATGTATTTTGTAATTGTAAGCTGAAATAAAGTACAATCCTCTGCTAACTAATCTAAACGGCAGAAATAGTTAGCAGTATAATATGAAATTGAGTACATAACTTACTTAGCATTGTCAGTACACGAAACACGTTCGCGTAAAGTAATAGATAAAATTATTTATTTATAAAATATAATAGTAATTATAAATTCGTTTTACTACATAGTTTTCTGATTTAAATATTTACAATGAATAAAGAGACGGCCAAAAAAGTCAACGTTAAATATATAACTATTTATTGACAAAGGCGAGGTTTCATCTCCATTTTGAGACTTCCTCACATGTAAATTCAATAATCTTTTCGACTGAGGGAATCAAGGAGAAATATGAGGTGTTGCTAAATTTTAACCTTGAGGAAACCTCAAAATGGAGATGAAACGTCGCTTTTGTTAATAAATAGTTATACATTTAATGCTGGCTTTTTTCGCCGTGCTTTTCAACCATTGTAAATTCATTTTAGTTTCTGAACTTAATCTAAAAATCAGGATAGTTTCATTATCGAATATTTAGAGCCATATAGCCCAGGATACATAAACTTATAGTTTTAAAAATTATTCACCAACTTTTTTGTTCAAATAGCTTTTTTAATGTAACTTTAACTTTATTTAGTAAAATTTATAATAATTTGTTTCCCATATGGTTAAATTAATAGATTAGTCTTTATACGCCTTCTAAAGATCCACATCACAATCGATAATTGTTGTATTTTTAATTAAAGTTTACTTAAATGCTTGTATGTTTTTCTGACTGTCCATTTTTGCACCTTAACATATTTCGCCGTTTAGAATATTTAGCAGAGGATTTTCCTTCATTTCAGCCTACATTTAGAAATACATTAGGAAAAGATCACTTGTGACGTCATACGCGATGTTTTGTTTACAAAGTTTCCAACTACCTGATCCATGAAGGAGGGAGGGGGAAAAGGTCTTGTCGGGAAGAGAGTCATCCGTAAGAGACACACCAACTAGAAACACGGTGCTGATATAATTACGACAGTCTGTGTTTTATGAAGTACAAGAGCCACCAGTGAAAGTATGACCCAGCGTTAGCTTGTATGCCCAAAACTTTGAAAGCAAGCTGTACAGCTGCTGACAGCGTGATGGATTGTAGTAGAAGACAGATGCTTTTCCTTTCAAACAGAGAATTTGGGGTGCGCACATGTGCCCTTAATATAATATTCTCGCATACATAAGTGCTGTTTTCTTGCAAGCTGTTCTTGGGTACGCTCCATAAAAATAGATAAACATGACTGACACAAATTGCGAATTTATAATGCTACATTTTACATTAATACAGTTTACTCAAATTAGAAAGACACATATTATAATTACCAAGAGACCACCGAGAACCTGTTTGGACTACGTACAGAATTTCGATGAAGTTAATTTCAGAAATCGTTTACAGAAACATTGGAAACGTCCAAGATGCAAATATTCTTCAATCTTATCTAAACAGAATTCAACATTGGTCGGTCGAAAATGTGATGAAATTAAACGCGGCAAAAAGTATTTACAAAAATGAGAAACGTTTTTCAAGTTGAATATAAATTAGGGGATGAAAATATTTTACAATTGTAAATACCTGGGCGTAACTTTGAGCAAAGACTTAAATTAAAGATACACAAATTCAGTGATTGGGAAAGGGTGGAGGGCACTTCACAGAGTCAATGGAATACTGCGGAAAAGAACCCGAAAGACCAAAGACATTGCTTATAGGACTGGTTTGGCCTATCCTTGAGTATGGGACGGTGTGTTGGGATCCCTACAGAACCGATCAGATACACGCATTGGACAGGGTTCGAAACCGGGCGGAAGAAGCAAATATTTATAGAGGCACGGGTAATCTGGAGGCGATAGGCTTTGTGCACTGTACAAAGCGTATACAGACGAACCGGCCTGGAGTCATATCAAAACTCCTTTTCATTTAGCGACTTATGTAGCGAGAAATGATCAATCATTCAAAATGAATGAGAGGAGACAACGAACTGACGTGGGAAATTCTCCTTCGTAAATAGGACCGTAAAAGACTGGAATGGTTTGCCTGCAAGTCAACAAGCGACTTTTCCGAAGAGTGTAAAAATATTTAGGGAATTAGGTACATGGTTTGACTTAATATATTTTAGCTTAAATTAGTGTTAACGTCCAACATTAATAGTAGTATTAATTTTTTTAAACTTATATTCCTTTATCGGAATATTAAATATATGGACTCAGCCCATTGTGACGTAATAAAGCTATCTATCTAAATCTGAATTCTGAGATGAATATTTATTAGCATGAACTTTTCTGACGACAACCACGTTGCTCATATATCCTATATTGTATTTATTATTTATTTAATCTTTATAATAATCTTTTAGGTATGATTTTAACTGTTACATTTTTACTAACGATTTAAGTTTTTGGAAAACATTTTAGGTCCAATAACCGATAAATAACAGTTACTAAAACATGGCAGCATAAAAATAGAACGTGTGGCGTGTAACCATGGTAGAGGCAATGACCCTGTAATATTTATTTAACTGTACTAATTGTGGAAGCCATACAAAAGACAAACAGGATTAGTTGGAGTCCCGGTGGCACCAGGCGTCGTCTTTTTCCAAAACATTAGCAAGTCTCACAAGCCTCACGAAGTGATAAATCACCCCTCCCCCCTCCCAAAAAAATTCGAGATTGTCTCAATAACCTCTAGAAAAAGTCACGCTAAATTTGGATTTTATACACGTTTGAGCAATTCTTTGAGGCAACTTCCTTTTCAAGATCGCGACCTGATCTGAAAGGTATTTTTACCATTTTGTATTATTGATAACCTTTAACCGCAAATATTTCGCGGAAACACGGAATGCAAACTTATAATACTGTGTAATCGATCAATCCTTTGATATATGTTATACGTGATTCATTCTCGAAATTTCTACCAGAATCTACTTGTAAATTCTTGCTTCTTGGAACAACGTAGATCTGAATTTTTATTCTCGCGTGGAAAATTGGTAGCATTAAATGAATACAAATAAGGTGAAATAAGTGAGAAAATAAATTTAATTGATAAATAATTCAACGTTTCATCCATTAAGTACAAATTAAATTTATTTACTGACTTTTTATTTATTTATTATTAATCTTACTGCCAGAAAAAGTATGTTTGGGTTGTTGACATTGTTGTTGAACCGGCATGATTCGCTCGATGGAAATAATTTTGAAGTTCAATTCTAGAAAGATTTTTTGGATTATTGAGCCATAGCTCTTATATGTTCCTCTGTATATGAAGAGGAAAATAAGTTTTCGTTTTAATGTTTGAAACGTAGGATTCAATTTTAATTTCTTCAACCTCGTTCCCCAGGAAAACTATCTGTTTTTGTTAAGTAAATAATGAGAAATTTTTTCGTATAAATTACATAGAACGCGTAATGGAACTCATAGATTAAATAACATATGAATTAACGACGCGTCCAATAGACAATACAATAAATTTAAGTAAAATAGAAATTAATAAGAAAATAGACGTTTCTACCAACCTTGTAGTTCTTGTTAAAATTTAAGCCAGACTGAAATTTTATGAACAAGATTCTTTGAATTGCACCATTCTCGTAATATTTAAGTCCCGCTTAAATATTGACAAAGACCACAAGGGCTAGTCGAACGTCTACTTTTTCTAAATTTTTATAGTCTTAAGAAGTTTTTTGTATTGTTAGTTATACGGGCCGTTAATTGTGCTCATAAATCATAGATTAACTTATTAACTGAGTAAGCATTATCTCACTTATGAAAATGTTGAGTACTCAACAAAAATTTCTCTATTTTATGTGTTTACGTGATGTTAAATGGCATATTATTATATCTAACCTACTATTCACAGTTTATAAACTCCACACCCGTTATCGTTGGCTTTCACATTTGACTGTGACAACTAATTTGTGTTTTTCAGTAGGACTGTAACTGTGTAGACTCAGCCAAGGTTTATCTCATAATTTAACCGATATAGGATTAACTCCCATCGAGGGAAACACGTCGCTAAGCAACGCAAACGAGGAAGCAAAGGCGTTACGAAGTTCAATTGAAATAATTGCCTTTAAGTGATGTTTGAAGGGGGTTTTGGTCGACGGATGAGGGACCGACAAAAGTCGCGTATGATGAACCTGAGGCTCGTTCACATGAACAACCAATTAGCAGCTGCTGAGTGCCCAATTTCCCTTCTGTTCCGGTTACAATCGATGGAGCGCACAGGGCACTAACTCTCTCGGCGTCAATTTCCGCCCTCATTTCACCTGCACATGGAAACAGTCATTACCAAGAAGCGTGGCGACTTGAGGTCTCAACTGTATCCTTACATCGAGTGCAAACAACAACACTGAAACGGCGGGAAGTGGCTCTTGAAATATGTCGCCACAAGAACTTACGCAAATAGAGTCCTGCTTCTTCCTGAGGCTACAGATGTAACTGCAATCATAATTCACTTTCCTTAATCTGGATCTTTTTATTCTATCAATTTTCTTTCCCAATTTACGTGATTTCAACTGAATAAGAGTAAAGAGAACGGACGGAAATTTAAAACAGTTCTGATGTGTGCTAAGATTCTTGAATTCACCTACTTCAATCTTACAGGATGTCATAGAAATCCCAGGTTCCAATCCATGAGAACAAAAATATCTTATAGATCTTGGAGGTTGCGTATGAGTTAATTCTGTCATTAATCAGGCTCAAGTAAATCTAACGTAACTCGATGTTGGCCGGATTATTGATGCGATCAAATAATAATAATATACAAGTCATTTTCAGAAAAGGTTTCCCCATATTCCCAACAAGGTTTTAAGATCCGATTAGAATGATTTGGTTAAAATACAGGAAATATCTATCAGGAAACAGTGGATGTACCATACTATTTGAATTTATCTTTGTAGCACCTTGTCAAGATTGCTGAAACCTTCTGACATTCTCTTATACGTGGTTCTCAAGGTAATAACGGGGATCTTGTGTTATAGTTGACATTATACGAATATTTGTTTTCCCAATTTGTCGTTTGCATAACAGCTACAGAGAAGACCAATCTCTGAACCATCCTTTGCCCTTGAGTGCCCGGAACTCATTAGAAGCACTCTTCTTGGACGATGAAAATTTAGTTTTCGATTCGACACTCCACGAACGTGATTTGCTATAAATAATCATCGTTTTCTACCTTCATAATTTTTTTTGCGTTTCCTTTTCCATCTACATTTTATGTTTATCTTGCCATTTTTTTACTTATTCAACAAGGAAAATGGAATAAAACCGACCCCTGTTTGTGCGTTGAAGAAGAAGCAGGACTCTTATGTTTTATTTGAATCAAATTCTGTTCGATGTGCTGACTGTATCTGTAGTGATGGCATGGCTTAACAGATTTACGCCGGAACTCCGGAGGGCAGGGTCCGAACAAAAGGCGTAAGGTTTCGTTACCCACACGCACACGACGCAACAATGCACTATTTGGGTTTCAGAATCCGCACGCGTTCGACTGAACGGGAGAAGGAATCGGGTTACTTCAGGAAGAGCTGCTCCATAGAAATTAACATTCTGCCGGACGATTCGGAAAATTGTGTAACACCTGATACGGCAAAGGGTCCAAAATAGGAGTTCTTTTAAGCGTCAAAGTCGCTTTAACGTATACGCTTTGAATTCTGACATTTTTTGAAAAAGAATATCATTGACAAAATTACTACTAATGATAAATTACAATTTATAAACATAAAAACTGTTATTAGTCCGAGGTTTGACCTAAATTAATGAAGATACTTGCTTTAAATTATTCAGAGAAACTCTTAATATTTATAATAACTGATTTAAAACATTTAAAATGGGAAATTAATTTTTTTAAATAAGAAAAAAGTAATGTCTTATATGTGCGATAGAGTTCCAGAAACATGGATTGTCAAAAAGTACGCTGAAGCGTTGGACTGTAACCATAAACTTCTCTTCGTGGTACATCCGTATATTTAATTTATTTACATTCAAGATGTTCTATAGTTGACTACAACTCAATGACCGTAATTCTCTGTGCTGTTTAAGTTCACGCCTTTAGTGTTTACATTTTTAACAAAAGTTTTGTAAATAAACTAAATCGAAATTTAGATTTCTCGTACTCATCCAGTGGTTAAAGATAAAAGATAAACAACTGCTTTAGGCAGTTCTTGAAATATTTTCTGGGGGCTATAAAATACGTGACTCAGAAAGGAGTGTGAGCAGCCAACGACAGGATTGAGATGAATTCATTTACAAATCTGCGTCATTTACACAATTGTTGTCCATTTATATCTGAAAACTGACGAAATTGGTACAATTTGAGTGGGAGAGGGAAGACCAGAAAGAACCAATGTGGAGAATTGGACGTGTGCGTGTGTGTGTGGAGGTAGTTCAGATGAAAGTGAAGAGTCTACCCGTATTTTCCCGTTGAAGTTTAGGAGATTTTCGTGATCACACGATGGCAGACGAGTCGACGGCAATCTGTCAGTCTCTCGGGGCCCGGAATGCAGCAACGTGATCCCCCGTTGACATTCAAAGCTTTCTATAATTTCAAGAAGTAATTATTGATAAGTGCTCATTACGGTCAAAGGGGAAACTCGCTCATTCATTTAATGGCCCCCGTTATTATAGGTCGTAAATTGTATGACCCAGCAGTGTCTACTTTAGATGTACTGTTAAATTGACGTATTTAATTAATATATATTTTTTTAATTCTACTTTCATGATTGTAAGTCCAAACCCGGTGACTGTTACCAGCGGAATTCCCTGCTTTAATATTTATAGGTTAAAACTTCAGTCGTATGCCTGAACTATCTTGCAAGTTAATGATATACACACATGGGTATACAACTACTTTCCAGCTGAAACACTACTTCCCAGAATTTTTCCAATTCATATATCTATTTGGAAGCGGAACTGGCATCTTTCATGAACACCTCGGTAAGTAGATCCATAAATTTTGTTCAACTGTGTGATTACTTTATTTTTGGTCTCCTATTTAGCGTTTCACAGACTCTTCTGCGTAGCCACTTGTATTGTTTTTATGTGCAACATGACTGACGTTAACCCTAAGATTTTTGGCAGTTTAGCAGCATTTATACGAAAGATTTAAGAAAACCTCCTCAGCTTAAACGAGTTTTTCTTGATATGGGTTCGATTATAGTTTCTGCACGAGGATTTCCTGTTATCGTGTGGAGCTTACGAGCTAAGTTTTAATAATATATGAAACGAATAAACAATAATAGAGTGGTCAATATATAACGCAGAAACTGGCGACCTCTCAAAGGAAAGTCACTCAAAGGCAATTCCGGCGACACCCTCCTTTTCCCATTCCTAAAGGGTGACACATTATGAAAGTACATGAACCGGCAACGACTGCTCGACACGCAAAGGGAAACCGCGAATTGACCAGTGACATGCAAACAAACAAAAAAAAGCGTTGTGATATCTTGGGCTAGATATGACTAAACAAAGAATTCTGAAGAAAACATAGGCGAACGGAAAAAGGACATAGTTTACCATTTATTCTGAGAAATACAAGTCTGTGGAAGTTATAGATCTCAGAAAAAATGGTTTCCACTCCGATACAGAAACAACCGTGTTCACTGCAATACTTCCAGGTATTTGGAAGATAACTACCTCCAACTATCACAGCTTAATGAGTGACTGTTAAACGCTAATCTAGGAACCTAAAATAAAGTAAACACAGATTACACATTCGACTACAATTAAATAAAAACATTCTTTACTTTCACAACCCTTAGGGCTAAGCTTGATTAGAAGCATTTCGTTTGTTATAGAATTTATGGCGTTTAAGGAGAAGTCTTCAGCTAATGTTATTTATTATATACAACGGGCCAGGTCAACTCAGAAACATCTGGTTGAGGTCATTTCGAAAAGTACGTACGTACTTTCCCAATACAGTACATTACGATGATTAATAAAAAAAATTGTAACACTTTCAGATGCTTCTACAATACACCAGAAATATATGGTATGTAAGAAACTATCAGAATGGATCACACTATACGAGAATAGCCCTGCTCAATATATAAAATAGAAACATACCAAAAAAAATGAACAATCACCATTTTTACGTACCCACTCATTATAGTCCGTAAACGAATAAAAGAATGTAATGTAATATTACAATAAGAAAATTTAAATAACCCGCATGTATCGTCATCTATGTCAAATTTTTTGATTTATTCTATGTTCTGAAAGCGCGACTTATTCTCATTAATCACAGGTGCTTTAATCATTTGTGCTGCTTTAGGTTGTCTTTATATATTTTGCGGCTGGTTGAGTATTAAATGATTTCACCATTTACTTCAACACATCGATAGAACAATGAAGGTAATATAACGACATAATTAGTTTTTAAACAAAATTATTTATAAACTGTAATTGGATCATCAACATAACATATTCAATAGACTCTTAGATGAAGTCATCCTTATCAAACCTTCGTAATGTCTTAAAGTCAACATATGCAAGTTGGAGAGCACGTTTTGTGAGCCACGAAGAATATAAAGCTGTTTAACTTGAAGGATGTCGATTATTGGATTAATGAAGCCTGGTAGGAAGTTCAAGAAAGCAGCTTAAGCTGATCCTTGAAAAATTTACAAAAATCAATCACGTATCACCGCAGGAATACATAACTTTGAAGGTTCTCTAGTGAAACGGACTCCAGACTGTAAAGACGCCAACAACGAGGTCGAAGGAAACTGGATAAAGAGGGACACCGAGTAACGATTAATTGATGTGGATAATATGCCAATTATTAGTGAAATAAAAGATTATAAACATGATAATGATGGAGAAAATAAAGATGAATATTATGGACCAAAAATGTCCCACGCAGAAGCTGTAAAAATATTCGAAACTGCACTAGCATAAACACGGGCAGAAACGTCTAACATCGTTTTCTGCCTCGTTCGCGAAATATTCCTGCCATAAAACAGATGCCAATACGGAAAACGAAGCATGATAACAAATTTCTTTAAACAAGTACGTATTTACGAACAATAAGTTCTTTTTTACTATCATTTTTAATATTTCAATTTATACAAAAACAATGATACATTTCTGATTATCCGAAATTATTGGTTATTCCCGATTATGTCGGATCAAATTACTGTTCTTTACATCTTCGTTATGTTGTGAGAAGACCAAAAATAAAGAATAACAATATTTTGGCAGATTCTATTTTACTTTCGAAATGGTATATTTTATACTTCAGATAATGAGATAGGTTCACTACTTTATAGTATTAGGAACAAACGTACTCTCACAATTGAAATAGGATTTAATGAAGCCAAGAAAATAAATCTCAAACAACTAATTTCCAGGCAGAGAAACCAAGACCTGCCTAAGAATTACTGTAAAACAGCATTCAATATCCTTTCCGCGATCAGAGCAGAAAAGGACGTAGAATCCCCGAGGGAAAAGGGGCCTAGGGTTTCAGTGGGGGATAAAGAGGCAATGCACAGGACAGCAACCACTCGGCAGTCGATGTCCAGAATGGCTTTCACTCAAAATCAGACCACTACAAAACATCGGCTTCAACGCATCAAGGGGTGGCGGGCGGTTCATATTATTTCTCTAATGAAGAACGAAACGTAAATAAAGCCTGATTCCACACACATTAATTTAAATACATACATGTATATAATTAATATTTTATGGATATATTAAATAGAAAAAAATATATACGATAACATAGGACCCCAATTATTAACGTTAAGGTTCGGCTTAAGCACAAAGATCTATCTCTTCCTTAGCGCGTTACCTTCATCTCCTTTGTCAAGACTCAAGATTTTTCATTTAAGACTATATGTTACTACTTTCTTGCCAACTCTTGATAGTAAACGTTTTGTTAAATTTTTCCGTAAAAGGAAAAATAAATTGAACAGAATGTATTTTCAATTTTTAACTTTTCCAAACGGTGTATTATAATTTAATATAGACTCAAAGGTATTCAGTGCCCGCGGACTTTAATTTAGGTCTTTGAACGTTCGTCATTTGTCTTGAGTGGTGGATGGCAGCTGAATATCGCTTAGAACCTTCTCAGTGCTCCAACAACGAAAAATCATTTAGGCGAAATCGTCCCCACTGTTTCCTTTTGAAAGAGAACTAACTCAATTTTTTGCCAACGTCTGCCGTCTTGCTTCCTCATGGCAGTTTAATTTCTCTCGTAGACTTCGCACGGCTCTGTATAACGAAGTAAAATATCATTCAAATCCAACGGATCGTTTTCTGTGCGACAGGCATGGGTTTCGCATCCTTTAATACAGAAACGTAAAGATTTACCAAACCCACTCTATTTACAAACAAAAACATTATTTTTTATGTATAAACTATTTTGGTAAACTTACAATTATGTCGTCAGTACATAATTAGCCTAAAATTCACGTGTTTTCTGAATTGAAGTTATACTATGTGAGCCGTTTTCTTTGAAATTTCTGTAAGTCCTTTTAATGATAATAATAAATGCAATCTGGTATGAGTTTTTCATCCAGTAAAAGTTTCCGAAATAAATTCTTAGTAATTTTCAACATTTTGACTATATAAATACGCGTAGTTAACGAAATTACAAACAATTAATTTTAAAGTGGTTTGAGTCCACTTTCCGCAAAATTTAGCTACAAAATTGTCAAATAACTATCTACTTCACCCACACGAAAAACAAAATTTACTGTTTATTCCTTAAGATTATTATACCATCATACAATGACGCCTAAAACAGAAAAATAATATTTTGCATGAAACGAAACGAAATGATTTTGTTTCGATGAAACTACTAGAATTATAATAAGACGAAGAAATACTTATGTTGAAGAAGTAAATTTCGATAAAGATATGTTCGTTAAGGGTTTAAAAATGTATAAACAATGCTGTAAAATACTTCATTTGATGAAAATACGGAATTTGAAACATAACATTTATCCCCGAGACGTGGAAGACCACAAAAATTTGAAATGATAATACTTTATATCATCATGCCAAGCCCTTTTTATCAGAAAAATTCAACGATATGATGGATCTATTATCTTATATTCCTGAAATACATACCTTTCTCATAATGATAATAATTAAAAATGGCACATTGATATAAAGTTGGTACAAAACTAATGTAAATGACATTACCTGAAGAAAAATTAAAACAAAGCCTTTTAATTTGTTTTTAGACATATTAAATAAATGCATGATTTTCACATTTTGTTGATTTTCAGAGAGGTTAAGTCCATTTGAGGTCATTAACAGTATAAATCTCGATTAATCAACACTTTAAAAATGAATAAATAATAACTGAAACCAATTTATTATTTAAAAAAAACATAAAATTAGCGTGTAAACAAATACCAATACTTTTCAAACAAATGCGACCCTGAGGTTAGAGTCAAAAATGTTAGTTTTAAGAATTTAATGTAAATAATTTTTTGTGAATATATATGTAGTTTTTATTGACGAAATTAGTGCCGAAATATTAAAAATTGTTATTCTTAATGTAAGTATGTTTTTTTTGTTAAATTAAATTGTTTGCTTGTTTTTATTATAAAGTTCATTGTCAATATATAAATATCCCATTTAAATAATTAAATGTAACCCCTATATTCATTATAGTATCTATTACATCTCAAGAAGCCAAACTACCAATTAAAAAGACTCTGTCATACTAAAGTCCAAAACTGTCCAGATGTAAATATACCTAAAAACTAGCAACATATTTTTTATCTACCGCATATTACTTTCTAGACACGGCGGAGTAAGATGTACTTTGATGCTCTCTCTGTCATATGAATAATATATTGGGGCAATAAGATTAAGGTATAACCGCAATATAACGGGAAGAGTAAAAAATCCCTTAAAGTGGATGGCACTAGCATCTTTAAAAAATAAATTGTTAATATTCTTTCAGGTAAAGCCTTCGCAAGCAGTTTCCAATATAAGTTTTAATAAGAAAGTTTCTTGTCTTTCGCGAGATAAAGCCTTGTTTCAATTTTAGGAACTTTCAAAACTTTCTCTAGTGGATTTAAGTCAAACCTAAAGTAGAAATTTCTCGCATCTATCGATTGTGATAATGGAACGTTTACGAACTGTGCTTGAAAAATGGATGAATTTTAAACCATGAACCAAATACAAAGCCGTCAGCTCCTGAAGACAAATGATTAATGATTTCTGTGACCGGAGCCGTAACTTTTGTTTCACAAAATCTACTCTGCCTCACACATTTACCGAAATTCGTGCCCTCCTGCCATTCGTAATATTTTAAGTGATTACGGCTTTTATCAGCCCAAATGACAGTTCGCATGGTAAGTAAAATATTAACGCTACGTGCAGCCTAATCACAGGACGCCACGGACTAATGTCCATTAGCTCTGATCTGGAATGACATACGGTGGGTACTGGTGGGTCTGGCGACCTGTATTCATTTACCTCGCCCCTACTGCACTTTGTCACGAAACGTTGGGCGGAAAGTTCCTTTGTTGCTGAGAGAATCATTTTATCTTTTCTTCTCAAAAGGTGAGAAAGAAAGGAAGACGTGACAGATTCCAGAGATCCGGCCATCCTCTTTGAAAAGTTTTGGATTTAATTGACAGCAGAAAGTTCCTGGTAGAAAAATTTCTTTTCTCTAGAGAGCTTCCAATCTGATGAACCCGGACAGTACTATATTGAGTTTTTCATTATACGGTCACGGCGTAAAATAAAATTATAATTTGTCGTGTACCGATTACAAATAAGAAGTAGCTAAATTACAGATAAAAAATAATTGATAAAATAACTCAAAACACTTGTCGATTTATAAACGCTATGGTCGCATAGAACGACACACCAAATATGACGTTACATTTAATCAACAAATTTTTTAATAATTTAATTCTTACGTCACACTTGTCGCTTTTGTTAGGTGATTTAAAAACGCTATGATCGCTTTTACACGTTTTACTCACAGGTTGGATAGAAAATAAATTAAAATTGACTTTTTTGTTTTTGCTCTTTGGTTTGCTTATTATACCTTGAGCCATAAACAAGCTCACCGTTCGTAAATGTTGGAGTAAAGCCTTAAAAATAATTGTAGCTCTATTAAATTTGGGAAGTATAGACACACGATATTTATCGATTGTAAATTAGACTGAAATGTTATTTATTTGGAAACTGATAAGAAAGCGAACGTAATGTATAGCTGAATTCCAATATAGTTGATTCCGTAATACTTTAAGCTACTTGCTGGGTTCATTTAAGATTATTAAATGGATTAGTTAAATTTGTTGTTTATAATTTTGGGTTTTCTCTTTTTCATATATTTTTTTGCAAATGTTTGTTGTAATGTTTTATGGGGACTTTGATTTCATTTAATTAATGAATAATATGAACATTTAGAATTTTATTTTATGTTTAATAACATAAAAAACACAAATAAAAATACTATCATCGGGATGTTTAAAAAAATATGCATTTTAGATAATAAATTTAACTGGAGAAATTAAAATAAAACAAATTGATTCTGTCTCTCAGGCGACGGTGGATTCAAATATCTGGTTTTTATATTCCAAACACTAATTGTTGGTGGCAATTGTTACGCTGGCATTTTGCTAATGGCTTTGTTTCATTTAATACTTCATCAAAGACGACATCTGATCTGTAGGTAAATCATCACCGGAATCTTTGTAATCAAAGAAGTGGCAAGCTTCTTAAACAAGATGGCCGACGCCGCCGCCTTTGAAATCTGGTTGAATACCTCGTCTTTGTTACCACCAGGTGTTTCACGTCCGCTCAACAGTGTAACTAACTTTCTTAAACCTTATTAACCATTGCACTGTCTGAATTCTTTATCCGAACTCCAACAAATGATATCTTTGAAATTTGCTTAACCACTCACTTAAAATAACTAACCATACTTCGATAACATCTCTTTCTGCATTCCCCCTTAACTGCACAACAAATTAATAACAACTACTATCCGCCGCTTACATTCTGAAATTCCATGAACTAATTCTCTCTGAATTCTTCATCCCACTCCAAAAAAATTTTATCGTCAGTTAACTTCTGAATCTTTTTCCATCAACTTTTAAACCTCAGATTCCCCCCCCCCCTATGCATGCGAATTACCAATGACTATATCCAATAGGAATACATCTTATATTTTCTGATAAGGGGTTCACTCACCAGGTTAATGAACTTTCTATGGGAAAGATCCGGATGTGTCAAAATGCTGATATCTAAGTTTATTCAACAGACATATTTACGACTGGGCTGGGTCAGCCAGCGTGCTTCATAATGCCTCAAAAGACCAATTCACGTTCCGAAATTCGGAAATTTAGTTTAACAAAATAAGTTACTTAAAATTAAATAAAATGACCCCGTTAATATTTTATTAAAAATTTGTACCCTACAGTGTGGATAGCGTAGATAATGAACCCGAAGAGTACAATATCAAAAGGATTCTTCGATGCTGCACGAAAAGATTATTATGCATACAATAGTAAACCGAATTCAGACCGAAACACATGCACATTGATGTGTAAGTAATACATATCATGCACAGTGTATTTGGCGGAAAGTGGTGATTAATTACAACTCACTAAACTGAGAACAAATTACCATGACTCTATGGCATATAAACTTACTAACCTAGCTACTTCATTGTAAAATTGGATCTTTAAAATATGTTTATTGAATAAATTTAATATTTATTTTATATTATTCCGGGTGTTTCTGCTTCATATTTTTCATTCTTTCAAAATAAAAGCAGACGAGCTCCGAAGCAAATTATTTTATCATTTGTATATGTCAATAGTTTCACTACTTCGTCTTCTAATCAGTATATATATATATTATATTTTTTATATTTTCCATTATTATTTGTCGCTTAGCATTGTTTATGAAAGCAGTACTACAGTATATATAAAAAATAATAAATCATTGTCATTATTAATTAATAAGTTTAAGTAATTTTACAATTTGATGTCAATTCTGAATAAAAGTATGCAACATTCATGGAATAATATTTAAAACACAAACGTACCAATTTTTCATTATTCCTTCATGAAAAAGGAACAAAAGTTATGAAACAATAAAGGTGTGTGTAAGTAATAGAAAATTCTAATTAAAGTAAACAAGAAGTTAGGTGTGATTAAAACGTGGTTACACAATAAATAAGGTCCAGCTCTGATATTATTGCCGTTTTGAAAGTGTTTATACTGCCCGGGGCAATGGAAACGAGGATACTAGATCCGACGTACTTTCTTCATTACGTGTGGAAGGGAAGGAAGCATAAAATGAGAATGGGCCTCGCATTCAACAAAAAATGCTGGAAAAAGCCCATGTGAAACCTTCATCGCGTATGTGGAAAGTATCATGCTGTGTTCCATTGTATTGTGTCAAAAATTAATTCTAATTAAGAACTAAAATCGGGCCACGGCATTCAGTGTAAATGGTTTTAAGTTATATGTTAATAAAATTATACTCTTATCAAAGTTGCTTTTTAGCTGTTGCTATTTTATATAGAAGATAATATTCAATAAAAAATGAATAAATGATTTCGGAGTAATTTATTATATGTTTTTATATAAATTGGCGACTGTTAAATTCCATTACAATAAAAATATATATATGTAATTTTATTATTTCATCAGTTACCACTTACATAAAAGTATTCCATTCGCAATCAATAAGGAATTTTGGAGAAAATTATTAATAGTGCCTTACATAAATTTGCAACTGTTACAAAACCATATAGAAGGTAATATAATAAATATCAGTCGTCGTAATTTGAAAATATTATTAGGACAAGGAATAGTTAATAAAATTTTATACGGCAATCTTAAGACTAACATTAAATTAAATAATTATCACACTTATTTAAGAGCTGCCCCGTGGATATTTGGAACGGGGATAAATTATTTGCATCCAAGTCCACATGCAAAGGTATTACTCCACAGAGAACCTGAGGAAAGCTCCGTAACTTGGGACAGAAGCCCGAGGCAGTAAACTGCCAATTCTTAGGCTGATCGTGGTATTAAGGGAGACGTAAAAGTCGATACAAAGCCACACGAGGACATAGGTCACGACGCACGCACTGTGCGTGTGTACTCAGCAAAGGTCACGTATAGCGCAACCCACGCCACGCACCCTGCGCAGGCGCAACACCGACGTGACCGGAACTCAACTTAGCGTATACTTTATTCACATCACTTTCACACCGGTAATGAATGTGAGCTACGGGTCATACAAGCCAACAACGCTTAATTATAAACAATGCCTTCTATGCTCGGAACTCACATACAAGTCAACAACGTCCAGTTTTCTTCATATTCTCTCTCTATAAATATGCATGCCTCATAAAAATCACACGTTCTCAGTTTACTCTCTGACCTGCTTTCCTTGTTTATTAAAAATATTCAGCGGACTGTAAAAAGTTAACTGGAAGTCGTAAGAGATTCTAGATTGACTGAAGTTAGAAACCTGAGAGACAATCCA
This sequence comes from Eucriotettix oculatus, assembly GCA_034510155.1. Taxonomy (NCBI): domain Eukaryota; kingdom Metazoa; phylum Arthropoda; class Insecta; order Orthoptera; family Tetrigidae; genus Eucriotettix; species Eucriotettix oculatus. The sequence continues at coordinate 155,721,515 of CM067377.1, forward strand.
TATTTATTTTTATCTAATAAACGACACTCCGTTTAAATGATGCTTATGGGTTGAAATATGCTACATTTTTAGGCACATTTAATGAACTTTGAAAGTAAATTTCCCAGTACACCTGATGAAGATGGCAACACGACCCATCGCAAAGTTGGGTTTAAATTCTCAATTGATTCGGTTGCAAACCCCAGAACTGTATATGTAACATTTACACCTGGAGAGCTCTCGTTCTCCAATAAATTAATTTCCATTCCAGAAAATCTTTCGCACAACTCGAGTGAGAAAGGAAAGAAACCTACGTTTTGTTGTATACGTGTAAAATATTCTTTGGGAACATATTTAACGGTATCAATGTACCATTACCAAATAATAAATGAAAATTTTTTGAGAAGAGTACCTGTAAGTAATGAATATAGTATGGATCCAGTACAAAAGCCCAACAGACACGTTTTCCCACAACAATATCCCGATTATCGTTTGCCTGACGGGATATTATCCAGAATGACAGTTTTCCGACAAGTCATCCCGATTGACGTATCACCGACAGGCTAATAACCCGATGAGTCATTTTCCCAAAAAGTACGTTTTACGAAGTAAAACAAAATATTAATAGAACACTATTATACCTACTTCTGTTGTAAATTAATTTATTAATTAGCACTAGGAACAGTATCTACCAACAATTGCTAACCTAAACAACTAACTCGGTCAAATTCCTCCATATTCTAACGCAATGAAGTTAATACTGTCGCTCTTTATGTAGTTAAAGTTTTGACTCTATCATGATGGGTTGGGCATAGAGAGTTAATACTTATAAAACTTCATATGTGAGTGAGTTCAAGTTTATGTTCAAAAAATTATTGTGCTTATTTTTCATTCCTGATTTACTGGAATATTTTGGACTCAAAACACAGAATTTATAAAATCAAAGTTCACTAAATTCAACCTCAGCGAAGTTCGAAACTGGGTATTCGACATTAATATCTGAGATTTTCTCCATAAGTACATCTTTTAGGATGTTATTACAGTTCCTTTCTTGGAAAATTACATGTAGGCGGTATGATAACATTTTCAGAGTTTCACAAAGCTGCTAGATTAGTTAACCGAACAAATCAAATGAAAAATAAAATTCTGAAAATCTCCGTCTATCTAACTTTGACTTTATTTCAGGAACAGAAACTCGAAATATCTTTAAGCCTCTTTATATTTGCCTCCAATTGAGGCAGATTACGAAGCATATGCAAAGCAAAGGATTCCTATTCCCCATAGTTGTTGAGTCCAATAAGCGAACGGCGCTACTTTCACACAGTTTGGTTGGCGGCGCTGCCGTCCTAATGGAGCCGTACCACGTTAATTGCGTTAAAAAGCAAGTCTTTTAATTGGCTTGCAGAGCAGAGGACAGTTGGTAGCTGACCAAATGGTATTAGCCGACCTCCGCAAGACTTTTTTTACTTAAACCTTTCATGTGAAGCAATCCGTAAAGGATAAACCGGAAAAAAGAGGAAATTGCGTTGGCAGTTGTTAAGATAGATTTACTTCTTCTTCGTGGATTAGTAACCAATTCCTTCGCATAACACTTAACTTCAAAGAACCTATCGTGAGTTCTGAATGATGCGAGATCATACGATTCATATTAAATGCCAATGGAAAATGATTTTTCCCACCTTTTTTATTGCTCGTCTTATTTTTACAGTTTTTAAATTACATGTTAATACTTGACAAAAGTACTTCAACTCCTACGATTTTGTTCAGTAAATTATGCAGTCTACCAGGAAATCTATAAAAATTACAAAATCTGTAAATATTTTAAGTACATGACAATTAAACAAATCAACGTTCTTAAATACACCTAGGCAGTCAGAACCTTATTAGAACGTGGGGATCAAAATGCTGGTAGCGAATTAAAGGTTTTCATACATTAGTTAAATTTCGTTAATAATTAAGGAAGCTTTCGGCCCATTTTAGGCCATAATCATCTCTCATATATTTAACACAATTCTCGCCTATATCTGTCTCTTGCGATCTGCATCCTGTGAACATGCAATTGGCAACCAACATCTTGATCATTGAATAATCCTTGAAAATTGAATCAAAGAAAAAAATTTAATTGCACACATTCTACACGATTATGAAATACCCTTAAGAAGAAAAATCGTTTGGTGACGCCAAAAACATTGGAACATAAATAAATATCGTTATTCGGTTTCGACTCGGATTAATACACACACAACTATATGCATAAGCACACGAGTATAATAAAATGCTTCCTGCGTATTTATGACAATACAACATAAAATGTCTGACTCATTATTAATTCATACGGAAAGAATTGTCACAAAGACAATCGGTTAACGTGGTAGGCAATTTAAATATTTTATAATATTCACAGGGGAAGTCGGGATGGAACAGGACACTTATTGTTTAGCATTTTTTTTAAATTATGAAAAAATAAAAATGACTTTATAAAAGTATAAAACATTAGTTTATTCTATTTCCTAATTAATCTAATATCAATGTAACATAAAACAACGAATTTAGATTTTTGATGAATTTTAATTTACAAGTTTCCCGTTCCGCTCCACCCACCGAGGTAGAACTGGATAGGATGTTTTGTATATACAATTAGTGCAATAAAATAAAATTAAATATAGCAAAATATTAACTTTTTTACGTTTTCTTTCTTATTCTTATTTAATACCCACACACATCAGCGTACGGCTGATCGCTTTATCTATTTTTCCTTTCACAGAGAGATTTTTTGCAACTGCACAGTCTTCCTTAACATTTTCCCCCTTTTTCCGTTCCTTTTCTTTATTAATCTATTCTTTTAGGGCACAGAATCCTGCAACTCATTTTTATAAGATGAATCTGTGAGTTTCTCCTTTCTTCCTTGAAGATAACACAACATTTTGTCTTATACAGTAGTATCCCGTTCCTCCCTCACGCTAGTCCACTTTAAGGTTTTTCCCCGAGCCTTAATACAAGAATACAAGTACATTTAAACCTTATACGTAACTTATATGCAGCTAAACGCACTTTTTGGCGAGTATATACCATTAAAGACTTAAAAGCGAAGTGTTTGGTGAATTACCTTCTGTCAAAATGCTGCAAAAATTATAAAGTCACAGATGCAAGACACCAAAACAAGAGTTCATTCACAAGAACTTGGTCAAGTCGGCTACCAGGACTTTTCATTAGCCAATTATAATTTTACACTCCTATTTACTAAATTCCAGCACTATTCAGTAAAAAACATTGGGTATCCCGTTCCGCCCCGACTTCCCCTGTATATTTTAATTTTGTATGTTAGTGTGCTTTAGAAATTGATTTTATATCGTCGAAAATTCGTGTAATGACGAATGGCTTGTCACCAACGTGATTTATATAACGAATTCATCTTGACATGGAGCTTAAAAACAAATTACAGGATTTGGAAAATCAGAATTTGATTTTATTCTCAAACTATGAATATATATAATTGTTTATTAAAACAGAGTGAAGATGCAATTTTCTAAAATGTACAAGTATCAGAACTCAGTCCGTTTTCGTGAATAAATATTCTTTAATCCTAGTACTTTTGCGAAATTTAAGAAACTGCAAGACGGGAGATGTTTATTTAATTCTTAGAATTTACTGTTTAATATTCAAGTACCTCTTTGTAGAGGTCGAGGATTCTACAATTTAATAACAGTAATAAGGCCCGAACGAAAGCATTTGTAATGCATGGATTGATACATTGATAATTAATACGACGTTTAATTTTTTTTGTGACGCGAAGGTACGTAGGATTTTTAAATGCTACAGTTATGATTAAAGTTGAATCGCTTCTAAACAGCAACCATCGTGTCCGATAATAGGATTGCCTCTTTTTGTGCACAATGCAATCCCGTCAAACTAAATCCAATTGTATATGCTCGTGTCTGACTTTTAATGACATTTAAATTGGTCAGGAGCGGAAACACGTTTTACTGACTCAGTATTAAAAACGTCAGATGTATTCTATACTCTAACGCGAATGAAAAAATCATCTTAAACTGAAATACGTGAATTATAAAAGGAAAATATATCAGATGACAAAGTTAATTCTTATTAGAAATAAAAAAAAATCATTTTACTCACTCATTCATAACAGCCATTATTTATTCTGATGTTTAGTTATTAATGAGAAGTTATTAATGTGCTAGAGCTAACATGTTGCAAAAAAGAATTTGTCACCTGGTTTATTTGTTTATAAGAAAAGAAATTTTTAATTTAATGGGCTTATGTGTTTGTGTTATGTTTTCGTTTCACCTACAGTGAACCAATCGAATGCATAGAAATAATCCGCCTGAGGTGTACCGAGGTAAAAAATAATAAATTTTCAATATCGTGGTGTATTTGACGGACGCAATTAATACCTGAAGTAATATGCCCTTGTACAGCTGATACTAAATTGCTAATTGCAAACGCTCCAATGTGTAAAAATACTGAATCAACCCCGATAAAAATACAGGTAAAACGACCTCAATATAAATTTGTGTCGTTGAATTTTAAACTATTTTACTAGTAAATTTACTTGGATTTAGTTTAAGAGAAAACATTGCCATTAATATCTGAAGACTAATTGATACCGTATTAGCTTTAAAAAAAGCAGTCGATTGCTCATTATTATATAAACATTGCTAATTTTAACGAGTTAAACTTGAAATTCAAAATGAACCATTATACATTTCGTTTGATTATTCAAATTCTCATTCACGACTTAATATAAAAACTGCAAATTTAAATACAGTATAATTTCCGAGTAATAAAAATGGCCTAATGGATTTGAGTTCTTACTATTATCATAGAATCAATGCCCCTAGTTTCTATCATTATGGGACGAATTCACAAAAAATATATAGCAAATAATATCACTGTTTACCACAAAAATTGATTTTATTTTATAAATTAAACGGAAATTTTTACCTGTTTGGTCACCTGATGCTCCTCGCGGCTTTCCATCTGCTCCCCACTCTTCCTCTGAAAAGATTGAAATATAAATTAAGTATATTGCATAATAATGTTTCAAATTACTAACCAATAAGTTCTAAACAGACAAAGAGAAGAGAGAAGAATATGAATGACTTAGACCAAGAGAAGGGATAGATTAATAGTCCACGTTTTGAGACATGAGGATCTTTTAAAATTAGCATTAGAGGAACGTGTGTGGGGTTAGAACAGAGAGGGAGGTCAAGGATGGGATACGCTCATTAGATTAGGGAGGATGTGGTGCCAATTTATAAACGTAAAGGCTTGCACAGAATAGGTTAGCATGGAGGGTTGCATCTGACCAGTCTGAATACATAAACAATGTTTCAAATAGAAATCTAGAATATTAGTCACGGGTCTCTATTTAACCTGCATTAGCGGCTAATTTTGTTGTCCAATAGTTACGAAAATGGGCTATAATATAGTTTAAAGAAGTAGAAATGCTTTCACCCGAAGCTCAAGCAGGAGCGTTTAGATATTTTAGAAGAAAGACAAGAATGGAAAAATGTCCTAGAATTAGGACTTGAAGAATGTGATTAGTAATTGGTAGCTGAGCCTAGCTTAGAATGTAGGGATGTTTTATCGATCCTTGGATATCGATTCGAATTAGCTCAGTGGTTAGACCACCCGCCCGGAAAACAGTAGGTCCGGTTTTCGAGTCCCTGCTCTCGTCGACATTTTTCTATTCTTGTCTTTCTTCTAAAATAAAATATATTAAATTTTTTATAACGGTATAAATTTGTGTTGCTGGATATCAAACTATCATTTGCGTACTACAATTAATTGTAGATATTTACCAAATCAGATTAAAAATGTTTTTCATGAGGGGTAATAAATAATCAGTTACTCAGAAATAATAACATGGCGTTAGTAAGGTTAATTATATTTTAAAAACATTCGCATCATGGCAGTGATATCAATCATGAATACAAATTAAGCTAAATGATGATTTCTCAGTGTAATGAGTAACTGTCAGGCATCCCTTTTCACTCCTTGCAACATTAGACAGCTTCCTATTGTGCTCGAAACAAATATCGTTTAATTAATTTAAGTTTCCTCCTTTCAATAGCTTCAGAATCCCGCTTTGAGTCTATTGTTATAATTTCAAGTGACCATAAATTGGGGCTCTAGTTTTACAATGAAATTGTAAGTATGTCTGAAAGTTCTTCGTGTCCTGAGGAACTTCACTTAAGAGCAAATAATTTTAGCCACTGCAGGAAATTTAATTAAACTCCTTTTGTCAGTGCATGGAACCCTGTAAAGGGAAAAACTCCCAATTTCGCAGAAGTCTTAACTTCCTAACGAATCGGAGTAGCTGAGCCGACAACTTTAATTTGCAAACCCTTTCTTGTTCGGTGCACAGCATTTATATTGGGTATTAATCGACTTGGACGACTTGATGCGGTGGACGCCTGCTCAAAATTACGCTCCGTGGAAATGTAAATGAGAAGAAGCTTCATAATCGATGTAAACATTACTTTCAGGCTCTGGTAGCGCTGTCGAGAGATTTCATTAGCAGCGCAATGGGCAACGACTTCTCAGCGGAATTAACTTCCCAGTTCTCCGTCAACGCGTTAAAACGACTTCGTTATTTATGGAGAACGTATCTACCTGTCACTCAACGAAAACGTTGTTCTGAGTCTTGATTCCGAGGACGAATTGCCTGTAATATGAATTATTAGATGGTCTCGTATGCAAAACTGCCAGTTATGAAACACATTATATTTATGCCACTACCAAAATATAACAATTGACGATTTATGTGACACCCATAGATTTGAATCAATTGGAAGGTTAGTGAAACTAAAGTAAACTGATGTGACGATACCGTTAAAAATTTAATTAATTAGCACCATACATACAATAATTAATATTAAACTTTATACAATCATAAACACTCCAATAATTGTAATCTACAATTCGTAGAATAAGTTCTTTAATGTTAACAGCTCAACTTTCAGAAAATACTTTCATAAGGTTTAATTCTTAAACAAAATAAAATTGACTATAATCTGCCAAACGAGTCGTATTTATGAGTAGCGCGAGCGCCACACTGGAGAGATTAACATTTTTGTATATTTTTTAGATACTTAAAAATATTGTTACTAAAATAAAACGTTCATTAAATTTACAAGTTATTTCGCGCTAAACGGATCAAATAGATAGATAAACTACATTTATCTTATAAATGAAATTAATTGTTTATGTGTAAAAGGAGCTAAACTTTTGTGCGTGTGTTTGTATGTATGTTCCGCATACAAATCTAAACGCGCTGAATAGTTCGAACCAAATTTTGCACACATGTTCATTACAACTCGGAACTCAATTAATTTTACGGTGTTTCCCGAGACATTATTTGTATCCGTCGTACCCTAATGACATATACAAATTACTGCATGATATATTATGATCATACGTAGCCCGCGTGTATGCGTTCGGCGGCGGCGACGACGACGTTCGCGAGAAACAAAAAATTATTATAACTTAAGTAAAATGTTAGTTATATTTATGAATTGATACCAGGAAATTGCCGGCCATCCAGCTAGTTTATAATAAAAATTTGAGAATATTCTGAATTCTGTTTACGCTTAACTCATAGCGATAGTCATTAAAGAATAATATATCTCAAAATAAGAAACATCTCACAGATTTCTTTTGATTTGTTTAGCTTTTAAATTTTTACATCACCTTGGTTCTCATAGGAGCTGCAAAGTTTGCCTTGTATTTCAACAGAGCAGACCACAATAAAATATTTACATTTTATGTAGTCTTGAAAATTTTTAATTATTACAACTGCTTTTTCTAGCGATTTTTTAAAGACTCAGTTTGTGTGTCTCGAATTCCAATACCATTGGTTGAACTGCAGTAGTGGAATCAGTAACTCTAGACGTGCTGGCTAGATTAGGGGACGAATCTTTTACCACATAGACTTTCGAGTTATCATGTAAAAGATTATGTATTTCCCTTTAATATAAAAACTCACTTTAATTTTATATGTTCAACGTTTTTCAAAATATGAATCATCTTGAGCACTTTGTATTAGTTGAGATTTCTCGTTTTGATTTTAGAAACAATAGTTAATCAAATTTTATTCAACTACGTATTCGATACACTCGCACTACTGTTAATGGAAACAGATTTTGCGTGTGAAATTCAGAATGAAAATAAGCAAGACACAGACATTAATATTAACTGATGAGGTAATGTAGTTCTAGTGACAAGAAAAGAATGAATGACTACAATGTGAAATAAGGACTACGCACTACCTATCGCACGAATTATTTGGTAGGAAGTAGTTAAAAGAAAATTTTATTCGAGCTTAAGTTGATGAATTCAAAAGGCTGGTATTTCAAGCCTAATACATGCTCTTTAACAAAAAGAAATGTACATGAACGAATTAGACAAGTTGAATAAGCGATGAAATAAAATGGAAATTATCGACCACGTAACTTTATGAACAGTATTTACACTTTACAATGCATGAAACGTAAGCGCATGGTCAACGTTGCATCAAACAATCCGCTGAAACGTCTTGTTAAGTGATGGTCAATAGACGGCTCCTGATCGGTTGATGATTGTATGAGGCGTTTGTTTTTTGACGATGTTTGCACGGTGTATCTTGGACATTTCGTACTGACCTGAGCAGCAGCTCCCGCCGTCTCCGCGTCTCTCGTCGGAACCCGTCGTGGTCTCGTCATCTTCATCGTCGTCGTTGTCCTTGCCTCTCTCAGAGGAGCGTCGGCTGCTGTGTCTGCAGCAATCGCTGCAATGGCTGCACATCGACCGAGGCGAGCCTAACCCAACAATATCTAGCGTTTTCTCCCTTCCCTTTAAAAGACACGAACCATGCATTTCAATTCTTCTGAACGTTTCAATACACAAATTCGTATTTGACTTCTGCCAATTATGTAACTAGTCGCAATCTTGCTCCTCTTTTCCCACACCCGTACGGATTGAGTCAAGAAGGATTCTCGCAGAGAGATCACGCGGAATCTGTAGACACAACTAGCACAAAAGCAAGGAGCTAAAATTAGCCAAAGAAACCACCTCACCTCTCGTTTGTGTTTTGTCCCAGAGTGACGATGGATCTAACCCTATTTTTAAGGTTATCACATTCCGAGATAACTCTGTTTCTTTTGGGAGGTTTATGTTCTGGGGTCACAGACCATGGGTACATAAGAGTTGCCGCTGAACCTATTGGATTAGTCAGTCAGCTGCCTGCTACAACAAGAAGTGGAGGCATGGAGGAGAGAATTCCGAGGCCCTATAGCAAGGGCGTGAGACATGTGCCCAAGAGCTAGAATAACCCGATGTAGGTTTTCTAGGGTTTGACCTGCACATTTCTTTAGGTAAATACCTGATAGAATCCTAGATAACCATTGGCTACCTTCCTCTCCCTTCCGCATCCTCTTTTTTCAAATTCCCTTCCCATGCTATTAAATGGAGTTGCTATTTTCTCGATCACCCGCATGTAACCTGTGAAACCCCGCCCCAAAAATAAAACAGAAAGCTGGAAACACCGGATTACAAAAAAAGTTAAGATTGACGTGTCGCACACTCCAGAGAGCTGCTTGGAACAGATCCAAATCAAGTGAACCAGACACCCCGCTCCGAATCCTTTTAATTGAATAGACTTTCTGAAGGAATGTTTCCTTCGGCCTCCTTTTAAAAAATGAATCTTTACATTCCGTTTAGTAGATCTGAGAAGATAAAAATGCTTCCGAATAACTTCTAAATATTAGCGAGATACTAAATGAAAAAATATAGTTTAAATGTCTATCAAAAAATACATTGGTTTGTTTGATAACCTGATAAGAGTACTAAAGTGAACTGAAATGTTGTTGATCGAAATAGTTAATAAAATATTTTTTTGCTGTAATTCCTGTTATAATGGTCATTTCATTTATATTATTAATGAAAACAGACATGCAAGTTGACAGTCCGCAGTCGACCCGGCAGGCCCAGGCCCTCAATGGGCTGTAGTGCCATTGAAGAAGAAGAATTTTTAAAATCTACATTAACCAATTCTACTACACAATTCCTTGCTGTATTTTGCAACATAGTACAAATATAATGGCGGTAATTTTAAAGCTTACATTTTTTACGATATAATTAAAATTTTTAAACTACAATGATGTACCGATAATGATTTGTTTAATGTATTTCCAGAAATGGGACTTAACGTAAAAGGAATGACTTTGTTCGTGAAAAATTAGCGATGACTATAAATTTACTTCATACTACCATAAATTATATATAATTCATAGATGGTTACGTTGTTATCAGAGATGGTATCAAAATTAATTATAGCACAATTTCGCTAGAATATGGTTAGTAATATTGTTCTCACACTGTACAGCATAAATATTATTCAAATGCATAACTAATGAAGATCCTATCTTGGAATGCGTGAAACTTTGATAACAATTTAGAATTCTAATTGAGTAGATAGATGCTTTAAGTCTTAAAAATGAACTACTGCTTCAGGAATACTGGTCTAAGGCTGAAGACTGACTATGTGTCACTCGGGAATGTGTCAAGTAAGATGAAAGACTGGCCGTTGTGCCTGTAGGCCAAAAGGCCTAAATAAAATTAAATAAGTGCAATATAAAAAGATCAGCTGTTCTTAAAACCTGAAGTATTTAACAAAATTATGGAAATGACGATTTTAGTTTCATTCACTAATATAATATTCGGGAACGTAATTATTATTTACAAAATAAATTGAAGGCTAATTATCAACAATTCTACTCCACTTATTATTTTAAGTTTTTTTATAAACAATGTATAAGAAATAATAATTTCCTTAAACTACATTTTATTTATTTTAAGGCAGAATTATTTGAGCCGTTTGATGCCACATTTTCTTCTCCTTGATCCAGTCTTTGACTAGCTATCAAGTAAGTATGCAATACGCAAGAACTCCAAAATGTTTATGCATAACGTTCAGGCGAGGTTCACAATGAAATATTCCCGCTTCCTTAGTTCAAGTGTGTAATACCAAAGATGCCTCTTTCTGGTAATTTCATTATGCGGAAATAATTAGTATTATGTGTCGACGTGGCGCTTAAACTGGGGTTAATGGAATTCCTCTGGAAGCAAGGCCCAGGCCTTTGATGGTCCCTCGGACCGCGCACCAATGTCGACAGAGAACTGACAAAGTCAATATTTTCGTTGCTGTGTTCATCACGTATTTGCCCGAATAATTAGAGACTGCTGCACGGCGAATGTGAAAATCGCTTTCCCTTGGTGTTCTCTCGGTCGGTCTCATGAATACCAAACCAGCTCATTTAGGCCCGACGTTGCCAAAAAGGAAAGATCGCTTTAACAAATCATCTTAAATCAAGAGTGTCATAGAGCGACGTCCAAGTATAAACAAATTTTTGAGCAATAGTCGGAGGTTCTCGACGTCCAGTTGCCTCTAAAGTGAATTAGCAAGCACGCTGAATCACCATTTACCACAATGACGAATTGTAATGGCCTTGCGATATAGCCAATAGGACCATCACCAACCGTGATTACTATCCTAATAACCCCACATCACAAGGCATGACTAATCAGCAAATATAGTTTACCGCGTCCTCGTAACATTTCACCAATTACCGTGTTACTTTCCCGTCCAGCGAAGTAAACTATTAAAAAATATTATAAAAATTCTCCCATTACAACAAAACAGACACTCTTTTACACGCTAAAAATGAATTGCTATGATTAAAATACGTATTATTACAAAACTCGTTTGCTTCACGGCAGCTACTCAATAATTAATTATTAAAGTCTGGTAAGCAAACAGAAATGCGTCCATTAAAGGAATGATTAATAATGGTATATTTCAAACCTTTCAAAATAAACTAAACCGGTACTAGACAATGTCAGCTACTCATTTGATTAATTGCAGAGAGTTCATTTTTCAAGTTGAGAAGCAACTTGATTGAACTACAGCATGAATACAACAATTTAATGAACCAGATTCATAATAAATAAAAAAATTAACAACAATAAAAATCAAAAACTTTCTCGGTATAATTTCGCAAATTAAGCATTAAAATTATCGTTCGAAACCTAATATAAATCTAGCTTTGCGTTTAAGTCACAATGTCTCACAAAACTACCTTTTTTAAAAAAATAATAAGCGAAAAGCGTATTTATCTTACATACATTCAAAGGCAAAAAATGCTTCACCTACTACTCTACAATATCTTAAGACCAATGTCTTTACCAATGGTATACTCAACCATCAAAAAATAGAAAAAAAATTGGGACTTACTACGTTTTGAATTAAGGTAAAGAAACTTTCTTGACTCAACCGTTTCCATGAAATTGTTCTCTGATTCCAACTGCAATTTACTCTGAACCTAACCGTAATTAACTATGTTTCATATATTGAAATTAATGACTGCAGAATCGTTTGTAGTTACAAACCTAAGTCATAAATTAAAAATTGCAGAGAACATCAAAGGACAATCGACTGATGCCAGCATTCCATTCAGAAATTATGTCAGACTTCCGATGAACAATGAAATTAGATTTAATTTACTCGACTATTAGAAATTTTCTTCACAAAGGAGGTCTGTTAAACGCAGACTAAAAAAAATGAAATTTTTGAGGTTGAAGCGGTTGAAGAGTCGGTCGCGCCGTTATTGAGTGAAAAACGTTCAAAGCAAATTTCTTGGAATACTCATTCAAAGGTTATTGGACATTTATGACGTCATATGAAGGTAGACAATATACAATATATTCATGTTCAATAGAACGTCCTATGAAAAACAGCTATAAGGAAAGTATGACTAGTTTTTAAACAGACCTCGCGTTTGCTAGACTCGTATGGCAGAGTACAATACGATTTCGTGCATGTGTCGTAGATAAATAATACAGATCAACTAAGTAAGAATCAAATTTATCAAATCAAACCATATATTTATTAAAATGTTGTCGTCAACGCTAAACTTCATATACTTGCGCCTCCTTTGATCACTCAGTTAGAAACGATCGCAGTAGGAAAAACTGCTTCGACTTTCCCCGTCTATTTTTAAACAGAAACTGTCTTGATGTAAACTTCGGTCTTGTAAACCACCGGGCTTAGCTACGTAATTAATGGCTAATGTACTATACTATCACTGAATCAAAGTACGTGAGCGTCTGTATAATTGTTTGAGACGACTTTGCCGACGTAACTGAGTTGCGTTCGCACTCTTTTTTAGGTCTCACCTTTTCCATAAACTCGGTTCCTGAAAAATTCTGCATTATAAATACTCATCCCATGGACCAACCTCCTCCTCTGATCTACAATAAAAAACTCAATTTTTGGAACCCTCCAATTTTAGGATCGTGTAGTTCGAAAACTGAGGATTTTAAAAAATTCTGAGAACACACAGTCGATTGTAAATTAGATTCTCTACAATTTTGGTCATATGACCTAAAATTCTATTTGAAGTACACATCTTATCGGCAATTAAATCAAAAATCAAATGGCGATCTGACTCTCTGAGAAAAATCTGCTTCCCTATCATCTATTCAATATCAATAACATTCTGTAAAATTCATGGTAACTATAATTACAATAGCCACCTCTAATTTGTACAAAAGAAATCGTTCAAAAAATATAGACGGAATTTCGTGGAATAATGATTTGTTTATTGGCACTGCAAAAGCTGTTCTTTACGAAATATATGTTTTTTTAAAAGTTACTCCATTCTAGGAAGACACAAAGGTCATTATGGGTACTAGAAATAAATTACTTTTCTTGGAGCTGTACGTGCTTGAGCCTCTAGCACGTGATTTCATTACTCTGTAACGATTATTCTTGTCCGAATGCGCTGACCTATATTTGAATGTATTTATTTCAAAAATTGTTTCAAGAATGCCATTTGTCTTTTGTTATACCCAACATTATCGCATTCAGTGTGATTTTTACATTATTACATTTCAAGCATTTGAAAATCGGTTCAACATAAATGAATATATAAAGTTACGTATTTTAAAAAAATTCTCATTGTTTTTTTAGCGTCCAATGTCCCTGGTGTTTACATACCAGGTTGTAATTTTTCAAATTTGACTGCAGGTGAAAGTAAACATAGCAGGCACATTCTGCGGATAAAATATGGCGTATTTCCCAGTATTGCTTGTCAATGCTTGGTGAGGTCACAACCTTTCGTATGCCTAGACCTATGCATCCACGTTTGTGCTAGGGTTTTCTCAACCCCCCTCCCCCTCATCCTTCATCGCCCATTATTATTATTCTTGGCTTTTTAAGAATAAGTGTACCACGTTTTTTTAAAAAATTTCCACGTGATTTAATCTGAATGAGGAATTAAAAACAAATGTACGCACATATATCATTTTCTACAGTAAAGAAAATGGATTGGTTATGTGTTCGATTATTCTACATCATTTTAGTACTTCCGATGAGGTCGAATGGTCATATATGTCTATTTTTGTCGAACTGCTGCGAAGAAGCTCCGACGAGTGTATATTTTACAAATCTAAGATTTCACGCAAGCACGTATTTTGCACCTAAAACGACTTGCTTGTTGGTAGTTTCAAAGAAAAAGGAAGTTGAATAAATGTGACTTAAAGATGTTTTTTTTCTTTGCATAACGAAATATTTCCCTCAGGATTTCGTTTGGAATTTTGTGCAAGCAGATCATGTACATAGACGGGAAGTTTGGTTTGCATTTTACCCATTGGTAGCTGTCACCGCGACTTTTGAGATAACAAAAAGAAAACATGTTAGGGGAAAGAAAACCAAAGAGGTTAGAAGAGCAAGACTTGGACGCCCGTGGGGAAATCAGAACTCCGGGGGTTGGGTCACTTACATACATAATGCATAGTCGGGACCATCACTGTTCCTTTCGCGAGCCGCGGGGCCAATTCAAAATTAACAAGAGGGCTGGGGGTGGAAAGAGCGCCCCATGGCTGTCGGAGACGTATAAGCTGCTTTAACAAGAAGCCTGTCAGATCTTTCCTCCCAGGGAACGAAATTGCCACCCGCTCAGATGTGCCGCCTAAGCCCAAAGTTATTGGTGGCCGGCATCTGAGACTTCCTTCAAATCCTCCGCCAAATTAAAACAGACATTCCTGTTGAAAGATCGATATGTAGCAAACAAATAAAATTTTTGACGGGATGGAGATTTCAGTGAAACAATGATATGAAAGAGAATATCAAATATTGTATGAATGTTAAGAAAAAGTCGACCATACATGTTAATGAGTTTCAGACTTCAAACGATCGTGTTGTAGCTATAGACGATAAATGGATATTACCTTAGTAGACAACTCGAGTGCCAAATATTTGTAAAGAATGACATTAGAAACGCGTGCATCCCAATTAACTCTTAAATCACTTATTTAAATGTTAATTTCTCCCCTCAAATGAAGCTTCACTAAACGTAATGTAAGACCCACAATACCGTCCATATAAGTGCTCTGAATGAAATAAAACGTGATTTTGTTAAAGAAATTTCTTGTAAGCGTCTCGAAAATAATATACATAAGAACATTTAGACTTTTAATTTGACTGTTGGAGGGAAAACTTTGAGTCACATTTCGGTTAATATAAATTTCATATTATCACATTAAAATGAGAAAAATTAATTTAATAAGCTGAAACAGTTTAAAAATCAATCAAATTAAACATTTATGAATGAAAAAACATATGGAGGAAACTTTTCTAATTTGCAGACATAGTAAAAAGTAATATTGTTTCTTTTGAATAATTAATTGCTCTTAATCGCGTTGAAAACGGACAACCGCAGTCCAAAGACGCAGGAAAAATCTTATAAAAATTTTATCCAGTCCATTAATTCCCGTAAAGCTTGAATGACGTAACATTTTAAATAAAAGAACCCAAATCAGCCCAGTGTTAATAAATTCTTAAAAAAGACTACCATTAGAAAGTGCAATACTTTGATACGTACTGATCAACCCAACATTAATATTTGCACGTGAAGGGTCAAACTAGAGTACACTTGGTTCTGTTTTGTCCACTCAACTCCCACACTTCCGTAAACGCATATCCTGCAAAGCATAACCACTCCAACTGCAATTACGGCCCAAGTTAACATATTCCACGAATTGTAAAAATACAACAATGGTTAGAAAATGTCTTTCATATCTCGTAAAAGTTTTTTTATCGAGGTGGGGATGTTTTTATTGTTAAGTCGACGTCGTTACTACGTATCCATTTTGTTGGCGATAACTTTTAAGAAGATGAAGTTCGGTGAAATACTTTCTACGGTCCGGAGTCATAATAACAGTTACTGCAAATTTAAATTCAATTTTCTTCTCCCTCTATCTGACGCCTCACACACATGACCTACTAACCTAAAAAGTCAAGCCACTGCAAAATTAACAACATAAAAGAGATATTTGACACGATTGCTCAGACGTTGAGTAAGTAACTACGTTTCTAAATGAGTGATTCAAAGTATTCCTCGGAGGCACTTGCATATTTGAACGACAGTACACTTCACATTAGAATAGTAAATGCTAGACTGACTATAAGAGTGTAGCCCGACGAGTAAATTTGATGAAAGAAACACTCGATGGGAGAACTAGGCAGATAAACGTGAATATAGACTAACTCCCGGTAAATTGACGTAGAAGCGACGCAGGTCTGTCCGTGACTGAGACTTGGAGGCGCCACCAGCAGATGGGAGAAGCGGCGCGGCGCCGCGTTAGTGGGGGAACTGCAGGGCGAGGCGAGGCGAGGCGAGGGCGGAGAACTGCGCAGACACAAGAACACCACAACCTACTATACCGTACATTCAATTAAATTAGCCCGACGAAAGGATGTTCCGCGCCTTCCACGACCATCCGCCTAAATATCATCACATGAAATATACTTTCACTAGGGATTTGTCCGTCATCTTCCGAAACGGCTACGAGTCCCATCAGTAAAGTGAAAAATTATTGTCCACTTCTGAAAACGATCCCTTTCCTTTGACATCCACCAGAATGTACAGAACACTACAGGCACTCCACTGTGCATTTAGAAAAAATTGTCGTCTGAAGGGCGTCTCTTATTTTAATCAATCAACCCTAAAAAATAAAATATGACACTATAAAATTATAAATCAAAATTCTCCTAAGAAAATAGTTTTCTATGGATTCCACGACTAATTCCAGAGATATTTTAAGTAATGTCTGACACAAATTACCGTCCGATTAGTTGATCAACATTTCCACTACTGGACTTTGTTTCTTTTAATGTAACGGCTCTACAAAGCCATCCCACCCTTTCCTCATTCCAGAGAGAATGAATGTCTGGTCTACAGGAAGATAGTATTCCACCGGCCTCCCGTCAACATTTCCGGGAGACTGAAGGATAATTTCCTCTATAGCACCCAGGTATGTTCATACTCTCAGTACCTATAATTATGGAGAAACACTGAGAACCTTTTTTAGACTAATAAATAAATATAACATGATAAACGACGCGTTTTTAATGCCTCTCAAGTACGAGATAATATTTAGTAGCTAAAGCAGCGAAAGATGCTTGATGAAGAATTATGTAATGAGACATGAGAGGCGTAATATCTTTGATTAATTGAATATAGCATTTTCTTGAAACTCATCGAATCCTATGAGATTAACAATCCATCTTCGCACATGTGACACTCGATATCCAGAAGGGATTTCTTTTTTATGTACAATAACTCGCTATTTAAAGGATTAATGGAAACCTTTTTGCCACATCACTCTGCTATTTAGCGCTATAATCATCACGTTTACTACTTTTCTGAATTAAAGTCTTAAATAAAATACAGAATATGATAACTTACTCCTTAAAGGAAGGAATATGAATAATTTAAAGATATAAAACTTCACCCATCCGAAAGAATCATTGCATTATATATATATATAACCGATGTTTAAGTGTAATGACTTCTAGATCAAACAAATTTAGTATTTGGTATTATTGGAAAGAAATAAAATATGGTGGAATAAAAGCAACAATAGTGAATAAACTATTTTATTGACAATTATTTGTTCACTATTTTATTCTTAGATTAGCAAAATTACTGGATATCATTTGTTTCTCATAACACATGATAGTCTTTCAGATAAAGGGTCTAAGGAACCAGCCAAGTTGTGCTCGTTCATCCGCTTTCAGCAAAACCACCTCTAATATTCAGCGCTAGTACATACTGTCAATATAGATTAACTCATCATCTTAGTCATTACAGGCATGCACCCTAACACCCAACAGATTTTGCGTAACTACTTTTAGCATTTACAAATTGGATTTTGCAAAACACTGGGGTAGAGAGATTCTCTCATGAGTTCCACAATTACTTGAAAATTTATTCAACAAAGAAGTGTCAAAGAGACATTATTATTAGTGTTAGTGTTGTAATAGTATTAGACGAAGTACAGTATTACATCCATTTTCATTTTTCCAATGAACTTCACGGTCGTAAATGTAATAAAACATGTATTCTATAATAGTTTGAAGAAATTTCAGGAAATATTCTATGATTACAGATGACATATTATGTTTAGCCAATATGACAGGTGAGAAATTGGTCAATATGTCAACTTTTTAACGCTAAGACGATTCGTCTAGATTACTGGACTTCTTCAAGTACATAAATAATCAATTTACAATAGAAGTTAAATTTGGAATGTATAAAAATATATAAACGGAAATAGAATTTTGCGCCCGGAGACGGAGCCCAGGGAACAATTTTTCATCTTTATTTAGAGTCTCATCAAGTACTATGGTTATTAGAGATTGTGATGGGGTAACTCGTTTTCTTGTAAACTGTAATAGTTTCAAAGTGTGAAAACAGACATAGAAAGTCCATGTCCATGGCAGAATTCGAACCCAGGATCTCTGTGATGCGAGGCAGAAAACGGTGACCACTACACAACAAATTATCTTCTTGTTTTTCAATCTATTCGAAATTTAACTTCTATTAGATAATGATTACTTATGTACCATATTAAAACAAAAAATCTGGATGAAACAGAACTTTAATAAATAGTGTTAAAAAGCTAACATATTTTCATATCAATGATTTATTGAATTCATTAAATCTGGTCAAGACATACATTACTTACGAGACCTACGGCATCGAAGTTCTAAATTATGCGGTAATTTACTATCACGAATCAGTTTCTTATATTTTCATAACGAAAGCAACCAGGATGCATTCGTCAAAATATATATCTAACTGATATGTGGAAGGAGACTTTAATAAAAAAAAACAATTGTGTCGTAGACGTGTATTCACTTTCTACAATAAAATTCAGAAAACAGAAAAATTGCAACAATAAATTTGCGCAATAAATATGAAGAGTGGATAATCACGGATATTAGTAAATATGTAAATCACTAAAAACGGACTCATATGTGGCGAATAGAATGTCTAATAAATGTAACTATCCAAATCAAACTAAAGACAAAATCATTCAACGATAGATGTTGGTCCATGGAGTGAAGAATACTTATGAAAAGCTGTGACTCGTATTAGAAATTGTGTGTATATATAAGGGTATAGTGAAGAATTAATGACCCGTATAACAGACTTGTGCATAAAATTTTGAAGAATTTTTAACATAAACTAGACGTTTGGACCATCCATCGTCTTACGAAACCAATTTCATTTATTGACAAGGACCACAGTGAATGATCAAAACGTCTAGTTGATGTTAAAAATTCTTCAAAATTTTGTGTAAAAGTCTGTTACACTGGCCGTTAATTCTTCATTGATTATCTTATTCACAAACGTTAAATGTTCTCATAAATCCAATGTTGATAAATGAGCTTAATTTAGTTATAATTAATTTGACGGAATAAGATTCGTATATTGTCTTTGCGTAGGTTTCTCGTTTAAGATGTATCTGACAGAATAAGAAGCAAGAGTAAGGACGAAGTATAGAGTTGTTGGTGATGTAAGACGAAGCATATTGCTGCGGCGCCGAGGGTTGCTGAGCCGACGCATCTTTTCTTTTCGAGGACTTCTACTAGAAACCACCCCGCTCCGAGGCCTTACACACACCCAGTTGGTATTTATTTTTATCCGTAGCCATCTCCTCGGGAAAGCTACTTGAGTCTGGAATCCGCCTCATCTCCGGTGTCAAATAGAGTTGCATTTTCTCCGAAGCAAGAAAGCGAACGCGCCGTCTCATTTCTCATTCTGCGATTTTTGTGCGATTTGCAACGTGGCTCGTCTCAAAACAAGGCAAGCATAAATTGTATAAACGAGCTCAACCAGAGTCTCAAATCTCAGTGCTACGCTTTCCAAAGGCTCTGCGTCTCTCTCTTAAGAGAAATGACAATAGAGCGTTAGTGGACAAAAAACGAGCTCGTTGTATGGGTGTAAAGTTTCCTGAGTGGTGTATTTACAAACAGAGGGTCTGTACCCCTGATCTCTTATCCCCTTCTCTTCTCGCACTCTGGGGAAAACAAAGCGCAATGTCCCGTCAACGAAAACATTTTACATTCTCGTCTCTCACTCGTTATATTTTTAATTTTGGCAGTAGGAAGTGTAAATTAATTTCGTCACAACAGCCTTTCATAACCTAATTTGTGTAGCAAAGTTTATAATTATTATTTCCTACCAAATGTCATATCCTCTCAAAAGGGAATTCTGTATTTATTATTACAGAAAAAAGATAGCTTAAATAAAAATAAATAGAAACAAAATTTAAAAGTACATTTTTCCTACAAAATAAGCACCTAAATTTTCAGTGTTTGTAACCTCTTTTTGAAAACTTTGGATTTCTTAGGAAAGTGTTCTAGTACACTCGTAGACAAAACATTGCCTTGTTTACGAAGAAACATATGTCCACATTCGTTCTTTGGTTCCTTTAATTTATTTTATAATGATGGTTGCTTTGAAAGAGTGGGTATATTTAAACGCTTCTTTATTTCTGCCCATGTCGGTTCGTCCGTGTAAACTTTGTAGAGTGCTCTATAAGTGTAGCCTTTTTCCTCCTATCACCGAGTGTTTCTCATTTATATTCGTACGCATGCAAAAGGCCAGCCCGTTACTGGATTTTATCCAGTGTATTGATGTCCTCTGCTCTGTGAGGATCCCAACTTGCTGCCCCATATTATTTCACAGGTAGAACTAGAGAAGTGTAAGCGATGGCCTTGGCCTGCCTTATACTTTTCTTCAATATTCTGTTTGTGAAGTGTAACTACTTCCATTCCTTCCGCGCTACTAAGTTTACGTGTTCGCCCCAGTTTAATTTCTTATTAAAAGTTACGCGTAAATATTTACGAGTTTCAGCAAGAGGCACTTTTTCGTTTCCTATTTTATGTTCCACGGTGATACTCATTTTCTTTTAGTATAAATAATTGTTTTACTCTTAGATGGATTTATTTTCACATTATTCAATTCTGTCCATTGATGTATCTATATTACTAAAATCTTTTGTCATTGCGTCCGTCAGCTATAGACGTCCAAACTACTGGTCCGAATTTGACCTAATTTGGCTCACGTGTTCCTCAGGGCCCGAAGTTTGTAATTTTTTAAAATATACTTAGGTTAAGTATGTGTAAAATATGAAAAAGTGAACCAACCTATGTTTTTTCCACTTTTTTTGGTGGTTTTCCACCTTAAGTAGTCCGTACTCAACTTGAAGAAACGAGTGAGGACTTATTCTATTTGTTTCACCGAGAACTGTGAGTAGATATCTTTAATTTCAAGGTGGTCCAACATTCTCCTCTGACCTACAATAAAAAAACTCAATTTTGGAACCCTCCAATTTTAGGATCGTGTAGTTCGAAAACTGAGGATTTTAGAAAAATTCTGAGGACACACAGTCCATTGTAAATTAGATTCTCTACAATTTTGGTCACACTACCTCAAATTCTATTTGAAGTACACACCCTATCGGCAATTAAATCAAAAATCAAATAGCGATCTGCTTCCCCATCATCTATTCAATATCAAACCCTCAGTTTTAAAATATTTATTTTCATAAGCTTCACCAAAAAATTAATCAAATTTGGGTTAAACTTTCATACATTAATATTAATTGTATAATCGTAACTATTCATCGAAAAATACAACTTATTTTATATAGCACATAAAAATTATGAAGATTTCGAGTATATCCGTCGGCAGCATACACAAAATCGATTTACGCAGAGAATTAAAAAAAGCGTACTAGGGAGAGGTCGGTAGTATCGCGATAGCGATTCTTTATTTTACACTAAAAATGTTACTTCAATTGTATTTGTATCTATGTATCATGTAAAAATATGGGGGTTGCACATTATTTTAAATTTTATAATAATAATTATTTGAAATATAGACTTCCGTATTCTACGAATTCAGACTTCCTTGTATTAAATTCTCCTTGAATTTCTGTTCACCTGACCGTCATTATGGCTTGAATTTTAATTTTAATTTACTAAGAGTAAAAATTTTTCTTAAGAATCCTTGAAATACGAAGGCAGATAACATGTTAGTTTTGCTGCAACTTACGAACTATTTTACATGTTGTTATGCAGTTACCGTGGTCGACCGACATCCATAATTTTTCTTAAGCATTACCGACTCACTTTCAGTCAACGATCGGTTGAATATAACCTTGTAGTAATGTCGGACATGAAACGTTATAAGCGCATTATCGAGTTTCTATTGAAACTTAAAATGTCATCAAAAGAAACTTAAGAATCATTCCAACCTTATGGCGGCAAGGGTGTGTTTTATTCTCCGATATCAATTCGCGCTTTAAGGGGCTAATTTTTCAATAGTGGAAGAGGCACAAGCAGAAATGGTAGAACTCCTGAGCCTCGCGGTTATATAAATAAATGCTTTTCCCATGGAAAGAACGCGTAAATGTACGTATTGCTTCCCACTTCGGAGTCACCATAATTGCACATATCAGGCGAATTAACTAAGTTATATCATGAGTTCCCTTTTCCCCCAACTCAAGTTAGACTTAAACAGTTTTCTTTTTAATTTTACACCTTGTGTCTAAATAGCTATTTTATTAATTGAGAATGGATTCAAAGTCGCGTGACTATCAGGACCATCACTGTTCAAAATATTTTTGATCGCCAAATCCAACATCATCTTCATCGGCCTATTTGTAAGCAGTTGAACGTTCCAATGACGTATACATAACTATTAATAACTGCTTATTTCCTTTTTATAGACTCAGTCATGATCTCGCTCAATTTTCGGTCCAGTGATTACTTTACTGGAATTCACAAATCTGAAGCGTATCTAGCCACTGTAGTTGTGATGAGGGGATTACGAAGCCATCGCGATAATGACGAGAGTGATGTTGCCGTCCATGAGAATAATTGGGTCCGAAACCACGCATCACTGCTCTATTGTCACACACGCCGACTGGCTGAGTTGTAGAAGACTCTGCTCATCCAGCCATCCAGCCAGGCGTGTAATGGAGATAGCTGACTGACTCAGGCAACCAAGGCGTCATCTAATTTTACGAACACGGCGCTTAAAGGAAAACGGATTTGTGCTCTGGTTCTATGGATTTCGCGGAATACAGACACGGTGCAATAGGTAATTCCAACAGGAAGTTTAACAACAACGGTGAAGACTTCTAACGCTGCTACCAACTTAGCAGCACACGCGTAGCGTATCATGAATTCGAAATTATATTTTAACACGTATACATATATTTAATACACTAATTTGGAAGTTAACCGTGGTATTTGCAGTAATAGAAACTAAATTAAAACTTGAAATTTATTTAAAAATTCTTAGAATAGCACGCCTCCACATTATTTTACTGCAGTATTTGAAGGTCGAGTCACTGAACATAAATACAAACACAGGCAATCAAGTTGAAGACTATAGAAAAGATTTCTATTCGTATTATATACTCTGCCGAATATTTCTTAAATAGTAAAACTATGGTAATGACTTAAAAACTGTATTAATGGTATGTAGAACCAGTCTCCAGAACAGGATTGGTTTCACTATTAAAAGCATTATAAAAGATCTCTCAGCATATTGTGAAATTTTCAACCTTTATAATTTATGTAGTATTTTAACATTTTATAGGTGGTATTTTATGAATTCGTAATATAAAGTTAGCAAGGATTGTAAATTTGCAAAATTGACGTCAGCTTGATGCTTGATGCTGTCTCTAATCCCCAGGGATGGTTTATGCGCACGTACGAATATGACCTGGGAATTCGGTAAACAGCCCCGTGGGAATCTAGACCCACAAAGGCAACGAAATATTTAAATACTACGTGGTTGCCTCAACCAATGGGGTTTCGTGGTCTAAAGAAAATCGATTATTTAAGATCTGTTTCGACACTTCGTCGCACATCGGTGAGGTTGTGTGAAATTTTCATTCTGCTCTTGAGGACGGATGGGAACCGACGCTTGGTACCGAACGTATATGAAAGAGGTCAACCGACGACGCTGAAGAAGGCGATATACAGAGAATATGGCGGAGAGACGACGCCACACTACAAAGGAGGTACGCTGTCCAAATTCCAATTCATGACATCTAGAAGGGTATCACCCACGGTCATTAATCCTGAGATTAGTAAGAGATCATATTGCTAAGCCAAACCTCCAAAATTTGTAAATATTACCTTCTTTTAATATTATTTATAGTTCAGTTCATTTGTAAATAAATTTCCCACTATCTTTTCATTTGGAATATACACCCCACATTATAAAACAAACATTGTGTTTCGGAGACTGTTATACTGTTCTACAACCCTGTCCATTCTAAGGAAACTATTTTATTTAAGAATGCACAATGTTTATACAACGTTGTTGATTATAAGCTGCGACAATTACAAAATTTCTAAAATTGTCCACTTAACATTGTGCCTTTACAGTTATTTAAATACTGATGTTTACCACTTACAGTCACGGCTTATACCAACCTGAACCCTAAGCGTGTGTTTACCGAACTATAAACCAACATCAATCAAATTAAACAAAAATTGTTGAAAGTTGTGGATATGTAAAATGTTTGACCATACTGTAATATTTTTGTTGTATATTGCAGATGACTATGGGATAGTCATATTAACGTTGTTGGGTGTGAATTCTTGGTATTCGACATTCTTTCACGTACCGTAGAAAATTAACTGCTAAGATTTAGCGAGCTGTAGAAAGGATGTTGGCAGTTACTCGCAGCAACATTCCCAGGCGGTCTCCTTAATGGGCGAGCTCATTAACCTACTAAAAGATTCAGCAGCATTTTGCCTTATTTCGATTTCCGGCGAGGTCGCTACAGCTTGAAACCGGGAAAAACAAAATAAAAAGCAGAGAAACAAAGTATTTCTTAACCCCGCGAGAAGAGAAAGGAATGTCGAGATTTAAAGTGATTTTTGAGTATGTGTAACGTTAACATTAATGAAAGTCTGACTTATTCATATATTTGCGAAATTTCTGGACGAAATCACAACACTAAAAACACGGTAAATTACCGGCCGTGTATTTTCAACCAAATATCTCTTTAATTCGTGGGTGAACTGTCAAGGATTGGGCACACGTTTGCTGAAATCCCATTGCCATGAACATATAAAATTTCCCTCTGGCACCGATAATTAATTTCAAATATATAAACAATGACTAGGTTCTATAACGTGATTTAGTTACAGCAAGGGTTGGGATCTGCCACAGAATGCTGAAAATAAGAGTCGGGTCTGGCATTGTGAAAGAACGATCCCAAGTGTGCATTCTCATATACTCAGAGTACCAGTTTTGTTTGTCTTATTGATACAGTTTCCACTTTGAAGATGGAGGCCGTCATTCAAAATCAAGTTGAGATTCGTTTCATCTCTTTGAAAAATTCTGATCGGCAGCAAGATTCAAGATGGCAGCGACACAAACATGAAGGGAATAATTCCTCCTGTGACAGTGACGGTAGACCAACTTTGCATGAAGCTCTGTTCTCAGCGACACTCCAGCCGCTCGAGACTGGTTTATTGGTGATTTCTTTGTGAGAAGCCGACATAATTGGTAGGCCACGCTAGGGATGCGAAACAGTACAGCGCGCAGAAAAATCTAGTTATTCGACGACGAGCCATGGTGATTTAAGGGTGTAGAAGGTTCGTGAAAAGTCGCGACTGCAGAAGGAGTTGTCGCCACCGGAATTGTGGTAACAAGACGCTCACGGATTTTGTGTTTTAAATGTGTCAGACACGTATTTTGTTTTGTGTGTCTCAGGCATGGATTATGTGATTTTGAGAGCGGATGTTTTATTTAGTTTATGACCACACCCTGAGGATTTTCTTGTGTCGCTGGAAAGAAAGTTATTAAAGAAATTTTGGTGATTTTCATCGAAAATTACCTGGTGCTCAACTAATCGGAATAAATCAAAATCGACGGCAGAACACCGCTGAGCGCAACGCAGCTTTCGTTAATATATATGAGGTTCTGTGCGTGTTAATACTGCGTAGGAGATATTTCTTTACACGCGTCAATTCCTTACAAAATTTAGTGTGCTATACTTTCTGACATCAGCGCCTTTCTCCTCTCGGTAACTCCAAGGGAATTAATATTTTGTTCCCGGTATGACGCCTAAATTAGTCTTGAAACATTTGGTTGAAATTATAAAATAAAATTTGAGATTTTAAATCCACATACGGTGAATTTAATTGGTTCTTTATCGTTGCATTGCTGGCTTGACATGCAAGTTTGTCTTCATCTTTTGTTAGCTTAATCGGAAGAATTTGAGGATCAGGACTTTCCTTATTTGGGCAAAAATATAAAAAGTACTAAGGCTCAACTTTTTGCAGTCTCTTAATTGTAGTATGTAATTCATGTCTTCGGTGGCTTTTACACTTCTTAGTTAATGTAAACCTTTAATATATATCATCAACACATTCAATTGTTATTGGATCAACACCGAGATTTTTTTATTTTCCTTAACCCAAGACAAGGCACAACTCTTCGGTGAGTTGAAATTACACACAAAGATTTTATTCAATCTCAAAATATTTCCCATTTATGGTCCAGGTCGTCAAACTGGATATGTGAAGTGGTTTAGTGTTGCAGCGAGTGAACAAAGGGTAACGCGATTTTCTGGTGGTTTATCTGCATCAAAATATGAAACACGCTCATGAATATTTCTTCCGTGCTTAGCATACTATATAAAAGCTTTGGTTCAAGTGGACTAACGCAATGAAATATAAAATTTCTGCGTGCGGAAAATTTTTTCCTCTTTCTTCCTGAAGTTTTTTTAACGATCTTAACGTATATTTAACCACTGAAATTAACGTTATTTTTCTGATTAAAAATAGCCACGCCAATACTTCAATTCCCAAAATCGTTAGCAGGTGATATCTCCGGAAACAAAATAAAAGAAGGAATTCTGAACAAATAATATGCTTTACCCTTCCCCCTACCAATTGCAATATATTATAGTTATTATCTGCATTTATCATATATATATATATATATATATATGCATGTATGTGTTTGTGACGGGAGATGTTAGTATGAAACTGTCCACGAAGCTGCTATTTGAAAAATAAAGAAGCTTCTAGATTTTTAAAAGCTAAACACGGCCTATATTTCAGTATATTTTTGTAGGAAAAAGTGTAATAGTTATATATCATCCATTTAAAAGCATATAGCCACAAAATTATAATAATTTTGATATTTCCGATGCAATAAATAATTTTGTGAATATACAGAACCTTACACTGAAATTCTAAGTGACTATTTGAAAATATTTAAATTATTTTCAATACTTCAAAAAGACTAACAAAGTACAGTACTTTTTCGTAGTTTCCAGGAAATATAGAGGAAGAATTTTGTCAAATTTTGCAGCCGTGAAGGCAATTAATATTTAGCGTAAGTTTGAATTAGTTTACTTAGAACGCTTCCTGTAGGTAGATTGGATATGCCTAATTCATGCCGCGCTAGGAGAATCACCTTCATGATTCAATAGAGAACGCCATGCGTCTCATGCGTGCGGTCGGCATATTGATAATTAATAAACAGCAACTTAGTTGGTCAGAACTGTTTTCTCACTTTCTAATGCTGATTAAAATTTTTTACAAAGAAAATATATGTATGCACGCTGTAAACGTAAAAATTATGCCCGTTATTGCGTTACGAAATTTTTGTTGTGACGCTGTTAGGCATTCGGAAATAAGCGACCGTGGAAGACAGAGATATACGGAATGAGGAAAGAGTCATATAGAGTCGCTGTGTAGAAAACTAACGTATTTTATATACATACGGTGAAGACCGTTGGTATCTGTATGTTCGTTTTCCCTTTCTCTCTGTCACTGACACTTTCAATTTTACCCGTCAACTTACTTTATTCGAAGTTTTATAATGAAAAGTAGAAAACTTATTCAAAAATTACATCAGGATAAAATTGAACAGTACATAAAAATAGGAAAATATATTTACGGTCCAGCGCCTCTCAAAAAGAAAATTTTAACTTAATGCTATACATTATATTTGTGAATTCAATCACACCTCTTCATCAAAACATGAACAGTTCTTTGTAAAACTGGCTGAAGATAAACAAATCATTATTGGGTTTCACAATTAATTTGAAGTTTTGGATGAATCTTCGTCCACGTACAAATTCTCCACATTTCGCTTATCATGAACTTATAGCCCCGTTTAGCAATAAAAATACAGTAAGAATGCCAAGAAATTGAATTGTAATGTGCGTATTAATACTGAATAAGAAACAATATAATTGAACAAAAATTGCTGACATATTTAGCGTTAAAATTATAAATCGTGATTTTAATCGAATGTAATTAAACACACCATAGTCATCCAATTCTCCTTGTTCTGCCAATAACTCCCAAATAAATTTAATTACAATTGGGTGATTTATTATGAAATGAAGAAAGCAAACATCATTTCGTATAACGTCCATCCACTTGAGTTTAGTGGCTGATAGTGTAGATTACCATATTCATGCATAAGAGTATTTTGCTCTCCACGAGATCATGTGAAGATTAAGACACTAAGCTTCAAATTCACGGCTCGAGGTTACTAATGAAACGCCACAAAAACGTAAAATAGGTAATTTTTCATTTAAATATTATATAGAATTATTATACGAAACTAAACGGTTGTGAATATCATCTTAAACATTTTATTTTTGTTTAACCATATTCATTATACATCACGATTGAGGATGAAATCAGCATTTGCAGATTCAGTAGTTCTCTCAGGATACAGAAATTAATTTTCTCCTTTAGATATACCTTAGGATCGAAGATTGTTTGAAGTTCTCATCGAGCCTCAGAATACAAGCTCTTTGTGACATTAAATCATATGTTGGAAATGACGCCCGCGGGCGACTATTCAAGTCTGAACCCAGTTTATCTGATTGTAAATTACTTTACGCACATCTCACTGTATGCAGTCAGAAATCATGCGTGGGCGGTTGTGATACATTACATATTTTGCTACTCTGGAAAGAGTTATTGTGGAGTAAGATCCAGCGGGCGAGGTGACCATAAATTTTTCAGGTGACACGTTCTTCAAAATATTCTTTCATAACATAATGTTTTATCTGTATGCTTAGCAGCGCCATCTTGAATATATAATAAATATTTGATGTCAGATTTCTTTATTAGGCCAATTAAATTGTGTATTATTAAATAATAACGTTCCACTATTCATAGTATTCAGTGCACAGTGACTTTCCGAACGTACTGCATTGCATTTCCGACTTTAAATGCTAATCGGAAAGTAACACTTTTTTTCTGCACTACTTCTCTCGATAAGTTTTAGTGCATATTCTCTTCCTCTCCTAGGAGCATTTCAAAGCCACGTAATTCTTTTTTTTTTCTCGCCAATCGCTGTTTTCACCAGTCCACTATCTCTACTTATAACTTACCACCTTGGGCGCAGCTGGCTCCCTTTTTTTTCTCGCAAAGGGGTGAACGAACGATCTTTCCAAAATTGTTATATTCCCTTGGCGCCGGTTTGGCGGGATCCAGTCCGATAAACCCTTCTTCATCTATAGACGCAGGCAGACCCGCACGCTACAACCGTCCGCCATACTGGCTGGCTGGCTGCGGCATGTATTTGTGACCACTTCAGATTATAATCTACGGCACGAATTTTCTATTTGCTACATTTCAGTATTAATTAATTCTCATTATTAAAATTCAAGTGCTGCAATATATTTCCTAGATTCTCTGATTTCAACAAAATAACTAGAACATAGATTGCTAGAACCATATCTAATATGAGGACGCGTAATTTCTGTGAGTAGAAATATTAAGGCTGTGGACAGGAGAAAACACATCAACGAGTCATACACAGCCCATGAAGATGAATGTGGCGAGTGTTCTCGTCTGGTTAATCTTGTGTCGAGAAGGTATGACAGGCATCAAAGGTCGGAGTAATTCAGCCCTTAATTCGGCCGCAGAAGGAGTTCTCTTGCGCCAGAGGCTCTGGGAACTGAGGAATGCAGACGCGCCTTTGGAACAAGCGAATTCTTCGTTAGTGCAAAACAGAGCGGAATACCTCCCCGTTGTCCTGCAGTGTTTACCCCCAGGGAATCCCGTAAATGTCAGCCTGACGACCATTATCCGATGCCACCCATCCCCTCCCCCAATGTTTACAAATAACGTAAATCGTCGCCGTAATGAGGAACTGCTGTCGTTATCTGAAAATCGATGGACGGCCGCGTCGAGCGAAATAACCAACCGAGCAGGTGTCCTGACACTAGGGTTCGTGCCTGCATCTGAAGAACAAAGAGAAACGCCAAATTACAGCACGTATTTACTCGACTCCCGACTTCTTGAGACGCCATTAGCGTGTATATTGGGAGGAAAGCGCTCTCGACTTGTTTTAACGCCCCATCTCAGAGTTCTGCGAGCTGCAACGAAATTCTAACCCACCCTGTCTGCCATAGATCACTCTCTCAAGCATCACAATTAAAATAGATTATTCCTACTGCGGAAATCGTTCTTCATTGATGAAGCCTTGTTAATATGTATGCTCGTCATTTTTTTCTAAATTCGTTTCCTCTGCTTAAGAGGAATTGGCAAGTTTTTCTTGCCATTTTTAAAATACTGACCTTCTTGTCTGTAACCGTTATAGATGCAGCACTGAAATTTTGACAATTATTTTTACCTTATAGTATGTGTGGAAGCAGAATAAATTATATATTACAATCAAATTTAAATTATTAATTTATTCAAGATCTTTTTATCCTAAATTAATATTTTAAATTATTTATTCTGCTTCCATACAATACCACAAAGTTGATAATAACCTCCGAAAAATAAGTGCTAGATCTATAACGGTAACCGAAAAAAATGTTCCTAAAGCGAGTTAACGCTCCCCTGCTCCCCTTAAACAGATCAGTTTCCAAACTACTCTTTCGTTCAACGTGTTACTTTTTCTTTTACCTCTATTACCATCTAACACTCACCACAGTATATGTAACACGTGAAATATAGAGGTTAACTTGAATTCTAATTTTTAACTTTTCGGTCAAGCAAATTTGCTTCCATAAATTTACACTTAATGTAAGCAAGCGCTGTGAAGATTACTAACAAATCATGAATAAATTCAACATACGAGAAAAAATTAAAACACAATATTCAGATACTAGCTTTGAACAATCTGCAGTCAACATCATCAATTTATAGTTGTATACGAATTACTATTTGTTAATAACTATGCCGTTGCTTGACCGATTAATGTTGATATTGAAGAACAATAAAAAATCGTTTGACGGTTACAATTGTTTCCTAAGAATTAATTTCGGCAGTTTATACTCCCATATTCATCCCTAAAACAAACAATAGTTATTATTTACTATGTGATAAAATTATCTTCTTAAAATTTATTGAAGATATAAATAAAAAACTTTACGTAATTAATATATTTTTTTTAAGAATTGACTTAACATTATCCGTTGAGTGTACTTATAAAACAAGTCAATACGATCAATTGATCGATAGTGTATGATTACAAAGATTAAAACTTAAGTACATAACGAAATATATATAAATACATATTGACAATATGTTATTTCATAAAATAATATTTTCAAATAATATATACAATTATTTTCTTTCGGATATGATATTGAAAAGTTTTATTACGATGATTTTAATTCATTAATAGACTCAATATAATAACTTCCAATTTCACTTCCCTAATTTCAGAAGTTTACTATTTCCTTTTTATTAAGATTAATAAACACTGATTCAGCGAATGTGAAATATGTTTTAAAATTGTTTCTGTATAATAAACTTATTTTATCAAATAATAATTCATGATTAATCCCTTAATCCATTAATACATGCCAACGCTGTATTGGTTTTTGCTTTATCTTTCAATGTAAATTCTAGGTTTAACATTCGTAGTAGTGTAGCCAAAATATGATTTTTAACATGCTTTACGTGTTATTTTGTAAACTACATTGGTTACACTGTCTAAATCAATGTTATCTTTCAATTTCGTTAACAGGTTTACAGCATAACTTTAAATATAATTTAAAACAACTATACGTTAACGAAAGCTTAATATAGATAAAAAAAGATACGTAATAACACTTGATAATTCTAAAATTTGTTCTGAAACTGCTCCGATCATTGAATCAATTAATACAATAATTTACAATTTTTTCTCTAACTATACTTTAGGCATTAGTAATAAAACCATATACATTGTGGACATAATCTGGGAATATCCGTCCACTGATGTATTGGGTTAATCAATCCCAAACTAGCTTTGTTTTATGTTATAAGAAGGTTGACATGTAACATAATATTTATTTTGAAAACCATTGTGGTATTGCATTTTGTTTAAAGACTAGATTGAGGGGAAATCCCAGCTCAGATCTTCCTGATAAAAAAAACACTTCTGACGCAGAATATTAATTTTTATCAATACAGAATGTACCCATTTGAACCATAACTAGAGACAACACTCCAGAAAAGGTGGAATTTTTAAGAGAAGATAAAGGCACATAAACTATTACAAAAGAAGACATTTAATCGTTCTACGCTATTAAATGTTCATGTGTAAATTATTACTATAAGCTAAAAAAGGTATAATATATTGAACAGTATTGACTATGCTACAAATACATAAAATTGCCGAAGGAAGTGAAGGAAGAAGCAAAACTCTCAAAACGTGAACTCTGTTTAGCAATATAGAGATAAATACTTAATTACGGTAGGGCTTTTTGTATTTAGAGCAAGAGTTTCATTACAGTAGGCACGAGGTGTAATCTGGAAATAAATGAAATTGCGTCCCGTACTCTCGAAGAAGCAGCGGGAAATGCTACACTGGAAGGTGATCAAAGTAATAGTTCGTAAGTCTCCACAGGCAATAATTATAATTCAATTCCAGCAACAGGCGGAGGGAAAGGAACCCTACGGGCGGAAATGAATTATCTGAGTCGCTTTGCCGAAGCTACTCTTATTTTGAGCTTTGCTTCCGACTAACAGTCCCTAATGGAAGAGCCAAGCTATAATAGGACAGCCGACGTTGCCATTTTTATCACAGGGAAATGAGGGAAAATAATAATCTCCAACGAGATCCAATTTGACAGGAATTAGCTCTCTTAAGTAGACGCTAAATTACTTTTCAAAAGTTTTGTTACGAGAAATTAAACGTGCCTTAAGGAAACTTTGTTTATATTTCACTAAGATAAAATTTGAAAACGATTATAGCGCTTATTATTATTATTATTATTACTAATAAATATAATTTAAATCGCCAGATTTTTACTCGCCTTTTCTTCAAATGCGAAATTTTACTTTCAATTTTTCTCAATTCAGAAATAATGCAATTACAAAATAATTCCCAACTTAACATACATTGTGCATTTGTTAATTAAAACAACATAAATTCGTGAGAAATACGTGTAGTTAATTAATCATTAAGTCTATAAAACTTTGTGAGTTATTATATGATATGAGATAAACTTATAAAAATAACTCAGTAAAAAAATCTTCAAACTGAAAGAATTTAAAATTAAATTTTGGAACTTACAGGAATAAATCCTAATGAATTAGGATGACTTTAAAATAAAGAGTCTGAGCAATGGTTTTGCTATTGAAATATAAATACGTTTTTTCTTTAATTTCTATAGAAGAGATAAATGTACGACACACTTGGTTCCATATTCACTCAACTGTCCCTTGCACACAAAAAAGTGGTTATACATTGAATTATGTTTCTTAATTTGAATTTAATTAATTATATTGCTTTGTGTTTTTAATATTTTGTATAATTAATTATAAAACCTTTTTTGTTTTATTTAATATACTTTAACAAATTATTTGAATACTTTCCTGTGGTTTTAATTAATTGTACGTAGAGGTTGTGACAAAATAATGCATAGAAGGCGTCAAGAAAATTATTTTATCTTGTGAAGTGGTAAGTACTTCAAAAGGGACAATGGCGAGCTGCGATGTGATGTAGCAGCACAATGTGCAATTATGAATTTTAGCCATCGGATATAGAATATATTTAGCATATAAAGTTGTTACAGATTGTAGACAAATAATCTGAGAGCTATTTCGTATTTATGGAAGTCTCTGCAGCCGAGTATATTGTTTTCTGTATATATACATATTGAAATAATTAAGTGATTGGGTCCCAGAAACATGAATCTGGAGTTTAGAGAGTGGAGACTTTATAAGAACTTCTATCGACAGTGGAGAAACGTAAATCAGTAGTTCCAGATATATAGGATATACAGCTACAACAGAGAAGAGAAGATTGGCAGGATATTGATAAGTAAGACAGAGAAATGAATTCAAGAGATTGTAGCATTCGATATAGAATTGTGAATTTATGAGCGAAAGAAATGTCTATAATTGACTCTTCTAGGACGGAAATATCTACGCAATTATTTGTTTGCAATACCAAAAATATCGCGTTCCTGGCCACGGGGAGCCTACAAATGCAGCAATCTGCAATACGACTAGAAAACATCTCCCACAGGATTGCAGATCAACGTATTCACTTCAAATAGAAAATTTCGCAGAATCAGAATCCATAAAACAATAATAAAGTATGTGTTTTTCGCAATTGTCGTTATCTCATAACTTGGTAATATTTGTATTTCATTTCCATAATAATAAATTAATCCAACTCTAAATTAGTTCATTTCTTTATCTTAATCACTTACGTTATGTTACTTGTTTCATACATAATAATGGTTTTATAATTATGATTTATTTAAAAATAATTAGTATTTCGTAATTAAAATGAACATTGCGTATATAATTCCAATCAATATAACAATTGTCACCCTGAAATACTAATTTCTATTTTGAAAAATTGTTAGCACAAAGTAGACTTTAGCCCTTACTGACAAGGACCACAATAGATGGTTGAAACGTTTACTTTATGTTAAAAAAAATTCAACATTTTGTGTATGTGTTTGTTATACGTTATACAATTATTCATATGTATTTGTTATTCACAGACGTTGTCACTACTACTTTCTATTTTTCAGTAAAGTGTAATACTTTGATTGTGTGATGGATTTCATATCTGTATGATTTATAAAATTAATAGCTTAATGTAGCTATAATATAGGAATTATACCAATAAAACAACGGCAGATATATATATATATATATATATATATATATAGTTCAGCACGTTTTTACATCTGAGAATCTGCAGTCATAGTCCAGGGGTTTAGAAACGGACTGCAGAAGTGTGATGTCAGGTTCGAGTTCTACTCAACGCAACCATTTTTTTTATTTGTTTACTTTATTTCTTTTGATAACATTAGTTTCTAGTACTTTCTGTTTCGAGAATGTTCTGTTTCTGGAATATTCCACGAATGTATAAATTGTACTCGACCTCGAAGCGTAGGCAGTCTATCGTAGTAAAAGATTTTGTACAGCACTTCGTGTTAAATAAACGTCTATAAAATTAGTAGTGACAATATTTTTTATATCTTAAACAAAGTAACGATACGCTATATATAAATTGATTGAAATATTTACCTGAAATTTCGGTTATTACTGATAATTAAATGACAACTTCATCATTTCTTTCAATAATATCAGTTTCTAAAATTGAGTGATTTTTGGAACCTTACATTTCCTTCGTTGGGAGAGGGGGGAGGGGCATTCTCCTTGTTCCCACTTCTGTATCCACCACTGATATATTGAATAAATCATTAATTTAAATAGATAAACAATGTTGTTTACATACTGCATATTTTTATTTTCTAATTGCATTACTTATATAATTCATTGAAATGTTTCATTTCCGTTTAATGAATTCTGAAAATTCACAAACAAAATAATTAAATGAAATTTAAATAAATCACTCTCAACCAATTATTTACTAAAACATTAAGAAAGGACAAAATGAAAATGCCGCATTTGAAAAATATATAAAATTTTGTTTACAATGTTTAGTAATAGCACTGAAATTTTTGGGGAAGTACCAAGTACCAAGCTATCGAGAAAAAGGATGAAAGATTACGCGAAAATAGCCGTGGACACACTTCAAGTAGAAATTGGCCCTGATGTGACGAGAGAGGTTTTCTTCTATAAGGTACACGATTACCAACGATGGACGTGTAGAGAGACGGCCAATATATTTAAAAAAATGTTGAGATAATCCTTTTAATTCCTGTTATTTGTCCGGATTTTAGATAGGATACATAAAGTTATAACAACTAAGGAACTATAAGTAAGGTGCAATCTAGATAGAGGGTAGCATAAAGTAGTTAAGAAACTGTTACGATTAAGTAACTTAAAAAAAGTAAATTTTTTACAAAAAAATTCTACAATTGATATAGTTTGAATCTACTGACATTAAAACAAAAATAATAATTAGGGTTCATGGTTACCATCTTTAGTAAGATTATTTGAGAGTATTTTCTCAAAATGTACGGCATTAACTTGACGTAAAAAGCGGAAATTTTCTACTAGTATTCATATTCAGGAGGAAATGATTAATTATTATTCTCCATTGAAGGTTGGCCTCAGTCCTATTAATTGTTGCGATTTACCTGTAATGAGCGTGGCCCTGATTGACACGATTTTTTTTTTGCTTTAAAGAGATTGTGTATTAGTGTCGGCAGCTAGGTTCGACCACAGGCTAGTTCCGCTGTTTGACCCACATGTAATCTTTAGCCTCCCTTTACAGGGTCACAGTGTGGGTGTGGTCGGCCCTACTTGGATCAATAGAGGGGCGGGCGAACAGAGCTCCGCAGAGGATATCCCACACACTTAGTGTCAGAGAGACAGCTATCCATATTGCCGTACTATAAAATTCCTTTTCCGAAAGCCACGAGTCGGCCGCAGTGAACTTGAAGAGCTTCAAGGAAAGTCGAGTCGAGAGGCAAGCCCTCCGAAGAGCTTCAAACAATATCACGCTCCAATGGAAATAACCTAGCTTTCGTCTCAAAGAGTATTACTTTGCGAACTCTAATCGCATTATTTTAATTAGGTTATTTTGCAGAACTACGATTCATCTGCGAGATCATGATTCAGTTTTTAAATTTATTTCCCGAGATTTTCTTAATAATTTTGCTGAAAATATTAGATTAGGTTTGTAGTTTAAGGTAGTCCTGTAACTCTTTTACAAGGCTATAATTAAATAACGTATAATAAAAAGATCTTTAGACTAAAGTCTTCAAAATTTTGAGAAGTTTAACGTTTACCTTAATGTTGAAGTATAAAAAATATACGCAAATTTCAAGTTAAAAAGCTGAACAACTTTTTAATTCTATTTGTTACACTTTATTTACTAACGAAGACACATCCCGGAAATAAATTCCTTTCGTCAATGTTCCATGGGCAAAAACACAATATTCTACTGACTCTTGTAAAAATAACAAACAAAATATTTGTAAATCTGTCAATATAATTTTAATTAGCATCAAAGTGCGCGTAGAAAAGAATCGCATCGTTCCCATAAGCAAAGCTGCTTCCCGTTAAAAATTTGTGAGATTAGAAATATTGAATTAATATGGAAATTAGAATAATTGACTATTATTGAAGACAAACAGGTAACATGAAGAATAATCTGTCGGATATGTAAAGAATAATCGACGAATACGTCACAAACTTTATTTTTATGACGCTGCAATAGAAATAGGATAGAGGAATCCGTTTAATTGAAAGTCAGCGTCGCTTAAAGAAATTACTTTGACCATTTTGGTAAGCTCAGTTCCTTTTTCTATTTCTCACATCTTCAGCTCTCCTCTTTGTCACTAAATTTATTTAATATCTTACGTTCATCTTATAATTATTTTCTTCACACAAAGTTTACAATGACGAAGTCCATAAGTTGACGATAATGACATAATGGTAATAAAATTTATTTTGAAATGTCTGCGACTTGGTTCGCTCGGAAATAGCTATTTTTTTGCCTAAAAACGAAACAACAGGTACAGAATTTTGATAAAGTTGAATTAATTGATATATAAAAAGTACGGTATCATTTATTTATGATCTCTTAAGGGCAAACCTTATAGCTCACAGTTGGTTTTGAGCTGGTCTCTCTGTCGCACGTTTTAGAGCCAATTCCATACAAACTTCCAGACAGACAGAAACTTCAATTATATTTGCTTCATGTGCTTTTAAAAATGAGAAAATTCAAAATATTACAATTAACCTGACGGGACACATCAAATCAATTTACGTATACATATAATCGACGACTGAAAGAAGTTTATTACTTCTGTAAGACTTACCTCTCTGCCAACAATAGGTTAATTACGGCGCGAATCCTACTGCCACAATAGATGGAGTCCTCCCACTTTATCTCTCTCATGATGCAAAAATTACGCTTATAATAACAAAGTAAGTGGAATTAATGGCATAAAAATGCTTAGGAGGACTCCCAGTTGGTTTTCACGCCACCGTTCGCGGAGCAGTTCAATGGATTTATGAATATTTACATTAATATCTTCGAAACTGTACAAGATATCAAAATTCGTGTTTTAAATACATAAATTTTCAGTAAATTCCGTTACGCCATTTCGGAGAATAAACAGTTCAAGGGTATAGGTAACCAGCATTCACTTTTGGAGATTCGAATGCAACTTTGTCAATAAACCTTCCCGTAGAATTAACATTAATATTTATGTTCTATTAATATCTTCTGAAATATATCAAAATGAAATATGCTCTCCTGTATAAAAACCGTCACATTTTCATTGAAATCCGTTAAGCTGTTTCGGAGCCTATTCGGGACAAACATTCAAACAGACATTCAGACAGAGATTCAATTTTATTTATTGGTATAGATAAGCATAGAGTTAAATATTGCACATAATTCATAATTGAAAATTATTGTCGACATTGGGAAATAATGCGCTTCGGAAAGTGTCCCAATAAAATCAAAATGGGGAAGTGAGTTTAATTAATGAACAAGTATATTTACGGATTTGTGGTCAATTAAAACTACTTCTCTATAACAAACGGAATATAATTTAAGTGAGTGATATGTATCCGAAAAAAGAATTCTCCACATTTTGGTAAAAAAAATGTTCCTTTACATTTTACATTGTCACTAATTTTTCTAAAATAACGAAATTTGTTCATAACGAAAGCATTTGCGTTTTTTATGTTCCCTATTATTAATTTCTCACCAAATGATAATTTGTAAACGTCAGCGACAAGTTCATTTATTCATATTCTCCTATCAGAAAATGTGATCAACAACTAGAAATTTGGATATTAACAGTAGTACGAAAATGAAACGTCTTGTTAGATAATAATGGTTGTGTAGGACACTGACTTTCGAACTTTTCTTCCATGAAATTATTTTTTACAAAACAATCTACAATTAAACTATTGTGAAATATAATTAACGCTTAAATAATGAGGGCTAATTGTAACGATCAAATTTTGGATTAATATAAATCATTAGTCAACACAAATAGGAATCAATTCAAAGTTCGGAAAAATATACAATATTACTAGGTAAATGATTTATACAAATCTTCAATTAACTATTCTGATTTAAAATTCTTGCAACGCATTTTGTTTAATGAAACAGAAGTTGATGTCTTCGAGCAATCTTACTAACTAGCGCATAACTCTCGAAAAGGCGAGGGAATTAATTACTTCGAAGGAAACAAAGCTTCTTCCGCGTAATTAAGTTAAAATCTTTGTTTCTGATATCTGAAGCTTTTGTGCTCCGCAGTTTGTTTGTAAACGTAACTTCCATGAGAGAAGCTCTGAATACGAAAGGAACATCAACTTCGTCATATCTAAACTGTCTCGGAAAGGGAAAACTTACTTGGCATCTCGTTGGACTAAATAGGTTTCGACCAGAATTTTGTGGTTTTTGAAGTTTAATCACAGGAACTGAACATGACCATACATATTTTTTATAACGAAAATCAGGGGTAACTGCGGTCACTGTGACGATTTCGACGATGTGCCAACTGCGTTAGCTAATTTGTATGTCAATTTCCTACCCATTTCCTGCGTATTGTATGGTTCAATTAGCACGTCTGTCAACCTGAAATCATTTCAAATAATAATGAAAATATTGTGTTACGTTTAACGTTGTGGTTTTAATTTGCTTCGATCCTTGCCCGAGGAATGCATGTAACAGTACGTTTAAACAAGCGTGTGTGTTAATCACGATGATGTACGTAAGATTTAATGATCCAAACAAAATGTAACTGTTGTTTCTTTTTGCGTTTCATTCTTGCAGTGAGATGCGATACCACCTCTTGTGGTTTAACCTCTACACCCACAGCAATCAACTTCCTGCCAGACGTTGCACTAGTCCATTTAGTTGATTCAGGACAATACGAGAGATTTTTAAGCAGCTCCGAACCGCAGCGCGCCGTTAAAAGTGCTATAATGGTCACTGCGCAGCTGTAACGTAACATCAGGCGGGGAAAATAAACAACACTATGTTTTGCTACGAGGACAGCACAACACCTCCCTTCACAGCTGCGACGCATAAAACGTCTCCAGTTCTATCAATCGATTAGTGGAACTCGTATTTAGAGCAGCGCGGTTGATAACTCTCCCGTGCCTTAAATGTCACTAAATCTCTCATTAGGTGGGGTGTAAAATTTATCGACAAGTTCAGATTATAGAAATCCAGGAATTTATATTTTGAGGTCGATTCGACTTTCGGACGCTCTATAGAATTAAATATGTTACTGTTACACATAAATATTAAGCATCGGAAGTAACAGTGCGTATTCAGAATCCACATCCAATTGATCCCGAATAGAATCTAAGCTTCAAGGATGTTAACTATATCAAGTCTATATTGTTGTTTATTTTAGTTTTCCATGTAAATAATTTAATGCACCTTTGATCAATTTACACGATGTCCATTCTTTATTGAATTCCTTGAAATTAGGTTGTGATCAATGTGATTAGTAAATTGTAGGCGAGTCTAGCTTAGGTTTACAGAAGTGGAGGGATGTTGAATGGGTCCTAGGAAGTCGAATGGACGAGCTCAGTGGAAAATTTCCAACCCTGAATACGGGAGATCCTGGTTTTGAGTCCTGGGTCCGGTTGACATTTTTCCATTATCGTCTTTCTTCCTAATTTAGCTATACGGTCTTGACCGGAGCTTCAATTGAAGCATTTCTACTTCCTTTGACTTAATTTAAGTGCTAAAATGCAAATAATCGCTTATTTTTGTTATTAATGTCTATTTGAAACCATTTAAATTTTGTAATTATTAATATTTTAACATAAAAATTGTTAATTGAATACTTATTAACAGTCTTATAATAATAGAAATGTCTATTGAAACAGCGGATGGTGATTAATACTTCATGCAGACTGTTTACACTTTTACGTAATGCTACGTCTCAGCTCACCCTAAAAAATATTTTACAGAATAGAAATGAATTCGCTCACCTACCATTAGAAAAGCCACCGGCCTCATCTCATAAAAGATGTTCCCTTAACGTCTGCGTTAACCGAAAACGTTTTTCTTGCCTTATTTCCAAGGTCTTCGACTCCAATACATACACCTCCTAAAATAGGGAAGGTGCCTCGGCATGTGCTAACTTAAAAAAAACAATACGAGGCATTCCCGATATAATCAGGTGAGTCCCGCAGTCATTCTGGGGAGAAACGCCTGCGAGAGAAAACTCCCACAGGCAAGTCCTCCCTCTTATTATTGACGTGCTATAGTTCACCTGTACTTTAAATTAACGTTAGGAAAAACAATTATGAGTCTCAATAGAATTATTTTTCAATAAATAAAATAATAAATTTTTAATGTATAAAAATATTGTTTTATATTAAGTTATTAATTTTGTGAAATAAAATATTCTGAAGAAGTACATAAAAATGTAAGGACCGTCGTCGTAAATCCTCCCAAATGAAAACAAAGGAACATCGAGTAAGAAAATGATTTCAAACTACTTATGAGGTATAATGCAATAAATATCAAGCAGTCAGAAAGTGATAAGGCGCTATATAAACATCAAGAAAACTAGAATACAACTTGTGGAATGTTAATTAACGTGAGATTCGTGATATTAAATAAGAAGTAATTTATAACTGATTTTATTAAGATACGTTTCAAGTTGCAAAATTGCTTTTTATAGATTGCAATGCCTTTAGAACAAAGGAACAAATATCTGAACAAACAGTTATGCTGTTGTAGCTTTGTATTATAATTATTGTTCGCTAATCAGCTTGTACTAAGGTCGAACAAAAATTTAGCTACCCGGTTAGATAGCGGTGTGATTGACAAATTTACCGTGAAAGCATACTTCTTTAAGAAATATTTACACTAATCAAGTTGTATTATTTTTAAAATATGCGGATAGGGGAATTTAGGACTACTAATTACAAAATATAAAAGTTTAGTATTTCATATTTACGGCTAACGTATTTAATTTGCAGAACTTTGGTTTTAAGATATTTATATTGTAACATGAAGTTACGGCTCCGTCCCTAATCACTTTCAAACTGCGACACTGGATTGTTGTCGGTTTTGTTTGTCTCGCCGACAGAAGAACTGAAATTGTTGAAGGCGCGCCGCGAACGAGGAACTGTACGGTACATGAAAACTAAACGAGTCGTCGACGGGCATAAAGGACGAACTGAGGTCGGCGAGAAATCGCGACCGTGAATACAAGTCTCGAACATGCTATAGAATCAGAGTAGTGAGACGCCAAAACGGATTTGTGTTTTAATATGATTTATATCTAAGCCAACGACGAGACGCGTTGGAGATTATATTCTATTAATTAACACTCCCTGTGGATAGCTTTTATCTCGAATAAATGGACTGTTGTTGCTTAAATAAAAACCTTTTGGTAGTTTTCATTTGGTAAAATTACCTTTCGGCCAATCAATCTACATCACTTTTGCATTCTATAGCTAATTATATCATTGAAGGGCAAACTTAAATATAGTTTAAAAACGTCTGTTTGCAAGTGAAATATCCTTACGGCGATTTAAAATTCAGTGGTATCCAATATTAAACACTCTACGCCAATTCTCCCACTTCCTATTCTCATAATTATTTTTTATGAGTACTATTTCGGAGTTAGTTGATATCCTATAGTAACTGTGGAAGCCATTCTACACAGCAGTGCAGTGAAAACATTTTTAAGTAGTTAATTAGACTTTGTATTTGATAACGTTTCATCACGGTCTTGTTAAAGGGGACGATCAACTGCTTCACCTGAATGAACCGACCATGATGTTGGCAGGAACGTCTGTGCGCGAAGCTTGTTCTGTGTCCGCTTTCACGTGTTTGCTCTATGGCCTCTTATAAGGGGCGTGTTTACTCCAGGGCCCTCGGGGTGTGCGCCCGTGTACAGTTCCACAGATCCACAGGGAAACAATGCCAAGACAAGTTCCTCAAGACTC
The DNA here is from genome assembly GCA_034510155.1 of Eucriotettix oculatus. NCBI lineage: Eukaryota > Metazoa > Arthropoda > Insecta > Orthoptera > Tetrigidae > Eucriotettix > Eucriotettix oculatus. Next base: position 155,765,244 of record CM067377.1, read on the forward strand.
CCGTCGCAGCCAGGGGAACAGACCGACTCTCCTATGACTCTCCTTAGGTCACAAATACACCGCCGCGTTGTCTTCCCTTGAGTGTTTAAGACATGCACTAAACACTAATAATTTCCACATTTAATAAGAAAACAACTTAACATTTTGTGGAAGCATTTCCACATGCGAAAACAGTGAGAAGTAAAAGGAAAAAAATAGACGGCAGAGCCTGTCGCTCACTACTGGGCGTTCCAGCGATAGGGGTAGTTGTAAGAGATTGCGTATCACTTCTTAATTCAATAGTTTATATATAAATCTAAATAATATTTTCATTTTGTGAATAATATGTACGAAGAATACGTATACATGCTAGGCTGAGTCGGACAACTGAATGCACGCGATTGACTAACCATGTTGACAAATTACGAGTCATTTTCTTGACCTTAAGAGAAACATGAATGTTCGCACGTTATTTTATTGGACGTTGCTAAAATTCCAGAACTTTTGGCGCCCAAATATTACAAAGAAATTATTGCACATAGATCTTGTCAGTAATGAATACAATTGGTCCCGACATAAAATCACAGACAGAGTGCCTCTGTCAGTAACTATAGAAGTGGACCACTCTTTACCACCTCCATTCGGAAGTATCTGAATGTTACAGCGCAACGGCAATGTGTCTTTTGAAAAATAAGGATCTGTAAATATTAGTTCCGCAGGCACTCCGTCTGCCATATTGCATAATAAATAGTCGCATCAAAAAAAGTTATATTACAAAAGAAATGGTTCGACCGTTTTTCTAATGCGTTGATAGAACTTTTACTCAGGCCTAATAAGTGTCTTATATTTTGCCACTATCTTCCCAGAATTATTTTACCGATTCGAGCTGGTTCAGTAGCACTGGAAACAAGAGAGGATCTCGTACTTTGGTCGAGTATCAGGAAAAGCAAGCAGGGCCTAGTCATTGCGTCACCATTTGAGGACGAGTTTTCTACCACTTGTTTACACGCACACGAAAATGTTTGAAGGAAATATAATTAATGACAAGTTATAACACTCATTAAGACAATAATATCAATTTCAAATAACTAATACTAATATAACAATAATTAAAATTATCTAAGCCAGAAATGATTGAAATAACAAACTGCAAAGACAGTAAATCCACCGCTGCCATCTCCTACCTGATCCGCGCCCTTGGATTTCTCACACCACATCCAGATCCAAGACAAGCAATACAAGTCAAGAATACTTGTCTCGTCTCATCGAGGAAAATATAAACCTCACTTCTTTTGTTTTTCTTTCCTTTTATTCAATTTCACCAATTGTGACTTCGATGTCTACTTCCTTTCTGGTCAAAAATTTAACATCACCCGTATGTTAACGTTACAGTTATATTAATTTAATTTAAATGACGCAATATATAAAAATATTCGTGAACCCCAAAGATATTCCGTTTAAAACCAGAGACGTTGCTTACGCTCGAAAATGTACGGTATTTAAAAAGAAAAGAAATCCATGGCAACGTATAAATATGTCACGTTACACATCAGCCGTCCACGTCACGTCCGCTACTGTGACGGTGATACGGATCAACTCCCCCGTTTAGTAAGCAAGGCGGGAAATTTACGCCTACTTCTTGTATGACGTGAAATTTCAAGTACGGATTTTAGCTGCGATAACAAAGCTGAAGAATTTCTTGGTCAGAGGAACCTTTTGCTATTCAGTTATAGAATATACCATTTAGTATACATTTATATATTTACATTTTTGCTATTCAGTTATATTCATTCGGAAGAGCTATCCAGGCAGACGAACATACATTCAGTGATAGACATTCATACTTTTATATAGTCTTTTCGCTCTTTGCGCTATTCGTTGAGCACTCAACATCCGACTTTTCATATTTGTTTCAAGGCCATGCAGCCTTTAAGTTTACCGGCAAACCCGACACGCCCGGAAATCAACAGCCAGTTAACGAACAAGAGGACCTCCACGTATGATAACAGGCTGAAAGCCCAGCTTCAAGATTGATAATGTACAAACGTGCTCGGTTTCGTCTCTGGTTAGCTAGTAGTAAGATTTCAGGATATACTGGAAAGGATCAGCACCTGACGAGGCGAATGCGCGCAAATTGGCGTACAGAGCCCAGAAGGGCTCCTCGCCGAAGGTGCTCGTGCATCTGTTGAAATCCGGCCGAGTGGAGTTAACCAGGGATTGCTCCAAGACACTTCTCCACTCGACCGGCTCGCGAGTTGCGGATTATGTAGCTCAGGTTGTGTACGGCTCCCACATCCGAGTTTTTGACCTGTTGGAAATGCACTCCGCCCGCAACGGCGAGAGTGCCCTCGAGGCCGCTGCCTTACCCAAGGGCTGGAGGCTTCAATTGCCGGGCCTGGTCCGCCCCCTACTCTTAGGTTACACATACTCAGGCACCGACTTGCTAGCACCGCCACCGTGGGTTTTGAGCGCAACCCAATTGTGAGCAGGGCACATACCGTAAACTATTCACGATGCCCCATATATTTCGTAATTTTCCGTAATAAATAATCAATAACACAGTACTCATGCGCCCAACAGAAGCTGGAATAAGATCAACCTAAAAGTTGGTTTTAATTAAAAAATTTTAATATAGTTTACATATTCTTAATTCAAAAATTTTCCTTTCATATATATTAAAATTTTAATTTGCATAATGCTTTGCACAGCACATCATAATTATCTACCACTGTTAATGTATAATTAAAGAGCTAAAGCCTGACACTGGGTTTTGTCCGATTCATAGCGTTATTCTAAAATATTTTTGTTACCAATTTATTCTCCGTAACAAATTAAAATTTGGTAAGTAAAGTTACTTTCCAAATTATAAATCACTGTTGCTTTGGAACTGGTGGGAGGATTAAAAATCTTATGTCAGTGTGAACGTCATATCAGACCGATAGAGATAGCAAAGTTTTTTTAATTGGACTATAATTGGTAATTATGTAGATTAATGGTCGGCAACTTACTACTGCGTGTTAATTAGTAACACAGTGAGATAATTTTAGCGACCCATTAAACAATTCTTCATTACATTACATTTACTTTGCGGCCTACATTTTGTGTTTTTTAAGTTATTAATATTGATTTTATGACAGTAATTGCATAAATTACTTCTTACTTGTCACAATTTTTATTTTCAGATAATAAGTTATCTAAATTAGAAGTCATGTGACACCTTCAAAAAATTATGAAAAGAAATATTGAAAAATAACTCATTGATCCGTATGTTCAATATCATTTCTGATGCTGTCTAATGTTCTAAACTTATGAATATGAGTTAAGCAGACGAAAGACGATGAACTGTATGGAAATAATTATTTTAGATTGACTTTGAGTTAAGATTTTTGTTTATTAAATACGAAACCAGTCTTATCAATGTTTATGTAAGTAAAACTGTAATCTGCGATGTCAGCAGTTTTCTATAAAATATCGGACTACTTCTAACAATTTTTCTGTCGAACATCTACACACAAGAAGATGGAAACTTTTAAAAAACTTCTTGATGTGAAAAATGTATTAAAAATTTTTGGTTGACAGTCGAGGAGGATGTAGTTTCCCGAGATATTGTTAAAAAACTTTCCAGATTTTCTGTAACAACTTTTTATCGGTGATGGACAATATAGTCTACAACATACAAATATCTTCCTTCCGCCATAAAGAACTTTATTTTAGATATTTGTATTTCTGCTTATAATATAAACAATCGACAAATGAAATTTTTACTTTCTTCGTCTTAATAAAGAACACTATTATTTTTAAAAGTTAAACGAATTAACTGTCACATGTCTGTTTAAAATAGTAAAGAGTACCAAATGAAATGAAATTTGATGTATAGAGTCTCAATCGGTAATTAAATGATTTAAATATATGATAAAAATTGAAATTTTATGCGAATAAGTTTTCGTTCCAATTTATACTAGAAGGAATTAGCGTATATATTAACCAACCACTTGATATATTTCTACGTAAAATAATATGTAATGTAGGAGTGAAGCAGTTGGAATAAAAAATTTGCAAGACACGAGAAAGGTGTTACACAAGTTTCTCGTATTTTAACCCGCTCAGTTTACCCCGCGATGCTGCAACATGGAAAAGCGATAAGATTTTCAATTTTAAGCTTTTAAGGTATTCTCTTGGGGTATCGGCAGACTGATTTGCATTGAGTACGAAAGGGTCTTCTTCAGAGTTCTTGAAATCCATTGTAGATAAGTCTCTCGCAACCGTATAAGAGGTCTGAGAAACAAACTTGGAAATTTTTGTTACCGGAGAAAATAATATCCTAATATTGAGAAATCTGTCATAGTGTTGAATTGAAAACGAAACAGGTCAAATTCTTTAGTATTTGTATTCTTTCCAGATGGATATATTATCGTTACTGTAAGGTGCCACAAGAAATAATTGATTTTAAATATTAAAAAAATTGTGTACCAAGCTACATGAAGGTGATCCTGAAACAGGCAACTCCGCTTTAATATCACACGAAGGGAATTGAAAAGGGGGGATGCGGAAAGTAGAGCAAGGCACACAGGGATTGACTAGGGCCTCCGGACAATAGTTTAAGGATCATACCAGGTGTTTTACCGAAAAGAGATGACGGGAGATAAGTTTCCTGTGGGGCCCTGGCCGATTAAATGGGATCATCAGACAACTCTTACCATATGCCCAAAGTCTGCGACCCTAGTACGTAACCTTCTAAAGGTGCCTCGGCATGAGAGAGCCTTGAAAAAATGAGAAAGCACGAGGCATCCCGAAAGGTGAGCCCCGCAATTAATCAGGAGAAAACTGAGAGAAAGCTCTACATACATCTCTATTTATAATAATATTTCATAATTCATTCATAATAAAATAATTTATCTTTTAAATCGAGAGAACTCCAGAAAGCTTAATACTACAACAGTAATCTTAACAGAAGGCAACAAGGAAAATGAGCCTCGGAAATAATAATCTGTTCTACGTTGAAATGCTAGAGGGAGATTCAGATGATTATGTTCGTAATGTACTGTTTAACGCGACATCTAGGTTATCTGAATGAAAAGATTTTGGCTAACTTAGTTTATAATTAATAATAATACATTATAAAAATTTAGGTTTCAGGTAAATTAAAAAAAATGTTGGACGTTTCGACAATACTGCAGTGTTCGTACATACAGTCTACTACAGCGCTTAGACGCAGCTATATTCATAAAAGCAGGGACTTTGCCAGTCCTGAAAATTGGGGTCTTATAATATATGATTAACAAGTAGGGTGCCCGGAACACCCCGTGAATTAATTTATATTAGACTGCTACAGTATTTAATTCGACTGTAATCTATTTGCCACCACGTGAATAAGCCATCAGTAAGACAGACAAATTTTTGAAAACTTACTTTTTCACGCCTCTGAATTTCAAATATAACCACCACGGTGACTCGGTATGTTAATGCAATAATGAAACCTTCAATTACCTTAAAAAGTCTGAAGAAAGAACAATACTCAGTAACCGCGAAAAATATTTATTCGCATGCAAAAATATTTCGTTTTGTTAGTTTTATAATTCCTTACCCTTTACCCTCACCCTCACAGGTGATAGTAGTATCCTCCCTCCAACTGTCCTTGCTTGCTTTCGGGTTGTAAGGGCCACATCACCAAAAGTAAGTCGTAATTGGTCCGAGCGTTTAGATTTGTGTACGGTAATAGTTGTCCGCTGATCCTATTCGATCAGTTGGCCAGAAGCTTGCTTTAACTGCTGAAGATATGGAGAAGGGAATGCTGCTAACCCACAGCAAAATCTCCATCGTTATTTGGAAGGGAATGAGACAAGGACCTACCTGAAGCAAGTTTCATAGGGTTTCAGGTGAATACCGGGTAGGATCCTTAAACTACAGTCCGGGCCCTTGTTAACCCTTGACTGTCTTTCTATTCCTCCCACATCTCTCCCTTTTTTAATTTCCTTCCTTTGCTATTGAAGGGGAATTGCCAGTTTCTGAATCACCCCTCATATAGACTATTACCTCACAAATATGAGATATATATATATACCCGGAATGTTTTACATAAATGTGCTATAAAATCGGCGACAATACCATTCCGTTCTTTTTAGACAGTAACTATAAAATTTACAGGAATTAATCCTGGTTCAGAATAAGCAGTCATTCGCCTAAGTAGTAATGTATCACACTGAATATTAATGCGGGATCATTCTGCAAACAGCAACTTTGTTATCATTGACAAATAGTAATGAAATTTGGAGCACCATGTTTCTCTTTTGAGTACAACCAAAAGATTTATTACGCAACTATTTTTAATCTATTATAATTTTATAATTATTTCCTATTCAAACAGTCCCAAAAGTTTCAATTTTATTTCCGGAACACTTCCAATACATAACACGGTCATTGTGAATGAAATTCAAACGTTAATATGCGACAGAGTCACTAATCAGAGGTAAATTGTTTATTCGCTTTGCTTCTGAAGGGTTGACATCGTCGGAGATGCTTGTTTCCTACTCTGTTGTGAAACGTCACAGTAACTCATATCACAGTGGCCTCTGGATGTGAGAAATGAGGAAATTCGGCCTCATGTTCCATGCCAGTGCACTGTAACGCATTCGTTCCTAGTTCATAAATATCCCGGTCCACAACGATATATACTCTTGTCGCGAGAAATGTAGGCGGACGGGAAAGCAGGTTGAAATATTTACTCTATTTGAATATTAATACGAAATAAAAATTGCTTTGTTAACTATGTAGTGAATTATAAATTTTAATTTCGTAGAATGCAGTGGCGAAACTTGGACAATGGGAGATGGAAATGACCATCCCAATAAAGCGTTCTAAAACATCGAAGTAATGGTGAAATAAATTCTGTGTGATCAGCTTAATATAAATAACAGATTCATTATATCAACTTGTTTAAGACTATTTATTAATGTACCATGAGACGTTTCGTTCAGAGATCTTTAAGAAACAGTGTTAAAAAGCTGTCATGTTTGCTGTTTTATTTGTAAAATTAAGGTCGTCTGATAATTAATTAGTTTAATAAATAAAACACTGTTGAGTAAGCAATAAAAACTAGATTACCCTTCTCTTTTATAGAATTATTTATTGATCGAGTGATCAGGATATTCTAGCTGTTGTTCTGAATCCATATGCAACGTCTATGGACTGACATTATGATTTACAACAGGATGTGACTGTCTGCATTAACAACATATTCGAGGAGATGAGATAATAACTTGCTTCAGTATGGTTTTCCGAACCATCATGAACTACCAGGATGAAATCCTTCGTCAAAAACTGAAATATAATAAATTGATATGAAACATAAATTGATATAAACTGAACAGGCTTGGAAAACCTCCCATGGCTGGTCTCGCCTGACTCGAGACCATGGGATGCCAATCTTTGATAGGAAGTGCAAAGCTACCATGGACCATACCAAGGAATTTTTGTATTTGATTCTTACTCGTCGTGTTACGAAATTCATTGCAGGTTATTTCTGAAAAAGAAACTCGTGCCTCAAGGAAGGTATATTTTGGCTTTTGGAGACTTCCTGGAGTTAATAATAAATAGAGGATTGATCAATACAAGTTTAATTTTACTTTATATATGTCATTCACGTAAGAAAGTGAAATAGCACTTAAGAGAACGTTATTCTAGCGATTATTGCACAATAAAACAATTTGAGACGATATTTGTCGAGAGCGCACTACAGTTGATATTGACCCAAAATTTTAGACCTTATCCGTCCACAAACCAATATATATTCTATTAGGGAAAATCCTCATCTTTCTAAAGGTGTCAACTAGAAAACGATGAACCTTAGCATTTACAAGATTGGAGGAATGTGGCATCTGATACTGCAGTCGACCTGGACTAGCTCAGCAGTAGACCATCCATACGGTAAGCGGAGGCCCAGTTCGATTCCGAAATCCTGTTGACATTTTTACATTATGATCTAAATTTAGTTTCATTGCCCTATAGGGGAGCTTCAATGGAAGCAATCTCTTTGAATTAAAATTAACCTTTGTACACTTAAAAGGATTGGAGAACATTGAGAAAGCTGCATCAAGCTGAAATGATAGGTGAAGAAATAAAAATGAGGCAAATCAAAATAATTTTTTTTCTTATGTTTTGTGTTCTTAGTGCTTTATCGTTACTATTAACTTTGTTAAGCGAGGTAATTTCACTCAGATATATGAAACGCATTGCAGGTTTGAAATACCGACCAACAACGAAGGCCAAACCTTATATTGGGATGCTAAACAAAAAAAAAATGAAAGCGCACCCTTCACTATTTTATTTTATGGCAGAACGAAACACGCTGACGTGGAATATGAGAAAATTAAAATTAGTGGTCTTCGAAGTGAGGTCGGACATAATGTTTATTAAAGTTTAATTTAATTTATACAAGGATAGGGTGCTTGATATGACTGCCTGTACTTGAATGGTAAATAATCTAAATATAGGTAACAAAATAAATTAATCGTATTCTTTTGTCAGAAAAGAAAATAAAGTTCTAAATATTGTTCTACGACAAAATATATAATAAATGGCGATTTATCTGCATTTTCCATTAAACGGATTGTGATGTTGATGTTAGGAAACAAAATTCTTGTTCGAAGACTCCATTTCAGAATTTTCTGAGTGACTGGAAATGAAGGTTATCTATCTGATACTGTCTGGCCTCAGTTGCAACCCTGTTCCTCCTCAAATACGACTTCATTGATTTCCTGACAGAACTTTCATCACGTGTTGCCAGACCACCTGAGAAACTTCCGCTAAAACCGGGCATTAGCTTCGGATTGGATAACGCGCCTCGGGGATTCGATGCTCTGCCCTCGGCGCGGAGATATACGATATCTTGTTCAAGATAAATTCTCTGGGATGTGCACTTCGCAGATTGTTCTGGTTCACGCGAATGCAATGTTCGCACAGTGCTTAATAATATCTCAAAGGAGTCCCAAGTTTGCCACTAACTTGTTTTCCATCTCCATGGCCGATAACGAAGCCGTGATTCATGGACTCTGCAGTTAATTACCGTCTCGTCTCGCGTCCATCTGTACACGGTGAGAGAAACTTTTGTGTGCCTCCGTCACTGACAAATCTCTCACTGCAATCCTTCGGTGATGTGAATAAGAGAGAACAAAAAGAAAAGGTTACGGGACTAAGGCCAGGAAATTCGCTGAATATCACAGTGAAATTTATATTGTGAAAGCTTCGTTTAGAATTTTCTTAGTAACCCCTTCGAATGTAAACATTTAGGATCGTAACGTTGAAGAAAATTGAATATATCTTCTACTATAAAAATCATGAGTATATCAAAAGTGAAAGTTGTTATCAGTAATTTGAGATTCCAAAATAATTGGACAATATTTTTATTTAAATTAATTTAAGGATGTGGAATGCTTCAATTGAACCTAATTGATAGATTACAGTTAATTAAGAAGAAAGACAAGAATTTAAAAAGTTGACCGGACCAGGGGCTCGAATCCCGGATCCCCCGCTTTCCAGGCGGTCACCATATCACTGAGCTAATCCTAATCGACATTGGTCGCCATGTTTCCATTATTGTTTTTATTTTTATTCAATTTTGAAATTTATAGGCAGAAGAAGACTCAATCGAGCTTGGCATATTCGTTAGAAATAATTATGGTTTCACGTGGCATGATGTCCACAATCAAATTTTTAGGAACTGAAAAGAAAAATAATCATAGCTTTCGAACTGTAAGTGTAGTTTTCAAATTTGCTTTCTTAGCGAGTTTGAAAGATGTAACTTGTTTTTGTCTCAGTTCAAACTGGTGGAGCAATGTTTCGTCCGTCACAATACTTGCAAGAAAGTCATCTTCACCATTCCCGCAATGTTCCAAACGTTCACTACATGCCGTGTTTCATGTTTCTCTTTGAGCCCCTGTCAAATCCTTGTAACCCACGTGGCATAAACCTTCATGTAAAACTCTTTCAGTATTCTGCAAACGCTTGGCTCTCCTTTTCCAAATTGCAGTTACAATTCTTTTTTCAATGTGATGAGACTGTCAGCCGAAACCATGTCGGTTGCCTCTCTGCACATTGCCAGGAGTTAGTGCAGTTAGTCCGCTGCTCAGAGAAGTATCAATTAATCTAAGATCGAAGGCTTTACAGGTAATTTTTTAAGGGAGAAATATATAACATTTCAAACACAATTTTATATAAAATTTTAAAAATGAATCATATAAAAAACAACATACATTCCCCCTTTCCATTTCCCTTCCTATGCTATTAAAGGAGAGTTGCCTGTTTCAGGATCACCCTTATTTAGCCTGTTATGTTTCCATTTCTTCCCTGACGTCACTTCTTGCAGCCTCCATTTGGCATGTCACGTGTTCATGACATCCAATGATATTTGGCTATCGTTGGAGTTTTTTCGCCATTTCCAGGGTCGATGATCTTCTTCTACAGACTCAGGTAAACTCACTAATCCGGTAAGGACGAAAAACGTCACGTATGAACCTATAGAATGCAGTCCTCTAAGATTCTACGAACTCCAGCCTGCTTGCCTGCCATTTCTTATTTACTATGTACTGAACGAATTCATTATAATATATATATATAGGGTGTATCTTGTATAACAGTACTGCCAAATATCTTTGAAAGGGGGCAGGTAACAAAAAAAGTTCAAATCGCAAATAGGATTTCGAGAGGGGGACATTCGATGATTGATTATTTTGAGCTTTTTAGCTCATGCTTGCAAGCTACAAGCACAAATTTCTTTTTTCAAAATGGTAACCTCATTTTTCACCCTTATGAAACATTTTCTTCTTGAGTTGTTTTCAGATACCTAATTATTCATGTAATTTCCACTAATTGTTCTCTGAAAATGCCACTTTAAAAAATATGACTTAAAGATAAAAAACGATACTTCTGTATCTTCTGTATGCATTAGGAATGAAACAGTAAATTATCAATAATATAGTATTTGAAATTAAATTATGAACAGTTAAACTTCATAACCACAAAACTAGAATGGCCGTTAAGTATATCTTAGTATAACAAACGGACTTTAAAATAAAATATTCCTATATTGCAGAAAATGTATAAAGAAGCAAAAGCTCTACATTGCATATAAGCCAGGATTTTTTAAATTTTTCTGCGGCTAAATTTGATATGACTGGTGGAGAAACTGTAAGAATTATTAGCAGGGAAATGGCACACGAGGGGCTGGGTGTTGGGTGTCAGCCTTCAGAAAAATGACTTAAAGAGCTCTCCCCATTTTAACGACTCAACGTGTGTCACACTTCATCAATCAAGTAAATCAACTTCCACAGAGAATTGAATACACATCCCTCCCCAGAGTTATTTTCAGAAAACTCTGAAGCTCGATACAAGACGTTCCATAACGGAATCATTCCTCTTCATAAAGTTTGCTCATAAAAGCCTTGGGGTTTGAATTAAATTACGTTTATGAATACAAATCGTTTATGTATAGTGCAGTAGTATTCAACGAACCCGTGATTATGTTTTACAAATTATTTATTAACACAGTTCACTTTTAAAATTATCTCAAGAGTGCTAAAGAAGAACTACTTGGAAAATAATACAATATTTCAATATTCTTTAACTTTTTTCATCAACACTGCCATTTTTGCTCTGATTATAATTTATTTTACAAAATATCGTAACAGTTTACGGTTTTTGTATATAACTCTCCGAGTATTCGCATTAATTTTTATAGAATATATATACATTGCCGTAAGTTTCCTTATTTAACGAAGTAAGAGAAGTCGTGGCGGAACGAGATAGCGGGGTAGAACGTCATACTCTATTTTTTTCTACTGGACATCGCTGAAGGTTAGTAAATAGGAGAGGAACATTGATCGTAAAGAGTATCCTAAAATATTTCTAAATAAGTAGGGCAACATTTAGTTAATAATCCTCTCATGATGTAAATAACCACTATAATATGCACAATTATTTCCGCAACGTAACTCATCTACACCAATATATTTACTTAAAAAGGAAGAAGTCCTGACAGCCGAAATGACCAAGTTACGACTGTACGTTGTGAATTATCGCTTGTTTCGGTGTCTTAAATCTGTGACTTTATAATTTTTGCAAGATTTCGACAGAAGGTAATTACAAATCTCCTCAATTTTAACTCCCTAATGGTTTATATTCGTATGAGGTTTAAATCTACTATCGATGAGAAACCTTAAACTGAGACTAGCGTGTGGGGTGGAACGGGAAACTACTGTATAGGACCAAATGTAATGTGTACCTCAAGAAAGAAAGGCAACACTGGCAGGTTCGCTTTACAAGAATGATATACAGAATGCTTTACCCGAATCGAATAGATTAAGGAAGAAAAATAACGGAAATAAAGGAAAAAATATAACCAAAGACTGCAGTTACAAAAAAATCTCATTGCGAAATAAAAAAATTGATAAAGCAATCAACAGTACGCTGAATAAATATAAGAAAGAAAACACAAAGGGAGTTAAGAACTTTTTTAAACAAATCAAAAATCTAAATTCGTTGTTTTAAGTTACAGCGATATTAGATTAGGTAAGTAATAGAATAAAATAATGTTTTATACTTTTATGAAGTAATTTTTCTTTATCCACAATTAAGAAAAATGGTTAAACAATAAGAATCCCGTTCCGCCCCACGTCCCCTGTCAGAAAAGGGTTGTAAATTGAAAATACTATTTCCTTGAACTGTAAAAAATTGTCAAAAATAAATATTGTTACTTTAAACGTGTTACGTAAAACATTAACAGTTCAGAGTGTAAAAACTGTTTGGTCAAACGAAACACTCTTTATATTTGTGTCAATAAACATAACATTAATTTGAAAAGTCAGTAAAAATTATTGATTCTTTTTAATATCCCAATTTTTATTGGCAGAATGTTTAAATTCTTAGACGAAACATACAATTATTATTTTAGATATATTAATGATACCAACAGTTTAAATAGTATTTATGATTCATTATTAGTTATAATTCAATGTAATTAATTTTTTTCATTTCTAATTTTTGAACATGAACAATAAGCTAAGTAGCTGTATGTTTATAACACTCATTTCGACCGCAATATTCATGACTTTAGCACATTAAAAAAATGTATCCGTGTATATCTCGTAAAATAAATCGTACGCAATGTTCCATAAATTTCCACATAACTGTATAAAATCTGTCTCGTTCGTAAAATTTGGTTTAACTTGTATCTTCAGATTGATGGTAAATTATAATTGCACCTGAAATATTAGAATGAAAGGAACGAACCGTCAAGCTATTGTCTTATATATGTGCTAAATTAAAATTTAATAATATAAACTTCGTACATATATATGACTAGCTTGACGGGTCGTTCCTTTCATTTATTAGTCAAAAAAATTAATAATAGAATCTTGACTTATTCAGCTTTTATATTATTTCATTTTCATATGGTAAAATTCATATAATTATAAAATGAATCACTCATTTTCAATTACGATACGCTTTGTTTTCTGGGCTATACATTGTTTTGTTGAAAAAACGTTCCAAAAGTATTAAAATGTTCTAAAGATGAAGAATTTATTTATTTCGTACGTCGTGTTAATAGCCATTTAGTTTCATTGATTTCATTCTATAGTAGCTAAATTAATATCATTATTATTGACTAATTTTTATGTACGTTATATAAAGCTATGTAGGAAATTTAGCTTTATAACTATTAAATTACACAATTACCTAAACACAATAAAAAGTGAAAAAAAAGTTTTTTTGAAATAGGATTTGTTATTATTTAACATCAAATAATAATTAAATAATTGATAGTAATGTAGATAGTGTTTTAAGCTCATGTTAATATTTTATTCTGAGCTATGGCATACATGGAATTTCAAAATAGCGTTCACTCCTTTATGCTCTCAGATTACAGCCCGTTGTTCCATAACTATATTTTTAATACGAGAACAAACCCGCGGAACAATCTCAGGCTGTCGCCATTATTCACAAATGAGTATGCAAGTTCAGAGAAATTGCGCTATTCATTACATTTTATAATGAGATTACTCCCCTGGCTACCCCTTAATAAACATCACCCCAACAAATCGAAAAATTATTCTCGCCTGATGAGGCTGTGTTAGCTACCACCGCATCAAAGAAAATTACATGCAACAAGCATCACACGGAATGTTCGTGAACGACCCACTAATAGGACCAATGTATTACCCACAGTAATTCCAACGTTACCATAAGTCATATACTTACCGTTAATACGAGCACGCTGAGAAACTCGTTGGAAATTCTGGGTAATATGAGAGCCATATTTATCAAACATTCGTAGCATAAAATTCTTAACTATAGCCTCACTGAATTTTTTATATCTTCTTTTTTTATTACATGTGGGTTATATATTGAGACTTAAAATCGTTGGAGTAGGGAAGTCGGATAAAGTAAATTTACAATTTCTGATAGCATTTATATTTATAATTACATTTCGAAACAGTTGATAATTACAACATAAAGAAGTATCACTGCAATAAAATTTGAAAAATAATAATAAGTAAAATATTAACACTGAAACCAAAAATACGAAATTGAGGATACTTACTGGTAAAAATATTATCTCATATACTGAATTCTGTTAAACTGGTCATTTTAATCAAAATTTTTCTAGAAAATAAATGTAATTTTTGAGAAATGAAGTGAAGCGAGACATTATCTGGCAAAAAGGCCTTTCTCTTTTTTTAAGTAAATATATTGGTGTAGATGAGTTACGTTGCCGAAATAATTGTGCATATCTATAGTGGTTATTTACATCATGAGAGGGTTATTTACTAAATGTTGCCCTACTGATTTAGAAATATTTTAGGATACTCTTTACGATGATTAAGATTTTTGGTGTTCAGCGTCACCCACGTATCTCGTGGATATTTGTGATATTCGGACTTAAATTTTCTGCGTGAAAATGTATTAAACGTAGGAAATAATATGGCAACAAATTATAATAATAAAGAACTGAATAACAAAATTATTAAAATAAATATTAGTACTGATTTTTGTTTAAGTAATATACTCAAGCAATAACATCTGATGATTATTAAATAGATTTAATTTAGAATATTTTGATTTAAACCTTTTTATTCCGATAATTATCCTGAAAATAATGTAAAATGTAGAAATAATACCAACAATATTAACAAACGAACCTTACAAAATAGGGAGCACTAATTAATAAATAAAACTATGCCGACGTTTGGAATATTGCTTTGCATCTCATCAAAATGGGTCTTAAAGTAAACTGACAAAGGTTTAAATAAAAATAATTAAACTGACAAAATTTGAAATATTCAAGTTTTCAAATTTCGTTAGTTCACTTTATGAGATATTTGACTAAGACGCAAAGCTAGCTTCGAATCGTCGGCTCATCGAAATTTGTTAGCTCTCTCTATTCTATAAGGGTTGTCTTTCAGTTTAAGGTCGTATCTTTTGTTATTATAATACACTTTATTAAAAAATTTATGTTCAACTATAAACTCTTCCATATAAAATGTCCCTAATTAAACTGGACTTGTAACTTCAACATTCTGTTTCTTCTTAATTGAACGGCATCCCCAGATGCGTGATCGAAATTCTTATTAATGTTAATGGAGGAATCATTTTAACGTCAACTTAAGCAGCAAAAGAAAAACGTTGATATTTCATTTACGAAATTGCTGTATTCTAAAATAGATTAAAGTTTATCACTTAACCACTCATTAGATGCAATAAAATTTATAACTAATAATAGTTTTGGTATTAATATTCAGTTCTATTTATTATCCTTATTTTGAGACTATTTAAATCAGTAACTGCTAGAGGTTCTTTCGTTTCTTTCATAATCTCACATATAAAAGGAAAAGAACCATTCTTGAAGAGGAATTGTTATGAAAGAAAAACTGTTCTTATTCAAAAACCAGCGACGTACTAATTAACAATGTATATATATTCTTCACCCACAATGTTTGGAAATGAGAACACATCCGCAAAAAAAAGAAAAAAAAGCTTGAAGCATTTCCTTTTCTCAGCCATGGAGCTCAGCCAAGCGATAAGGACTAAACAAACCAAGTAACAACGACCGAACAAAATTCCAAACTCCGCTTTTAATGCCGCGATACACTTACAAAAATGTTTACTGCTCTAATAAAATGGAACTTCTCGACGAAGGGAAGCAAACTCTCGTTCTGGCGTCTCTTCAACCGAACCTACCAGAAATTTGAAATTCATCGTAAGTTCATGAAGAAAAGCCTGTAAAAAGGACGTTAAATTCTTGGTTTCTGCTTTCGAAGTTGCATTTGTCCATTAGGAATTGCTTTTCCTGTTTGTTTTTCAGACATTATAATACAAAATTTTAAATACTAGATACAATAATAAATGATGTCCAATTTACACAACTTTCCAATTTAAAGATGAAAATCCGAATTGTCCGAATATTTTTTTTATTTTTTGTTAAAAAATCGTTCATAATTAATGCGTTGAAATTAATATAATTTTATTTAAAGTATATACGATCGATATGTACATATTTATTTGTAATTATTTATATAAATTTAAACAAAATTTGGTGCAGATGTTCTAAAACAGCCGAGTAAATACACTTGAGAATCCCGTAGCACAATCGTGGAAGGAAATTCAGTTAAAAATGTCATGATAAAGAATGCCAACGCTTGTGTCGCCAACCATGTATTATGACGCATAATACAGGGATGTGCACCATATTTAAATTTAAACTACAGTGCCTATGCTTACGAGTTACGTTCAGATGTTACCAGTTACATTCTTCAAAATGCATACACGCGGAAGGATGATGATAAAATATCCTAAATTTTTCTTAAATACGTATATAATTGTATAATTTGGTTTATATACACTTATAGCACATAAATATAAAAATCCAAATATAATAATTTTATTTTGTTTAGTTATTACAATATCAATTCGCGTAGTCAACAATAGAAGATGTATTTTTCTTTAATCATAGATAAATTAAAATGGAAGGATGCATAAACAAGATGAAAGACTTTTTTTAAATATGCAAGTTTGTATATTTCCGTTTTATTGTTGCCGATTAATATGTCAAATGTTTCAGTGAAACACGGGATATTTTTAACTCGATATTTTTCCCAGATATACCTTGTAACACCAATTTTATAAATTATAAAAGGGAGATAAAGAAGCTACAAGTACGAAGGCAACCACCATGTAGTCGTCATTTGCATTAAGTGAGAAATGTCAAGGATCTAAGGTTGTCTGTGTGTTTTGTAATGTTGTGAATTTTTTAATTGCGAAGTCTAGCGAAATATTTTCAAGTGTAAATATAAAAGAATTGACGACATTACATATAATTAATATTTTTTCTTTCGGATTTCACCACTTTTTCCTTTGTTTTATACAGCGATCGGTGACTCATAGTTAAAGCTTAGTGCGCAATACTCTGCAATTCGAACGTTTTGGTAAATAACCATGGGTAAGATTTTTTAATCATTATAATTTGATAGATTTGTCAGAAATCCATTAGGCTCACAACACTAGGGTGATTTAGACCCTCTTACGCACTTGTGCTTATTGAATGTACCAGTAGAATTATTTAATTGGATAAGGTATTTTCGGTCATCACTCTCGTTAGTTTTAAGCTAATCTTCCAGTCGGAATAAGCCGAGGTATCCCCATAAAAAATACCAATGGAAGTTAAATCACTTGTTGACCAAAATATTAGTATTGATATCATTCCTTTTCCGGGTAATATACGTATATCCCTTGGGAAAAGCCGAGCACCCAGTTATCTATAATAAATTAATTAAGAAACTAATGCAATTGATATTCAGCCTAAAAAGGCAACCACCATGTCAACTTAAATATTTGAAAATCATTTTAACGCCCTTTCTTGTATGGTATTCTGTATTCAGATAGAAAGCGTTATATGTTATTGTTCCAAAAAACAAAATGTAATACTGGTTTAAATTAGTTATAATTAATTAATCATATTTTATCACATGATTTTTTGATAATGTCGAATCATTTAAAGTAATTAATTCTTATATCTGTTTGTGATTCAGTACGTTAAGCATTTTATTAAATTATTGCTGAACTCGGATGTTGCCCTAGTATTTAATTATATTAAGTCGATCCCTGAATCCAGGTCTGAAGCACAACTTAAGTCGCGTATTGAATGTCAGAATTGAGCCGAGTGATTTCTATAACCCCGGTATATTCGCTTATTTCAATTGTTTTCTTCTTACTTTTATGTAACGCAAATCCAGTATGGGTGCTCCCCTACCATCCGAAAAGGCTTTAAATTATACACAAATAACATCGGGAGAAAATCGAACTCACTGACCCAGAAAAATATTTATTCCACTCTAATATCGTCCGTTTCCGCCCTGTCAAATCCCGCTCGTAGGGGGTAGTAGACGTGTTGTTCCCCGACAGATTGTTTTTTCCTGGTCACAAGGAACAAATTTGTAATATTTGGTCGTGATTAGATTTTTATGCCGAACATAGACATGCATACATTCGTATGAAGTTTGAGATATTTTACACATAATATTGAATTTTATCTACAACCATGTCTTCGGTCAGTTAATCGTGAAAAACGTGTGAATTTAATGATCGTTTTTTAATGTATAATATATTCTTAAATATTAACAAAAAGTCATAAAACTCACATTGTTTACAAACAAGGCTCCATAGAATTTAACTTAACATAATCAGAAGAAAAGTTTTATAAAATATCCACTTGTCTAAACATAAATTAATCACGCTAGTTATTTCAAAACAAGCTACAAAACAATTACGAAGACTCCTCCTGTTCATTTTATTATTATTATACATTATTAAAGTATTATTATTATACATCTACAGCCGGTCCGAAAGGATTTGAATCGATTACATTTATAAATCTTAAAACAATCGTATTTTTTAACCTGAAATACGAAATAATATAATAACGTGGCAATAAACTTTAATAGATTTCCAGGTTGAAAGAAAAATATGATCGTTAGTTACAACACCTTTTTCACTATTTATTGATGAAATATTCTAACACATTAAGATTTTATGTTCATTATATGATTATCTAAACTTTAGTTTTTAATTCAAGCTGGCTGCGCGTCGTATTTATTAAAAATAGCCCCTGGCTTAACTTAAATAAGCACACAAACTTAAGAGAGTGTAAAAGAAACCAATACAGTATATTCTGTTACGTTCAAACAGGAGAAAATACTACCGATACCCTGAGAAAGTCTAATATAATCCCCATAACCTAAAGGCCTTAAAATACAATCTCGGCACCGAAAGACGGGCAAAAATATTACTGATAATATTCTATATATCCTGATAGAGCTAAAAATAAAATCGGTATATCACTTCTGACCTTCTTATACAAAAATAGCCGCGGTACCTTAAGAAAGCGAAATAAGCATAGATTCAATGTATTTTTTACCCATACAATTTTTTCCTGAATATTAAGTAACGTATAAAAATTATTTGAATAGAAACTGCCCCACCAACACCTCACTATGTGACAGAAGTACAACTTAAGCTGCATGTTAAATGGCAGAATTAAACTCAGAAATTTCAATAACCCCGGAATAGACACCAATCTTGGAAGTTATCAATTATTATTTTTTATAAAAAAACCTTCACGATCATTTATAAGCATGTTTCCCTCCCATGCCAAAAGGAGTTGAAATTGTACACAAACTAAATCGGGAGAAAAAATTTCCGTCTTACAGACACTGAAAAATATTTATTGCACGTAAATATCGACCTTTTTGCTTTTTTAAATTTATAACCTCATCCACACCGGTGTTGGTCTGCGTGTTGCAAAAACACAGGTACAAAATTTGGTTGTAATTGCGCCATGCGTTTAAATTTGTATAAAGATTAACAAAAAAATATATTCCAACAAACATGCAAAGATACATTTGCTTATTACGTATCTAATACTTGAAAAATTGACATTTAATAATTAGTTCATAAGAAATCATAAATAGCAGAGTGAGAATCTGCCAAACATACCTTAAACTGTTAGAAGACTATAAAGCACCCTCTTATAACTTACCTGAAAAATAAAAGAGAATATGAACGTTAAAAATTAATGTCTCAAATGACTTACATTTAGATAATACAATAAATATAAGTACATACATAAGTAAAATAAAACATGTTTATAAGAACTTTTAAAACATTTTATACTAACTGTTTTAAACGAGAATAAAATACGAATAATAAGATAATAATGAGATTAAGTGCGGGAACGATCACTTTAGGTAAATATACAACTTCCGGAATGCCAAATATAGGTTTTCTATTTTTAAATAGAGTTAATGAAAGACAAATTATAGCAAAAAGTCAGAAATAGTATAAATTATTTTAAAAACGTTTCGTTTCATCAACCTTTGGGACGTTCTCAGTACAAAAAATTATATAATATAAATAAACTTGGTACGTTTTAAGTACTTACAATTATAATTTCACAAAATTTCATGTTCCTGTTGCAACGTCCGGGACCAATGGCAAGTAAATATATCGTAAAGTTAATGTTGTTGTAACCGAATATTTTCTAACTAAAAGCTTACATTACAAAAGTCCCATGTGTGTTTGAATGTGTCCATGGTATGAATATACATAACTACTTGTCCTTACGAAATGAAATCCTTACAGCTTTATCTGGACACCTGCAGGTGAAAGGAATAGCTACTCTGCCTTCAGATAAAGGGACTACACCCTATCATCTTCAACGCTGAGAACGGAGTCTGTTTCGTAAAGAACACGTTCGCGCACAGAAACAGTCTTATTATTAAATAAAGATTATTTTTTTAAAATAATTATATTATTCACATTCCAAGTTATTCTTTGCTGTGCGTATGAGTTTATGAAATATATAATATAATTTAAATTATATTATGACGTTTCCAGATCCGTGAGTGCTGCTCTTTGATACACCAATGATACTTTTTTCATCCCGAATGTGTGCAGATTATCATTCCCTTATTTGAAACTATCCCTATTTAGCTATTTTAATTAAATTTAATTAGAATTCTTACACACAATTTAACGCTATAATACCACTTTAATTCGCCAGGGTTAAAATTATTAACCCAATTTAAAAGTGATATAAAAGTAAAGTGTAAAATAAAAATTTGACTGGATTATTTATAGATAAAAAAAGGCATAATTAATTGCAAGTGGAATCTGAAATTTGAAATGATGTAATATAAATTACAAGATTTTTATGGCTCAAACAAATATAATGAAGTTCAGAAGTAACAAAAGTTCGTTACTCCGCACGACTTAGTTGTACCACAAGATTGTCTACATTCCAGGCACCATTACAAATACCTGAGTACACGGATTGTAACTAAAATATTACTGGTGATTGTGTTAAATATTGATAAATAACAGACTATAAAATTATTATAACGAAAAAAATTAAGATAAAATTTATCCTGAAGGCTATGTTTTTCTTTTCAGCTTCCTCGTCTATATTTCTATACACTAAGATTTATCCTATCACACTATAAATATGTAATAATTTTATATCAACTAGTTTAGTTTTAAATTCGGAGCTATTATAATACCACGTGTTATACATTGGATGCTCCTTATAAAAACAACATTTAAACTTGCTGATAGAATGACAACCATTATTGATTGGACACTCAGTGATAATTAAAACTATATAAAGATATGTATAATGAGATGTAAGAAAAAGTGTAAAGAAACAAAATAAAGAACTACTAAACTCGCTGCACAAAGAACTGAGTATTATTTAGAGCATCTTCACGTCTCAGTATTTAACAATATTTTATACGATTATAATTAAAAAATTTAATCTTAACGTCTGTTACATATAATAAAAGAATTTAAAGACTTTTAAAGACGATATTTTTTAAATTTAATTAATAACAACCTTTAGGCATAATTTCATCCCTTTTTCAAGTTTTCCTCCTATAGAGGAAATACTTTCAAGAGATTAAAACCAAGAAAGATAACTTTAAAAAAACTTAAAAATTTAGATAGAAAATAATTCACACTTACCAAATCAGTATCGAAAAACAGAATTAAAATCACATATAATGTCAAACAATAGTAAGCCTGATCTGAGGCAACGTTGTAATTAATTGAATTTAAAAAAATAAAGTTTGTAAAAGGTCATAAATTGTTTTACGACTGTAATTAATTATTGAACAGCTGCATCTAATTTAAGCACTCTTGAATAGTAAGTAATTCATATAAAATTATATTGAAGCTTCGATATATTCATGCTCCACGTTTTAAAATTCATAATTATCATGTTATCAGTTGGCTATGTCAATTGCTTAGCCTTAATCTTAACTGTCTTATTATCGATATCTTATTTGGAAAAGTGTTACAAAGAGGTCAATTATTTTAGTACATTAAGATGGAATTATCTCAGCTATTATTAATATATATATATGTTAACTTATACCATTTCAATAATTAAGTCATAAAATTATAATGTATATAATACGATTTGTATCTCGTAACAGTACAATTGTTGATATTTTACCGTAGTTCGAAAGGAATTAAAAATTTCCTCAAAAAATGCTCCAATCATCAACAATCTCAATTTGCCGATATTGATGTAATAAACTCGCTATTATGTATTTACACCTATTATGAACGTAAAGGTTATTCAATATAAAACTTGAAAGCACTCGAGGTAGCCAGCCAATGGCTGTGATTTTATATCAACTTGTAGTCCCTAAATTGTAAAAAGTGCGTATGTTAAATCATACATAAATATCTTCGGAAACGTGAAAAAAAAATTTTATTCAACATAAGTGAAGTGGATACAAATTGGAGTCCATATAGGTTATGTTACAACATAAAGATCCAGGAAGCGACCTATACAGCTTCCGGCTCAGTGGCCGTTGAAGAGATCACACTCGACCAGGTCCAGGCCTCTCTTTTACCTGCCACGTTCACTGGAACGGCGTGGCTATTATGTTGCCGATATCGGCCATCGTTC
Organism: Eucriotettix oculatus; assembly: GCA_034510155.1. Taxonomy (NCBI): domain Eukaryota; kingdom Metazoa; phylum Arthropoda; class Insecta; order Orthoptera; family Tetrigidae; genus Eucriotettix; species Eucriotettix oculatus. The sequence goes on from CM067377.1 coordinate 155,788,240, forward strand.
CCAGAATAGATCGCTGCACTGACCCAACGCAGCCAAACCAATATGTTCCTATTACGAACTCGTACGAAAAAGTCCGGGTCAGTGACACCAAATGGGTGTTCTTAAAAACTCCTCATTCACCTCCGACAAACTTTCTATCGAAGCGCCTTCTGCTCTTGTTCCCTTACAGATGGATCGAAAATATTTAGTGAGTGAACAATCGTCACTGGTACGTAGCTGCCGCATATATTGGAATATCAATTAATAAATAAGCGTTTCACTACTTTAGAAGCCGGGGATCCAAAATTTCCGCCCGGTCTATTCTGCTAGACAACAATGCATAAATCTAGTGGTTCAAACGTTTCATTATACCATTACTAAACGACAAGGCCTCTCATTCTGATATCAAGGACAAAAGTTATCCGTCCAAATATCAGCTTTTAATTTTGTCTCGAATAATCAGCAATTAGAGCGATTCTCATCTTAACGTTTCAATAACGAAAAGGATAATTTAAATATAATAAAATAACATTTATACCCAGAAAGAAAGTATACATATTATCCTATTAAATATTTATGGTGCTGACAGAAGTAATAAAAATAATTATATTAAGGTTGGTGTTTGTGGTCTAGTAGTTAGCGTCACCACAGACGTTCCGGGTTCCATTCCTGGCAAGGGCCTGGATATTGTGAAGACACCGGCTAAGGAAATAAGTTCCCCAAATCACAGTAAATCGCTCTAAACAGTATATATATATATATATATATATATATATATATATATATATATTGATCTCAGTAGTGACGAGTATTACTTAAAAGTTTATTTTCAAGGGAAAACTAAACAAAATTCAAAATATTTTAAGTCGAATATTGCTCCGGGAAAATTGATAATTTGGAATTATGATCTCGGTTTTAATAGTCCATCTCTTTAACGAAATTAAAATTGCGAGTAGGATATAATGACAAACTTAATTTATTTATTATATTACAGATTCTTATTATTATTAAGATTTATCGTGACATTTATTATTTATATCCTAATTTAAACTTATAAACGAATTATCCATCAGCACATGTTTAATAAAATACTAGCAATCTTTACGTTTGGCTTATGCCAATAATTATCAAAGTATAAAACTCAATAAACAAGCAACACATTAATATTAGTTTCTAATTCATTCCAAAACCAAAAACAATTTTTATACCTGTCCCTTTGAAACAATTTTGTAGTTTAGAAGCAACTGTTTATTAGTATAAAATTAGATTTTAGTTTAAAACAAAACATAATAAAACTTCTCTTAATATTTGTGGCAGAATTCTGTCCCGTACAAATAATTTTTTTTAAATAACTCGTTTGAGCAAGGGGGAAACCATACCTATGACAAATCAGTAAATAATAAAGCAAGTGTTGACTGCATATAATCAGAAGTCACATTAAGTCCAATCAAACACTGAAATTATTTGACATTATGGAACTATGTTGCATACAACACTCACTTCTTTACGTTTCTAGTATTAGACTATTTAGAGCAATGCAGGGAGAATCTCATCTCATAGTGAATGTTAAATATCTGAAGATATAAATACAAATAATGATGAATGGCGTAGATTAAGATAAATATTTATTTTGAAGATTGCATCTAACTTGAAGGATTATTCTGTGATTTATCCGAACTAGTCTTTAACCAAAATTATTTCACACTTACCACAAAGAAATAATTCAAACACCACTTAATTTAAAAGAAAAAATGTACATTGTGGGATCACTCCGTAAGATACACAAAATAACCCTGGGAACCTTACAGAAAGGAAAGGACGATTTTTAACCTTCATATCTTACAAATTCCAAATTTTGACAAACGTTAATATCCAGAAGACGATGATCACGTCCTAAATGATTACAAAAGTTCACTTAGTGATACTGCCCTTAACAGTGAGATTTTTAACATTATGTTAAGAGAGAGAACTCTTGGAAGAAAAGACTTTGTCACGAACATTATAAGAAAATCAACTCCGTGCTCAGTTATTTACTTTCTACATGAGCCGTACCGTTCGGTTAACAATTGCTAAAGAAAGAGAAATGAAAACAATCATAATATATAAATCAGAAAGAGAGAAATTTTAATCAACTAATAACATTCATCTGTCATTCGTTGTAATAAATTCACAATATGACTCAAATTTAAATCTGGCGAGGTTAAGGTGTTAAGCTGCTGTTTCGCGTGACTTAATAAAGCTGTTCCAACAATTTTCAAATCCACTGACGATACGAATTCATATTTTGAAATCACTTTGTTACTGTCACGGATTATAAAAATACGGAGTTTCAGGCGTGCAGGTGGCATTTTAACCATTTTAAAGGTCACAGATTTTTTCTACAAACGCCAGCGGCCATTGCAAAGTTCTACCATAAAGTGCAGAAGAAATGATATATCACAGTTTTTATAGCGACATAATCGGCTAACTGTGCATTATTTCCTTAATATTACTTGTTAATACGCGGTTTTAGTTACACAACATTATATTTCATTAGTGTAATGTATTTATATTTATGGTAACATTTCACGGAAAAAATATTTCAAATTATTTACGACCGGACGCAAAACAATAAATACGAATTATCCCATTTCGCGTTTCAGAATAGCGGATGGGCTTATAAAGTAAAACTTTACATTGCACCCATAAATTGTGAATTTGAGAGAAACATTCTTATGCGACATAAATATAAATTGTTACTACCCGTCAGTCAATTATATAATATTTAAACGATTCTTCATTTTAACTTTTCTACGGAAAGGTTATTTCATTATTTGTAAATTTTAATAGCCAAGGGTCATTCAAAAATCAGAGAGGAACGAAATATGAATATGATTGTGGTAATATAAATATTTTATGAACTATAATAAAATATATGAATTAAACAAAATATAAAATTTTAATAAAAAGTAAGAACATATCAAAAGTAACACGATGAAAATGATTTCGTGTTAAAAAAAACCGCAGTTGGAAATGTTTCCTCTGGGTGAAAATTATTTCGGTTGTAATTTGTGTAAAACCAGCGCACTTGGAAATGTTTTCTCTTCTTAAATTAATGAAATTAATTAATTATTTAAATGTTGGTATGCACCTGAACAGGAAGAATATGCCGTGCTGTTTTAATATGTTCTAAACGTTTTCGGAAAACTTTATTTTTGAGGATTTATTTGCGTTATTTATTTCACTGAAGCGAAATAAATTTATGTTTCAGACTAAAGAAAACTTATACATATATTCTACTGATTTGAAGCGAATTGGTTCTAATTTTACATTCATAACACTACTGATTCTTACCTTCCAAAGAGACACACTGCCGCCAAACGAACATTGCCACAGATTTATTTTTGTCGTTACCTGAATGGAAATTATTTGCTTCGAAACTAATTTCACTTTTACGAGATATATATGGATATATTTTAAGCTTTGAATATATGCTTCAATACTTTCACTAAAACACGATACACGGCACTGATTACATGAATGGGAGACAAATATATTTTTTTAGCGTTACCAATAGTGAGAGAAATTACTGGATAGTTACATAGATACCCGTATTTATATTGAAGTACCTTTTATGCACCGAGGTTGGATACAAAGGTTTGCATAATGAATTTGCTACGTTTTGACTATATTAACGTGAGGATATGAAAATATCTCTTATTATGCATTATATATAGTTGTGTAACAAAAATAGGATAGGGTTTATTCCTGAGTGGTGTCCGAGGAACTGGTTTCGGATTGTCATCTGTTCCGGTGCACTGGATGCGGGAAGCTGTGGCACTCGGACGTAGCTCCCGGTTACGACGGGAGAAACGTTTTTACAAATTTTTGGGTCACGAAACTTGGCACTGGTCAGAATTATCGGTTTGCGTATCGCTCGGTTCACGACCGCAAGTGGCTTCGAGAGAGAGAGAGGTTAGAGTATATGAGGAAATGTGGTTTTATTTAGTAGTTGAGCATTGGTGTTTGTGTGTTGGACCCGCACGCGGCAGCCAGGTTGGCCGGCTGGCTGTACACTGGCTGCACATAAACACGGCTGCTCGGCGTGTTCAGCCGCGCAAAGGGCGCAGGTCCGCAGCCGCTCTGCTGCGCTGCTCTGCTCTGCTTTGCCCTGCGCTGCTGTGCTCTGCGCTGCGCTGGTCGAACAGCGGCAACTTCCCTCGCAGCGCGACACCGTAACATACAATCATCTATGTCAATATTTCAAACTTGCGCAAAAATATATCCAATATGTTCTGAAATAATAATTGGACAAACCGAAACTCTCCAATCACTAATCGTCAACCATCTCAAGATTCAATAATCAAGTGAAATGTTCATCTCAGTAAAATTTCATGGCCTTTGCGATGTTTTCAATTGCTACTATTTATAAGTGCCGACTTCATTTAATTCACCCAGATCCTAAACTAATTGGCTGTTACTAAAACGCTCAATTCTCGACTCAAAGGTCTGGAATAAACCGCGAATGTATTGACAATCTGAACACCAGCAGTATTTAAAAATGAGAATTTTATATAATTATGTTATAAAATAATTATGGAAACTGTGAAAACGTCTCTCTGAACTAATGACGCAAACGCCATCACGACAAATACTGAATCAAGTATCTATAAAACAAAAATAGTAAACACAATATCAAAGACCTATGTAAATTCCAAATTAAGTTAATTTATCAACAAACAGAAACAGTAAGTAAAGCGAAACCGGGCCACTGGACTAAGGTTTCTAACAGGCGTCGCTCCTACTTTTGTAGTTTGCGCCAACTTGCCAAACAGACAATTAATTGTGCAATTAAGATACCGCATTATGGTTCCTTCCGTACAATACAGTAAACCCCCACTGCAGCAACGATCAAAGACAGCTTATTATTCCACAACTTAATGTTTCGACATTATAAACCCCAGCAGAATTTAATAAGTCTTAAATAAAAACATGAAAGTTTATTTAATTAATATCTGGGTACCCGGCGTTGCCAAGTAATTCATATACATTAGGTCGCTGCAGTATTTAGTTCGACACTAACCTGTTTATCAACACATGATTAAACCATTTTTTTAAATTTACATTTTCAGGCCCCCATTATCGAAAACGCACCAATGAACGCAGAAAATAAAATGTTTTATTTTTTCATCAAGACATTTAGATTTATTATTTTATTGATTTACAATACAGTCCTCTAGCATAAAATAGTTTTTTACATTATTTCTTCATTGATCGTCACAGTAGTTGTCTGCCTCTTGTTCCATATTCATCTGTATCTAGACGATACTTTAAGATTTCACATTACATTATTGATGGATTCATATAATATGTTATAATTTCTTTACGCCTTACATGCATAAATGCCGCATAAATTATGCATAAATTCTTCTATTCAATTTCAAATTAATCGGTAAGTATGCACGGAATACATCGGAATTCAGTAATACGAAATCGAAATGTCAAAGCAATGCCAATTCATGTATTGATGCGCAAGTTAAATGCCTCAGATCGTTCAAACGGTCAGACTAAAAATTTGTGATTACATGTTTTCTAATATGAGAATTCCTATATATATATATATATATCAGGTCGGAAAATTGAAAAATTCCCCGTTCCCTTCAACAGCGCTACTTACCTTAGCTAAGAATCGTTCAGGTGATCCTATGAATACAACCAAAAAAATCATCAAAATTGGTCATACCGTTTAGCAGTAGAAAAATTTTGGACACACGAACACCAGAACTTCATATATATAAAGGTGTTCCAAAATCTTTTTTTAAATTTATTTGACAGCCGTAATTGTTTAGCATAAAACGAAAGTATTACTATTTTTGCCATTGTAATATCTACAATTATTGACTTCTTCCATATTTTATTAAATCTAGTGTAAACGATAAAAAATTTCATAACTTGAAAATATGTTTTTAAATTACAAGCCACTACGGGAATATCTTATAAGACTTCTAGAATAATTAAATTAATTAAAATAACTTCCAGATAGAAAGTTTTTGATAAGTTGAGCCGACGTTTCCTCACCATATTTGAGACTTCCTCTGGTAATGTTAAATTTGGATGAAAAAATGTGCCAAGTGTCTAAACATTTGAAAGGATGATTTAGCAACACTTAAAATTCTATGTATCTAATTTTATTAACAAATTAGTGTCTTCATCAAAAAAAATTAATGTGAATAAATCCATCTACTGACGTTCCATAAAATAAAAACAGATTATACAGGAAATATAGATTGAATGCTAAAAATAAAAATTAACAAATACAGATTTTTGAGAAAATAATAGTAAATTGGGCATCACGAATTTTAAGCATTAAATCTTTCAAGCAGTTTGGTGACAATTTAATACTGAGTGAAAGACGTATAATGTGTCATAGGAAACCCGATCAGACATTTTACATCTTCTTCGGCAAGACATACCGAAAAAAATTTAAAAACAAGTTTGCGAATAGTGTTCCGTTTTTTATACACATGCGAATTAAAGTTTTATACTGCAGAGAAACTTCTCACTGTTCTTTTTAACAAAAAAGTTTCATCGACATATATTTTGCGGAATTGTACCAGATGCTGTCAGATAGCTTCATGGAAACTGCAAAAACGTCTCTCTGAATTAATTATCATCACGATCAATACTAAATGAAGTTCCTGGAAACAAAAGTAGTCAATAGAATGTAAATGTAAAAAAATTGTAATTAATTATAGAAATTATAGAAAAGATGTATGAATTAACACGAACTAAAATGAATTAAGTTAATTTATCGACAAACGAGAACAGTAAAGCGAATTTGAGCCATTGGACTAAAGTTTCTAACAGACTTCACTCTCCTCTTGCAGTTTGAGACGGCTTACCAAACAGACAATTATGTCTGCAATTAAGACACCTCATTATGGTTAGTTCCTTACAGTATAGCCAACTTCAACAACAGCGCCGAACAAAGATAGCTTATTGCACAAGTTGATAACTCAACCAGCTACTAGTAATTGTACTCGGTACATAAACTCAGCTGCTTTTAATATCAATGTGATTATACAAAACAAGACAGGTAGCAAATTCAAACTAGAAGACTGTAAACATATTTTTGATTTGTACTGATTTGATAAAGTTAATGATATAAAATGAATATAACAAAAAAAGCAGTGTAACGTAACATCGGTATGATGGTAATTACCAGCGACCATAGTGAATATTAATTATAGTCGGTCTATTTAGTCTAGTGTTCAAGAATGTTTCTTCGCGGCAATTAGTATTATTTAAGGCCCTTTTCTCTAATTATTAGACATTCTTTTGTCATAAATAACAAAACTTAGTTGAGAGAGTCATGAAAATATTTCAACAGCACAAAAAATCCGATTATTCTACAGAATAGAGCAATGATTTTTAAAAAAAGGGTGAAATGCTACTTGAGAGCGGTCCAATAAATGTCGCCTCCCCTTCAATAGTATAGTAGGAAGGGAATTTGGAAGGGTGTATGCGGAAAGGAGAGGAAGTCGGTCAATTTTGTATTATTTGTATTTCCATTGTCCACGTTTTTCTTTTGCTGTGAGTCCTACATTCAAGGGAAAACATATGATCTATTACCATAAACCTGGACGCAACTATTTTTTATTTTTATATTCTTTAATACAGTATGTACCTATACTATTTCCATATAAAAAATGTATTTTCATATCTTTATGGTTTTAATTTTTCTTGACGACTACCAAAACCTTTCTTTTTCTAATTATATACGAGTAAATAAATTACATACTAGTTAAAAGAATGTCAAAAGCTAATCCCATTGCCTTGGCCAGACATAATGAGTTTACTGGTTCGCAGAATTTCCCCGCTATACTAGGACGCTAATTTTAGCTTGTTATCCACTATTTTTAGGTGAACATAATATTATTGGCATTGAAATAACGATTCATATGAAAATAAAAAATAAAATAAATCATCTATAAAAATGTGAATGTAAGAACGGTTTTTAAAATTGTTAGGACCTTATAAATATGAGTTAAAGAGGAGTAATAAAATAATTCTTTTAAATTCGCCACTTTGGCGGGCGTATTTTTTTGTTTTAAGAAAGAGTTACCAGTTTGTTATGCCTATTCTTAGTCTGTAGTGTAGGAATTGTCACAGTTCTCCTTCTCTGTAGAGGAATGTAATAACATTAGAAGACACAATCAAAACGCAGTCTTGGCACCAAGTATTGACATCTCAGAACTTCGGAATTCAATATTGTACGCCCCGGGTACAGTTCAGGATTGGAACGTAAGCCATTGACTTTCACGAATTTCATACCCTGTCCTACTGCTGATTGAAAATTTAGCGTAGAGCTCCATTCTCTAGAAATTTATAAGAACCATTCACTAACTGATTTATAAAGTCGAGCACGTTAATCTGATGAAGATAGTCCACTCTTACTACAATACTAATCAAATACGTTCTGTCATATAATATATGCTAATGTTCTTTCAATGAAAATGAGTATAACGAAATCCAGAACAAAAAAATGTTTAAATAATTCTATAAAATACCTAGGTCATTTCATTGGCTGATTTCGTTATAATATGGGGCTTCGAAGTCTGTTATCGTCCTCATTCACTGATATATCTTTCTGTTACTGTCACAAATGAATAATTGGATTACATTTCTGGTTTGCGTTAAATACAGTAATATAATTTTTATTATGAACAGTAAAACCCGCGTCGATTTTCGTAAAAGTATTCTTACTTATTCATAAACTCACGTTTACTGTCATAACTGAGGCAATGTTTCTCTTTGCTTAAGTATTTATTGAATATTTAAGAAGTAGATTGTAATATTTTGTGAACGTCTCATATTTTATACAATTAGGAAAATTTTCTAATTTCAATACGTTGTTTTAACCTAGAAATTTAAGTATTTTCAGTTTTTTAGTTACATATGCATGCATACTTTGGTTTTCGCTTATCCCTATATGATATTTAAGCGCACAAATAAATAATTAGCTATTTGTAATTTTCAAACTATTTTTCCCATTATATATATATATATATATTATTTTCTTTGTTTTATGTATATTACGGGTATTTCTCAATAACCGCAATATATGGTGAACTGAGGGAATGAAGAAAGTTAATGTTATTAATTGTTTCTAATTGGAATTAAATTACGTATAAATGACTTTTAAACCAAGTAAATATTCTGCATATTCCAATCCATTCCCTGGAGCTAAATGTTCAACAGCGTGTTATTGTATCGCCATTCTATACATTGATCGCATCTTTCGACGATCTTGGTAAATTTTAACGACTTCGCACATCAGTAGGTTTATGGACAATGAAGGCAGTGACCGCCATTTCCCCGCAGACTAGACATATTGAGAAAATACGTGGTGTTTCAAAACGAACCATGCATGCGAGAGATATAACCCCAGGAAATCACATTACTCTTTCATTGAGCTGTAAATGTATAAGGTGATTTTTTCATATTTACCCCTTAACCCCCAATAGACGTTAATAATAATTGGTTAAAATATTAACTTTTAATTATGAGTCAAAGTTGTCGCATTCTCTTCAAATACGACGTTCCGTCGATTGACGCCTAATCGAGTTAATGAATTAGAACTTAAATTAATTTATTACATGGAACAAAACTATTAATCACACATAAATTTCTGAAGCTGCGTAAGCTATCTTGCATTTCACAGATTGATGATCTTAGAAACATCTTAAAATGTTTGACAGAGACGAGATTCAAACCTCAAACTATTATTTTTTCTAAAACTTATTTAAAATCTTGTAAATTCTTTTAAGTTAACCTGGACGTAAATCGTGCTGGGTTGTTCTTTTAGTATTCAATTCTTATATATCACCCTCGAAACATAAATATTTCTCAACAGTGAGCTTCTTTTACTGCCTAAGTTCCATTAGTAACAGGAAAAGATTCTATCGACAAAGAAGATCATTTACTTTTGTATTACAGAATCCTAAAAACTTTCACGTGGTCAAGAACAACCTTCTCGTTATCCCATAGGCATAAACCTTTGTTCAGGAAGTAAATAATTTATAAACTCAAACTCAAAAAAATTCTATTGTAAAGAACTGACAAGTTTGTCTAAGATATCATTTACCTGTTAAATGTATAAAACGATTATTTCTAAGGTAATTTTAAAAAGAATTTCATACTTCGGTGGCTTACGTTCCGCAAAATAAATTAAAATTCTAACAGTTTAGGCTATAAGTATACATGATAAGAATTACATATTTCAGCATTTTCTTATAACTCCTAACGTCGAATCGAAGTGCAATACAAAAAGTCCCTGGTCCGGTCGACGTTTTTCCATTCTTGTCTTTCTTTTGAATTAGCTATATGCTCCTACTTGAGCTTCAATTCAAGCATTTCTGCTTCCTTTGACTTGAAAAAGATCAATGTTAGAGAGGAAGACTTTTTATGGCTATCTTTGAGGAGGACTTATTATCGTTTTTGAAAGAAATAAAATTTATTATTAAAATGTTTCACGTCTTTCGCATAAAAAATGTTAGTAATCGTAAAAACTGTTTGCACAAACCACTCAATAGTTATAAACTATTATTTAACAGTTATTATGCACGAGTTTAAAGTTTGCAAATTAAGTTCTGAAATTGTTGATAGTATTTTTTTATAATATATACATTTTAATATCACGCGGATCTTTCCTTTGGCCTTAAAGAAATGACACTGGTCGATTCGTAGGAGGTATTAATCCGTTTGAGCAACGAGGTGATGCAGAATGACCACGCCCTTGCAGCGGGAGCCTAGCCTCCTGAGAATTCAACTTGACCTCTCGTGACCTCTGACCCAGACAGCGTACCGTAGTTGCTTGCCTCTTCTTCCTCTTACCTGGACCAACGAGTAAAACCGAATCCATTTTTATGTTGACCATAAATTTATCGCGTTAGTACATAGTAATCCTGCCGTCTCAAAATTAAATAATGCCTTATAAAGATAGCACCACGAAATCGAATTATTGAAAATATCGCCACACACAAAGTTTTCAACCGAAAATGTGTAATTTGCTGTACTAAAATTAATTTAATATATTGCGACCAAAATAAGTAATGTTATCGGAGTGCAGAGGTTCGTGTTCTATTGCCAAATGAAAATATTGATTTACCACAGTCCCGTTATTGCTATGTCTGTTTAAAATTTAAACTTAAACGGTGCGTTTATACTAGATAGATAACTTTTATCTCTTCATTTTCAACTTCATTTTCCATTACTTGTATTTCTTACGGACTATGAAACGTTATAATTTGAATATGTTTTATTAGACGGAGGGGTGGGAAATTGTAAGCTATTGCCCAGGGGCCATAGTCAACCCTTGGCTTCCTACCTCTCCCTTTTCAATTCCAAGCTATTAAAGGGGAGTTACCAGTTTCTGGATCACCCTGATATAGCCTATTATCCAAAAACAAGTGTAAATGACGACGGGGCCAGAGATGCGTCACGATAGGGCATTTACGTCAATTTCCGACGATATAATACAGCGGTGGACCTACAAATACTCAATCCAGTATTTTATATTTTATAAAGAACCATACGTAGATACACAATTACAATTTTATTTATTTACTGTAACTGATATTTTCAAATGGTGCGTATAAGAATATAAAAAACATAATTATGAAAAACTAACTATTCATAATCTTAGTAAAAAATCAGATAAAATTTTGCATAAAATTAGTTAACGGATCAGGAGAAAAATAAAGCTAAAATTATAATTGAAGCCACACTTGACGCAACGAAATATTGCATTTGTCTGCAGTATACACAATATATGATTCAGCCATGAAATTTGTAAATAGACTCTATTTGTGGTAATAAGTGCACCTTAATACAAAGTTACTAAGTTTCGTACGTCATATAGGCTGAAAATGGATACACAAAAGTGCCCATAAAAGATTGTTCAATACTAATAGTATCAACTGTAAGCGTTGTAGACAGTTGCTTCAAAATCATAATTAAAGAGTGGCTCAAACAGTTTTAGACATGCACCTACGTGAGTGACAAAAGCAACATTTTTCTTATTTATCGCACCGTGGACTTTTGGAGAGAATTAGACAACGTGAGACCTACATTCAATGCGTGAAGCAACTAACGATAAGGATCGTTTCCCAAAGTTACTCTGTTAACTACAATTCTTTCCTTCATGGCTTTATAAAAGATCTTGTCTTAGCACCGTCACTACTCGATGATTTGCCCGAGTTGAAACAGAATTGAAGAGCTGCTATTACTGTGTCCTTGTTAAATTTTAAATGTACCGTATAACCAAATTGAACATTTGTAAGCAAAGCTATATAGTTTATCTTCAATTTTATGTATGAATTGTTGTAAACAGTTTAAATTAAATTTTTGTGACATAAAATTAAACTGGGCTATTCTTTAATGGATACCCTATAAATTTAAATACAAAAACAAAGCGGAAACAGGCTATACTGATGCTCCAATATTTCGTGTTTCTCTTAAAGCTAATTTGCAATTTAGTTCGCATAAACGATTATTATCTGCAATATTTTTGTAACTGCATACAACACTGACAGAGAAATTTTATTTTTATAACTTGGGTTGAATTCTAAAATGATAAAATAGAGATTTTAATTAAAAGGGCATTGATCTCAAGACCTAGTAAATTACTTTATGCTACGAATTTTTCCTTTTCATCGAATTTAATATTCCATTTACACAATTTTTTGTAAGTCTCCCGAAGTAACTTGCAGTAATGATATTGAAATAAAATAAACTTACCAACTGTATTTTTAGTTAATATTTCCGCCACTGTATCTATTATTTATCGTATTATATACTATCCCGCGTATATTGTTCATTTATGGGCTTCACTGGTGAATAACCCTTAGTCCACTCTCCCCTACCTCAACATTATAAAGGCCAAGCGAATACCACCCCCGCCCCATCCCGCTACGAACGGTAGGTTTATCTTCAGATCGTATCAGATAGAAGGTTCCTCAGCAGCTTACTTCATACATAATTCCTTAGGGTGTATTTTTCTCCAACGTGATGAGCTTACTGCGTTGAAAAGCCTTTGAACTCCTCTTTTCCTAAAACGTTTGATTTTCAAAATGATTCCTGTATTACCAATTTACTGCTTTAATTTTTGTTGTCTATTCCTGGGTTTGAAGAAAATATATCCCACAGTTTAAAATCTTCCGAAAATTATTTAGACCGTATAAAGGAATTAAACTTGTATTAACATTCTTACTACTTCCAAAAGAATACAAAAGAAAAATTAGATATTTACTGATTCTCAAGCTTGATTCAATGTTTCCACTTATATGAATTAATATTTTGCTGTTATAGATAAAAGACCTAAATTTTTTAACACGTGCATGAATTTTTAATGGTTTTGCGATGCTATTAACTTTAAAAGGGTATGTCTTGCTGGAGACAATAAAAAATAAAAGCATAGGATTCATAAATTTATTTTGTGAATGGAAGTATAAAATGAATGTAACGCATTCCGAATGTAGACGTTTGAGAAAAACAGTTTTACGGGGAGGAAATATATTTACAATGTCAGAGATGAAGAGCAGTAGCGTAGTGGGGGCGGAAGGGCGACCCGCCCCAGGTGGCACTTTTTGGGGGTAGACATAATTTCAAGTAACAACTTCCGACTTCAACTAATAGAGTTGGACCCTGTACAATACACAATTTTTGCCGACATTTGTTTAGAGTTTCTGTTAATTTTGGAGCATTTTGGATATAAATACGTAAACAAGAGGGCGGAAAATTTGGCCTATGCCTCGGGCAGCATTACTCCACACTACTCCACGGGAAACAAGCATGGCGAGTTAACAAGAAATATTAAATACATTTTAATGGGTTGAAATATCAGGATAGTATAATATAAAATGTTCACCAAGTATATTCTAACCTACTGATGTAATAAATTTTATACTTATGATAAAAATGTTAATTTTTACATCTTTTTTGGTTTAATAAATATTTTTACGACTGCGACAGATTTGTATTCTATGCTGAATGTGACCAGTTCTACAAACCTTACAATATAAGGAACGTTATTTTTTACTAGATAAGTAGTTGTGTTATGTGGAATACAAGTCTTGATGTTACCTAGCAATTTCAAGGATGAAGTCCTGTGGGGAGCGAACACGTGCACACGTGCGAGCAGTATGATACGCGCTTTTGTAAAATTCAGTGAGACGAGGCTGGAATGCCGAGAGCCTGTGAAACAATTGGAAGAAACATTGCGTGTCGTGTTACCCTTACGCACCAGGACGAGAAAAAAACGTATGGTAATGTTTTAGAAAGCTTATTTCCTTCTGTATTTCGTCATTTCTTTGATGAATAAAAAAGTATTAAAGTCATAATTTTGAAACAATTACGTTTATGCTACTTTCTACTTTTTTAGAAGACAATATTATTACCTATCCTAAAGGGAAAATCGATGACAATACATTGTTAATTCTGGTCTACCATTGTCTAAAATAGACACACGTCTTTACTTTAACACAAAAGATTGTTTCCAATTACAGTGAAACATGAAATTCATGACTGAAATGATCAAAATGACTTCAATACAAAACTTATTACAATCTCAAGTAGATTATATAATATATATCAAACATTTTTTATTACTCATTCATTTTCAACACAAACGTTTTTTTATTATTTTGGTCTCAAATTATTTTATTACTATACATAACATGATTATTTACAGTAATGACAATGGCACAACGCGTCATAACTTTATTGACACTTTACAGGTGTTATACTGAATTATAATAAATAATTTATTTAATAACATATAAACAAATAATTTTTTTGATGTACTCAACGCACTAACATTGTAATATTTAAAATAAATCGGCCACAATGTTTGTGCTTTAAGCACTTTAAATAATTTATCCGTTTAAATCTCATGATATAAATTCTTATAAATAGAATATTTTTCATAATTTTTATCGCACTTGAAAAGGTTGCAATGAAAGCCGTGTCGTGCTATTGTAATTATTTCGTTCTAATTTCATCTAATTAAACACCTTTTCTGACCAATTACTCAATTTTCAATTAAATTAAAATAATTGAGACACTTAAAAACCATGCACAAAATCTCCAACGAAAGAAGGAAGCAGTTCAATATTTCAAATAAAAAACTTAAAAACATGAATACATACAAAACGAAAAAAAAATGTTGTCATTAACAGATAAAGAAAAAAAATTAATTTTTCTATTTAGTGCTCATTAAGTTCATCTTAGAAAAAGACATGAAGTCGAATATTATAAATATCACATTTAATCATTCTAACCGCATCTACATAATTGAATTAACAAATATAAAAGTTAATCAAAAGTACTGAAATCAGCAAGTGCAGTTTCAGATTTTACACGTATGTTTATTCTGTCAAACCTTCGTAATATAATATATTTTACATAGTTAAATAATTTGAATATGAGACAGAAATAGTCACTGCAAGAACTATTCTTTGTCTATTATTAGGTCAAAGAAAGGTGCTGTTACAGATCTTTAACGGGGAGAGAAAATGTTAAATGTTTTATTTATAACACCACAATTCTTCAGCCTCAATAATTGTGCAATGCAATTAACGCAAAAAAAATTTAACATGAAGCTTGCTTTCAAAATCTGATATGGTTCGTTACTATATACTTCATGTTTGAAATATTTATACTGAAAACTAGTTGAGCTTTGTATTTAAAAAATGTACTGAAACATCTTAAGAATTTGTATTAGTAATTTGATGACTTTCCATTCTAAGTGTATATTTAAGTCTAAGTTTAAGGCCCTCAAAATGACTTTTTTATTCCATTTTAAAGATATAAGAATGAGTTTTGAAATTATAAAGCAACAAAGCCCGGTAGGCCTCCAATCTCATTACACAGACTTTATACGTAAAATATTTCAGCAATTAATACAAGCTATAAATACACGCCTTACTCGAGAATACATAGCCTCTGTTATACGGCGAGGAGAAGATGAATGGATTATGCACGAACGGTAATCTGTGCGAACAGGCCCGAATCGAGTTTAAGGGGGGAATGAGTCCAAGTGTGCAAAGAGAAATCACAGAATGAAGCTCTGGGGAAACCGTTGCCTCTATTTGTACGGGGAATCTTTGCCACACGACAAGTCTGTGGTCTTCACATACAATACATATTAATGTAAAATAAATATTTTACAAATATTAATGGTTTGATTATATTAGTTTAGTTACGATATGGAAATAGTATTTGGATAAATGTTTTCATTGACAACTGCAGTATATTATTTGTTTTCTATGATTTTTTAAACTAAAAATACTATATATTTTCCTAAATCACTTTTACATTGCGGGATATGAAATACAGTAGATTCACTTCCCGATTACCAATATACTGAGAAAAATATATAATTCATTCAGAAGAAATAACTCTTCTTTATTCAAACATCAGAAAATTTTGAATTTTAATATTTCAAATAGTATATTTCGTGTATATATACAATATAATATATTTTTTCTTGTTACAACTACTTTTTAACATCTTGTAAAATATTAAAATTGTGATAGGAAAGCCTAAAGCCTGTGAAGTATTTTTTTGTGTATTGTGTTTGTGGTTGTCAGCAGTACACCCTTCTTCGGAAAATGAAACAGTAGTCGTTTCTTCACACAATACGCAAACGGTCTTTTACTGACAATGGGTGTCAGTCTTTTAAATGAATGACACATCCGTCCCAAATTCAAAAACATTTGACTTCTGTCAAGTCGGAAGCTACTCGTAGATAATTGGAAACAGCTAACTGTATGACTAACGAAAAACATAAGTAAATACACTCGTCCACAAGGGGCGGATAAAAATTCTCTTATTGGCTGCAATTGTGTAAATTCCAACTAATGCATGCTATTTTAAATTGCAGCTGATTGGCTGTTGGAAAAGAGAGGAGGAAAATTTGGCGTCATACGAGGCGATCGGGATGTGAGAAATTTTTGTAGAAGTTTCCACTATTATCGCCGTAGGTGTCATGCATCCAACCAGGATCCCGACGCAGAGGCAAAGAGAAGCGGATCGTCGTAACCGGCGCCTCCGAATTTGTCACCCCGAAGCAGATCATACAGTTGTCATCAGAGAAAACAGCTACAGTCTTCTGTCGGTACCGTTGTCATAAAATTACTAAAGCTCACATTGCCAGTCCTATTTGCCGAAGAAACTGTGCTACATTTTGATTCACTCCACAGATGACCTAATATTAAGGAGTTTCAATGGAAATTATTAATGCCCAACCGTCTTTATTTGTAAATCATTTTATTCAATTCTCTTGCTGCTTGAATATCGAATCTTAATTTTATTGTTATTAAATTCAAAACCATTATTTGAATCTTTTCTTTTATCTTTGAATCCTACATAAATTAATCCTTTCGACCAATAAGTTAAACGCTGATTATCGAAAATGTCTCGCAACTGTGGAGTTACTTAATTAACATAATAATTAAAACAATAATAATTTTCATTGCAACCTGATGCTGTTTGACATCTGGGAATGATACCCGTATTGTTTAACGTAATATAATATTATATATTTTATATTACGTTATATAAGTTACTCGCACTTAATGCGCTGTTACGAAATAAATTAGTTTTACTGTAATCAGATAATTTCTGATTTTTCATGAACTGTCTACACTAATTTGGGTATAACGGCCACAATCCTAAAACTAAACCGTTGCTAAATTCTATATCGCTCGCAAATAAAATAATCTGAATGAGCAGCTCTTGTGTATTAACAAACTTATGCTTTGTAAATACCATTAATAGTAACTAAATAAACACAAAGCAATAAATACATGTTTATGCAAGTTTACTGCTCAATAATTGTTCTGATACTTCCATCTAACAATTAATGCACTGTGTCTTCAAATTTGGTCCTCCTGATTACGAGATAGTTCATAGATTGTAAAAGTTCAGTAACAACTTTAGTCACCTTACGGAGTTCAGACAACTAAAAATTATGCACCAATATTTATTTATTTGCTTGCTTAGCTTTGTCTGAGTAGCAATGTAAATACGAAATATATTATGGAGAGAAATAAATAACGAGTACGCAACATTTACGCCCACGCACGGTGACGCTTCCATCTAGTGGCAAAGAAAGGAAGTGTATGCCTGTGCCGCACACAGAGGGAACCACCGTCTGCTCTTCTCGAAATATGGTTTTAACAGCCAGGGGAAAAAAAGTTAATTGTAAGCCCCTTCTAATGGCTACCCAAATTTAATAAACGTCGACAAAATCAATTTCAGATAAAAATGATTTTATAACGGGCTATGCTACGGAAAATGTTTCAAAAAATCACAGACTCCAAGGATTTTTAGAAGTGCCTTAACAATAACTTAATATTATTTTATTCTAGTAACCAAAATTAGCCACAAAATGATTCCGAATGCCGAATGAAAACTTTTGTTTAGTTTCATTGTAAATTCCTTAATGTTTATACTTTTTTAAAAAAACTTTCTGGTCATAATTATAATAAGAATAACGAATTAATGTGCACAGTAAAGATAAATTGGTAATAATATTTAGTACTATACTTGTAGAACAAACACCAAAACTAATCTTGTATATAATGACAAAATATTCCAGCCCTAATATCCAATATCATAATATACGTCTGAAATTTACAGATTAAAGCACCGAGGACAAAAGTAACAGTAACTGTTTGCTTGCGTATTTTACTCTCTTTATCCATAACTCATAATTCTAACTCACTGAACGATTAACGAATATAAACTATTAAAGTACTGTAATGGTTAAACACAACTACATACGGAATTTGGCGGTACACAACCAAAGGCAGGTGGCTTGAGAAAAGTTGAAGTTTACAGATAGGGTAATAAAACCACGACATGTTGGCGCGGCCTGAACTTTGAGACTCGGTGACATGGAGTCTTGAGCAGACATGATGTTTCTCCAAAAACATCGGTGGAGTGGGGTGAATGGCTCCTCCCAATGACGGACGATATATTTTTGACTGGCGAAGATCGGGTCCGCGCACCGAAGGAAATGTAATAATGAAGTGGGGACTAGGTATTAATACTGATAAAAAAAATTGATTCTGAGGATTTAGGACAGTAAAAATTAAGAGCGAAGGATTGAACGCTAAGCATTAGGAGTCCAGTATATTACGCTTTAAGCAGTAGTCATTAAAACAGTAATAGATTAGAGCTTTTAACTGTCTTTGGACCTTTGAATAACGGGCAGATGGCTTGCTCTAGTCCATGGCGGCAAGGAAGAAAACTAAATGAGCAAGTTGTTCATCGTTCAACGTGGAAGTTCTGTTGGGCGAAGCGGTGGAACCGGTAAATTGTCTCGGACCCCAGTGGCAAAAAAGGGTAAAGACTCGGTTTGTAACATTTTGCCGTTTTCCTCGTTCTGCCAATTCCATGTATGATTTATGTTAGTATTTCTGCTTCTATGAGAACGCCCGCTAAAACGCCCTTTAGAATAGATCTTATATTTCTAATTTATGTATTTAATGTTTGTAAATAATTTGCTTACTATTTAGCATTGATTCAATAATTGTATATTTTAAATTAATAAATGTTAAGTAAATGTATTTTTCATTTTTTATAATAGTTTTTTATTTTAAATATTAAAACCAGTAATGTTCCCGTCACACTCATTTCAGTACGTTATATGAAAAGGTGCATCTTTAGAAGGACCCCAATTAGCACGACTGAGGATTAATGCGGTTAATTTTAAATTTTTCTCGGCTACTTAGTCACGCGCTAGTACAGAGTCACCAGACCTCGCACCTGAGCGTTGAGGTCGAGTGCTGTGAGGGAATTCGATGTTTTGCCGCTGCACGTTCTCGTCCGTAATGCTTGTCATTAGGCAGCGTGTTTACGGAGACGTAAGCCCTATTTAAAATTCATGTTGCCGGGGCGGGGTCGTGTGCCGATGGCACCCGTGAGGATTCGGCGGGGCTCTCCTTATGCAGATCACAGACTGTCTACCAACAAATGGAAAGCATCGCTTCCGAATCTCCGTTCCGCACGAGCACATGATTCGAGTGATAAAACCGCAACGATGCAGTCCATCAGATGCTAAATTGAGCCGATAGCATCGTCAGTAGGGCAAAGCACTGAGCAACATCTGGTTGGACTCAATCGTTAAATTGATAATATTTATTACAAACAGCCTGACTCTTCTCATTAAACTTAATATTCAATGTTTATGCCACTTCAAAATGATTTTGGAAAAAAATATATTGAAATTTTTGTGGCTATGGCTTTGTTGAGTCCGTAATTATGCAACGGCGTCATCATAATTGGGAAAATTGAATAATTATTACACTAAAGAGTGCGTAATTATTAAGTTCTAATACCAAATAAATTATCAAAATTTCTAAGAAAGAATAAATGCACAAAAAGATAAATGGAAATATTCTTGAAATGGTACCACAGCCATCATTTACAACCCTTTTATTGAATTTCATCTCATTACAGTAGCTTTCGGCGTACTGTACATAAATTGAAATGAACGGCTGGTCAGCGTGATTTAATTTAAGTGCAGAGCGGGTTATTATGGCGCCACATCGAAAACCTATTATAGAATCACGAATTTTATTAAAGGATAAAATCATTGACTGTGCATATGTTATCATTTATATAATATTTAATAACAAAAATTATTAAGGGAGGATCATTATCGATACACATTTTTAACCTTATGGTGTACATGTGGAAGCAGAAAATTTAATTTGAATTATTAGTTATAAAAAATTAATAATATAACAAATCATGTATGTACTTTCATACACATACGATTGAGGTTAATAATAATTCGTAAAAATTTCAGTGCTACACCTATTACGGTTTCCAAGAAAAATGTACCTAATAATGACCATTTTAACGTGGGCTGGATATATATAGATTGATTTAGTTTTTGCATTTGTCCCCTAAATAGGAAATTGTATGAAACAAGAACGTAAATACCAAATTATTATAAATACTGATTTGGTATCACTCTATATCTTATTGAATTAATATAGCAAAGAAGTAAAAACTAGCATTAGTTCACCTAATTAATCTTGTATAAATATCATTTTGTCATTTTAAATTTATTTTATGGACTACTACCGCAACGACACATGAATTACATTAAACATTCAAAAACTACACTTCTTTAGACGCTTTCTAATATATTATTACTTGCTGGGTGCCGCGTTTTTATTTATAATAGCCTGGTACATATCCCAGTAAACTTCAGGAATGGATGGTTTCTTCTTCTTGCCTTTCACCTCTTCCTCCTTCGCTATCTCCCATTGCCCTACCCTTCCCGACATTGTGGGACTCACAGGTTAATTTGCAGTGACTTTCGTAACAACGAATTAGTGCTCTTTATTTCATGTTATAGATTTTATCACTCTTCAACCCACCCACTCACTATGGGAAGAATTTTGAACGCGGAATTTAGTTTACACTTTCCACGCCTCTCTTAGGGGCTTAATTGGAAGGTAACAGGACTGTTAAATGTCAGCGACCGATTTCTAACAACAAACTCTAGTTTTGTTACTGTTTTGGAATGACACCGGTCCACCCCTACGAATTTTTCTCCTCCATGCTGAAAGGGGTTGACATTATATACCAATAGTTTCCGGGGAAACGCTGTCAAAGTACTCACCGAAAAGTATTTATTCGGCGGAAATATTAGCCTATTTTGCATGTTTAAAATTTTCCACCTCTAGGGGTGGTAGCCGTGTATTACACCGAAAATGCTGATTTCCGGATCGCAAATATTACGTGCACAAAATTTGGTTAACATTGTTCCATGCGTTTGGATTCCTATGCGGAACACATGAATACGCACAAAATTTGAACATTATTTACAGATAAATAATGAATTTATTTGATAAAAATAAGGTATTTGATTAATTTTTATCTGCTTAGTACTAAATTATTTGTAAAACGTTTTATTTAAGAAACAATAAATTGTAAGTACTTAAAGAATAAATGTTTATCTCTCGAGTGCGGCACATACGCTGCGCCATATAAATACAACGCTTTGGGTCGCATAAAGTCGTTGATAAAAAGGGTGGAAGCGAACTCGGTGGAATTATGGAGAATCCTTAAGGGCTGACTCCCTTCTTCCCAGTTTTCCTCTTTCCCTCCTCCCTTGGCCAAAGACCGATTTTTTCACATTAAGTCTCCCAAAAGCTTGGACAACTTTGAACAGTTTGAGGGGTGCATGTATAGGGGTCAAAGACCTTCGGCATATGGGAAGAGATGTTCGCTAATCCCATTGGACAAGTCGGCCAACTGCCCTTAAAATTCGATTGAGGCATGGATTTGAGTTTGTTGCGTTCCTATAACAATCACATAAGAGAGTGGGAATAGAACCAACTAACATGATGCACCGCCTTTATGAGAATCATAGGGTAAGATCCTTACACTATATCTCTACTATCCACATCCTCCCTTTTCAATGTCGGTTTTTTACATGGTTCTCAAATACCGGGGCACCTTTATCTGTTTTGGGAGGTGTATGTACTAGAGTCCAAGACCTTGGGTATATGGTAAGAGTTGTCCGCTGATCCCTTTGGATCAGTCGATCACTGATTCCTAAAACTATTGGAAACACGGAGAAGGAAATGCTGCAACCCCACAGCAAACTCATCTCCCCATCATTCGGAAGGGAGTGAGAATAGTGCGCAATAGCCTGACTTACCTGATGCAGATTTTGTAGGGTTTCCTCTGCATCTCTTTTAGGTGAAATGCCGGGTAGAATCTTTAAACTATAGCCTACGGACCGTAGTCAACCCTTGGCAACCTTGCTCCAGCTTCCACATCCCACATTTTCAATTCACTTCCTATGCTATTAAAGGTGAGTTGCTTGCTTCGGGATCACCCTCAAGAATCCTGTTACCTACCAATCGCATAAGTCAGTTTTATTTTTAAGATAAGATTATTGGTGTCTGTTTATGAAAGCGTAAATATTTATTCATAGGATAATATTTTCAATGTTGCTCAGTACTCTACAAGGAAGTATAAAAATGTTTTCTTCCCTTGGTCTCACTATTACTGTAATTTAAAGTTTAAAAAAGATTTTATATTCTCATATCTAATTTATTTAAATAGTATAATATACAGCGTCTGAAATACGATGTATTTATAAAGTATAAATGAATAATTAACTTAAATATTACGTTTATTGTAATACAAGTCAAATACTCGTAATTGTTTCTCTACTGTCACTTTTAATTTCTAATGGATGCGTTATTGGCTTTGTTTGTATTGCCATAATTAATGACCAGATTATATGTAGTCGATTCATTACAAAATTACACAATATTAAAATAATTGGTTTCAATTTTTATGAATTATAAAAATAATTTTCTGAATGTGAGTTTTGTTTCGAAAGGGCAGTCATGAAATCAGTGGAAACAGAAAGTACGTAATATTTTGAATTCCGCGAGAAACTTGCTGGTTTGGGAACGGATCAGAGGCAGTGAGGTCCGTCCCGAAGACAATGCAAATGAATTTTAAATTGTCCTAGCCTCTCGTCAACAGCCAGCTGCCTGGTTAATGACCAGTATTACGGAGAACGTGCTGGAGAGGCGTTCTGGAGAGCGACATTATTCCGAAAAGACAAGCCGAGTCTCAGCAGCTTCGCTCCTCAAAATCCAGGGTGACGAAGAACATATTCAACGTACACTTCAAATTTTAATTTGGGTTCGTCAAGGAGGCAAACGTGATGTTCTCCTTAGGAATGACTTTCAGCGTGTTAGCGTTCTGAGACACTTTTAAGTCGGATTTATCATTGCAATGATTAACGTGCACAGCTGAATGACAATGCAATTTTTTTTGTTTTAATCAACTTTAGACTCCGTTTTATTATATATTGTAATTGTAATTCATTATATTTATTTTCCAAACAATTTTCACGTCTTAAATGGACTGGTTTATAAATATAATAACTTTTCGTGATATTTTTAATACTAAATTATGTTATTAGGTTTGACATAGTTTACGCAAGTCTCTCAGATTATACCGAACGTGTGTCTCAAATTTACAAACAACCAAGAGAAAGAATAATAATGCTACAAAATTTCGCACGAATATTGAAAGGTTCATCACTCACATGAATATTAATTTCTGGAGTAAACGTTTCCCACTGCCAGCATTAGCAAACCAGATCCGAGAATGTGAAAGGTACAGAGCGTTTCCATTCCGGTCTACGTGAAATGTAAATACAAATGCTATAGACCGGTAAAAGTGGACCAAAACCATATTCGATTGAATGGTTTTTTGCTTTGCAATGGAAATAAAGCATAATTTAAATTTGGTCACACTTTAATTAAGAGTTCATATGAGACATTTTTAACTTCCTAATTTACGTTTATAAGTACTGTATCTATAAATATTTTACAATATTCAAAAAGGATGATACATATTCTCATTACGGTTTACCCAAAACCGCTAATAAATTATTTGACACCTGCCGCGAATCAGGTAAAGTTAAAATTGGTTTTTACGTATAGTTGCCTTTACAAATAGTATTTAGCTACGCTTCCCGTAGTACATGAAAGTCGGGACATTCTTGGAACTGATTTTATTCTCCACATCGCAGCAAATTTTCTCTCCGTAAACTAAACTTCATGTCGCTTCACACAATGTACGAAATCTACAGATATTACTTCCATAAAAATGTGTTTTGTTTAAATTTTCGTACAAATTCCAGTAAAAGAATTACGCAAAATGAATACAATACACTACTCAGGTATAATAAATATATGCTTGTCCGTCACTGCGGTAATGCTTAAATAACCTTCTAATTTTTGCAATTTTTTTAATTTGTCATATTCTAATAGTAAGAAAGATAATATTATTATTTTTACTAGTAGTAGAAATGATATTATAGCAAATTAATATAATTTTTGTTAAAATACATAAGTGTAAATTAAAAGTGGTACAATAATTGCAAGATCAACTCTAATCTCTACCCTAACTTATTAATTGCGTTTATTTTAATACTGTAAATGAGCACGTTCTGTTTTAAGTATTACATTACTAATTAATAGACAGAATTTTTTTCAGATACAAAATACTGAATTCAATACATTTAGAAAGTTTTGATTTTAAACAAATAAATACACACGTTCCTTGCCAATATAATCTTATCACCAAAATGAAAATTTACTCCATGCACTTCCGTAGCTATTCTCAGAGGTTACAATACCGTACCACAGGGAATCAGGAAGAAATATTATGTTATGTAAGGAGATGCGGTGATTTAATTAGCAGAAGTGGTGTTTGCTTTGCGTAGGAAATAATTAATTGAATTCTGGAGCACTGCAATCTGTCCAATTAGCAAAACGTTCTCGAGCATTTTTCAATGGAATTTAAATTTTTTCTTCTTTACAAGAACCCCGAAATACTTATTGAAATTTATTTATAATAATTCTGTCTCGACGAGACAGAATGAAATTCGCTAGATCCATCTTCAGCGTCCTCATTCTTAAGAAAAAAAATTGTTACTGGAAAGCATCAATCTTTAACTTTATGATATGTAATAAAAGAATATATATATATTATATTGGAATAGGAGCTCTTTAAATATCGGCAACATTGTTGCAGTCGCTGTGGGGACACAGTTAAAACATGCAGAATTTGGTGGTACAAAATCAAAGGCAAGCAACGTGAGAGAAGTCTAAAAAGGTTACAGACAGGGTTATAAAAACGCGACAAAAAGGCGCGACCAGGGTTTTTCCTAAAGTATTTGAGATTTGGCGGCATCGGACTGTGAGGAGACATGGTGTTTTCCCGAAAACATCGGTGGAGTGGGCTGAATGGCTTCTTCCAGACGATAAATAATTTTGATTGGACAAAATCGTGCCCTGACACCGACGGACATGAAATAATGAAGTGGGGACAAGATATTAAAAATCCAAGAAAAATGGATTTTAGAACATTAAGAGTGAAGATGAAGAGTTAACATTTGAGATTGAGTAATAGTTAACTAAGTATTCAGGACAACGAAAGTTGTGTTTAATATATTAAGCAATAAGCATTGTCCGTGGTACCAAGGAAGAAAACTAAGTGGTTAAGGTACTCATTATAGCAACGAGGAAGATTGGTGTAGCCGAACTGAAAGACCAGTTACATCGTCTCCGACCTCCAGCGGCAAGTTCCAAGCCTAAGCTGAGAAGAAGGGATAATTACACTGTTTGTAACTTTTTCCGATTTCCTTGTACTCCGAATCCCGTGCAGGATTTGTTTGTATTCTGCTCCAAGACCAGGCACGTTTAGACGCCCCTAGAATAGATCTCATGTCTCCAGATATCTAATGTGTGTAAATGTTGTAAAGTATATATTGATAATCGTAAAAAGAAAACCGGCTTTGTAAAATTTATTAAATCATTGCACATTTAAATTTGTGTGTTGAGTAAATGGATTTTTCACATTTTTATAATAATTTTTTATTTTAAATTTTAAAACAGTACATAACCCTCATATTCATTTAAATATCATTGATTACTCGATTATCGGTGCTGAAACTATTTTAAATAGATAACAGTGGAAAAGATAGATACATCAAATATATCATAACGTATTTCACCGACGAACTTGGTCATACAATTCTAGAATATTATTAAAGCAAATCAATGAAAGAGTACTCGACATCCATGATAGCTATATGTTTCCGTAAATTTATGCGGGGAACAATAACAGTCACTAAACAGGACCGGCCATTCCATCACTGCGGAGCCATAAACGCCGCTTAACGGCATCTATTAGCACTTCCATAACAAGGCAGATGCGACCTAAGCTGACAACCATTCACTAAGAAACATCATCAGCATACTAGAGTTACAACAACCGCCATACCGCTGCGTTTCGAAGAGTGAACCATGCTTTCCCGAGGGTGTATATTCACATTTTTATTAAATCGAAAGCGACTAATAGTTATATTTATTAACTCATCAATGAACTAAAACAGCCAAATCTGATAAAAATAATTTAACAACTTGGAAACTAAAAATTAACTCTTAAGTCCTCAATGTGCCGACCTCCTGTGGTGTAGTGGCTAGCGTTGCTGCCTCACAACCCAGAGGTCCCGGGTTCGAATCGTGGCATTGGCTTGGATGTTTGTGTCGTCATGGACGCGAAGACCGGGATTAAGACTGTTGGAGGATCGATAAGCTGACCACGTGTCACTCAAAATTCGGAATGTGGCATGCAATATGACAGTCCGCAGTCGCCTCGGTAGGCTGTAGAGCCATGGAGAAGGAAAGAAAAAAAAAGAAAAATTGGCCTACTCCAACAATAATTATTATTTCTGTTAATTTAGAGTCGCATGAAAAGCTACTGGTCAATTATTAAATTATTTCTACCTATTATTGACTGATTTCATGGATTTATTAAACTAAAACAAAACATAAGGTACTCATCCTGTCACATAACATCCATTTATTTATAGTAAGTATTGTTGTAGAATTGATCATACCAAATTTACATTAACGAAGATTATTACAAGTTTGGCCAAAAGAATCGAACTACGTGATATTATTTTACTGTGGCGTAGTGTGAATAATTTAGAATATGTAGTGCCATTTTAAAGAACTGTTTCATACAGAAATTAGCTTTACTACAGGGTTTGGGAGATGTGAGGATGAAGGATGGTCTATTTCTAGTACGATTATTAGCATCAGCAGTCAAACTAGAACACAAATGGAGTTACTGTAGTTCATATTCGATTCCAATATATTAGTGTTCAGCATAAATATGTCACCTGTCATTCAGTTTCGTGGAACTGTGTGGAATATATTTCCATACAAAAATATTGGTTCAGTGAATTCCTAAATTACTACTAACTTTGTTACACAATGCTCTCGCGCATCGTGTGTGATGCAGTGGCTTATCACGGTATATTATTTATTGTTATGGAGAACAACAAAATAATTCGTCCCAAATAGTAAAATATATGTTGCTCGATATTGGCTGAGTGGAACAACGTGCGGAACTGCGTTTTCTTCATACTTACGACTTGCGGAAAATAAAGCCAGCCGAAAGTTATATACTCTTATAAATCATTCACATGCACATTAAAAATAGCCTTGGGAAAGAAGAGCAGAATACGTAAGCAGAATATCAAAATTAAAATGCTTCATAAGGTTCACGAGAAGATTTATGTAGATAATTCAGTAAATTCACGACGTGAGATGTCGACTATGCAAATATGCACCCTGAAAATACAGTTTCATTTTCAGTTCTTTGTTATGCCACGAGGCTATTATTCCAAAGTAATAAAATTGGTGTAGTCAATAATTTAGTGGTCTTGAGTACCTGCAGTTACTTGCTGAATGCTTAGCCGTATTTAATTACGTGAAATATGTTATACGATACTCCGTTTTACAAATTAATATTTAGTGACTTAAGACAAACATTACACCTTTGGAGAATCTGTTCTCTTCAATGTACTTATTTAAGAAAAAATAAATGAACACTAGAATTATGTTTCTTGAATTAATGACAGATTTTGTTATATTTTCTGGGTATATTTGTAATTGAAACTACATGGAGTGATTTTACGGGCTTTTTCTCCCGGCCTAATAATAAGAAAAAATACAATAACGTTTGTAGGATTTTCCATTGGATCATTCAACATTCAAGCGTAAGAATCACAGACTAATATTACTTAAAAAACAGTGGAATTACAAACAAAAAGTGATTATAATAAAATAGTGTAATATTCTACTAATACTTAATAGGCTATTGATAATTCAAGAAAAGGAAACGTGCGTTATCTTATTGGTACCTCTGACGATTACTGTGCCTTAGCCTCTCTTAATTATTGCTGGATTCGTAGATAGAATTATATGACCGTTCTTCATCAACAAGTAAAAGTAACTAGAGTTATATTAACTGGTAATACTTCATAATGGTTGCAACGTGTTTTCCTTTAAAAAAATTAGTGCCAACAGCCAGCAAATGGAGATGTCGATACGATATTCAGTAAACACATTCATAATATTTTAATCTTCTAAAAAAATGGCCGACGTCCTGTGATCAAATGGCTAGCCTCACTGCCTAACACCACAGAGGTTTCGGATTCGAATCCTGTCATGGTCTCGCAGACTGGGATTAAGACTACTGGAGAATCGATACGCTGACCACGCATCACTCCATATTCGAAATGTGCTGAAAAAAGACAGTTCGCGGTAGACCAAGTTCCTGAATGGGCTATGTAGCCAAGCAAGAGGAAGAAGAAGACTTTTAAAATATATTATAGGGCATACCGATGTTTTAGTATTATGCAAAAAAAGTTACCAAAATCGCTTGTTTCACTACAAAACATCAAAATATATTAATGAAATAGGCGAAATAGTGTCTATATGGTGATATCGTCTCAGAATAATAACTTGTAATTTTACTAACACTACTACTCACGACTCTCTCAGATAAGTTTCAATTTCCAGAAAAAAAGTACTACGAGCAGCTTTGAACAAGTCATAAAGACCTAAGATAAAAATAATGACGATTTATATTTCACTTTTAATTATTTACTTACTAAATTTTAATAGTATCACATGTAGTAGGCAGTTGAATATTAGATTATAAGGCCACATAACGTCCTAATTGAATGACATGACAATACCAATCATTTGAAATGCTATAGTGGTTAATTTTTATTTTGCGGATAATTTGTGGGTTACGATTTGTTTGGTGCGGTTCATCTCACTTCTCTGCGCTGTCAAAATTTCATATCACAATACCTGATGACTATCAAACCATGAATTTTAGGAAGCTGAACAAACTTCAAAGTTCACGCAGTATTTTAATTATTCAAGGAAAGATAATTGTCGACCTGGTTGAGAATCGAACCCGGGTCCTAGTTACAGGTGAGTTCAAGCTTCGAGGTAAAACAAAGATGGGATGTCGTGCTCGATTTGCTCTAGACTTTGGTAGCTTAGATGGTTGAAGCAGCCGCGTACTGAACGGAGGTCCCGAGTTCCATTCCCCGCCCAGTTGGCATTTTACCTTCCTTGATTCATTAATAGTTTCTGATCCTAAAAGGTACATGTTCAATGAGTGTTTAAAATTATGAAACCCATAGAATACAGCAAATAAATTTTTCTATTTTCGTGATTACTATTTTTCGGGCTATCTCCCGATTATATTACGTAACATTGATTTTGTTCCTCCATTTTTTTCACACATATATTTGAAGAGATTTTTATTTTTCTGTATTATAGCCATCTTGTACTTTTCTCTTGAAGCATATCACTTTTAATTTCATTTGACAGCTTCGTCATCAGAAATCTTGCTCACTAATTACAAAAATTGTTGTGTTGGATCAGAATTTCTAATCTTCAATATGAACCATAATGTGAGTTGCAAGCGGAAGTTCTTCAAATTTATTTCACGACAATACCTTAATTCTTTTGTGATAACATAACAAAACTGTATATTGAGAGATGTTGTAATTTTATTTATTGCATCTTAAGCATACATTTAAGGTATACAAGTACTACGCACGACTTGCAATATAGAGGGATCGTTTAAAACATAGATTATATAGTGAACATAAGCGCTGACTACTGACATATTTAGCATGAAGGTTTCCAAATAACAGATTATTAATGTGTATTAAAACACAAGGAAATGTCCATTGCTGCCGTTTTTAGAGTAATTTGGAATTGATTCCTGTTGCACTTGAATATGCGTGTTCTTTTAACAACGAGCATACATAATACGGAATTGTACCTGGAGCGTTATTGGGTGAAGCTCACAATATATATGCCCAGCCGCAAACGACAACTAATTCACTTATAGGTTCGTTGAATTAATTTTTCTTGTTGGAAGTTCACTAATGACTGCTCGGGAAATACAAATAAGCTGTTTGGGAATTTGAAGCTACTGCTTGATCCTCCAGCCAACAAAGCACGTAATCCAGGGCTGTGAAGAGATCTGTCCCGCCCCTTTCATCCCCGATGCTACAATAATGATGACAAAGCTAAGAGGCCCTTTGGCAGCCCCTATCAATGTGGAGAGGATCTCCCGCCTCGATCATTCAAGCTTTCCAACAGCTCACGTATTCCGCACCCACAGATATGTTTGCAGTCGTTTCTAGAATAGAGAAAGTCTCCTAAACAAATGTTCTTTAATAAAAGGGGACAGGATGCTGCTAGTTTTCGACGACCACATAATTATGATTTATTTTTTCCTTAAATTCAACAGCCCTAAATTATATTATACATTGCATAGATTATAGTGTTGGTGGCATGGTGTTATGATCTCTAAACAGTCAACATAGAACGCCGGTGTAAATTATATTTTAAACATATCTTCATGAAATCGTCTTCCAACAGCACAATATTGAACTTCTGCGATTGTAGATAAATATTATGAGGTTCTAAAATCACATTCACTGCCAAAGATTAAATAAACCCCATTAGATTAGTACTATTTTTGAAATATTAATACACATAAAATAATAATTATATTTTTCTGTTTTAGAAATAGAGAATTAAATCGGTATGGACGTTTTCTCTAAATTTTTGTATTACGGTTCAAATAAATTTCTTCGGGTTTTGATTTATTTATTTAAAAATTAATCTTGACAAACAATTAAGGTCCAAAACTAAAAATTTTCGTCTTGGAATGTATCCATGGACACATTCAATCGAAATGTATACACTACTATATTTACCAATAAATAATAATGGATTTTACTAATTAAACAATTTTTTATCGTTGTCACTGAACTTTCATTAGATACATAAGTCAGTTGCTGATTCTTACGAAGAACGTTCGCAGCATAGTTCATACATTATTTTGAATTGCGTGAGGACCAATTCATATTCAATAACTTTTTGATCCATAATTACTGAGAACCTGAGTCATTGTCCTGAGTAAATTTAACATTTTAGCTGTCCATATTATATTTAAAACCGTTATTAAAATTTTATAACCAGAATAAAATTAATTTTAAGAAGGTTACTAACTGAAAATCTTAACATCTACTTTGACCCCAGCCTTTTGTATAAGAGACCATATTTTTTCAAGAGCCCGTTGAAGGAAGATTAATAGTCCCATGAATTTCCAATAAGGTCCGTCTATATTCTCAAGTTATAATTACTTTACAATATGAATGTATAAATATACATATATATATGGACTATTTAAGATTGTATAAACTTCATCTTCTTCTTCATTATATACGACCATAGACGATCAGGACGACTGCCAGACTGTCATCTTTTTGTGACACATTCTCCTTCAGTCTACCCCCCGGTTCGATAACATGAAGATCACAAATATCCAAACCCCTGCCCGGATTCGAACCCGAGTCCACTGTTAAATGAAGCGGTGAATCTGATCTGTTCAACACAATAGGCCTGCGATTTTAAAATCTATTTATTATAGACGTTTATATCATTATATCGAAAATATGCAAATTCTAGAGAAATGGGCTTTTTGTGGAGATGTTTAAACGAAACTTTTGTTGGGCGATATTTTTCCTTAACTGGGATAACGTGAAGTTTGAAGCTTATGAAAGAATATTAATCCATCAATGGAATAGCTTTATATTGAAATATAAATAGTGATCTTTGTGATGGTTGGAGTCATATTATTATTCTCACAGCAGAGGAGGGCTACCTTACAAGAACTTCTCTCGTTGGTTCCAACTAGCCGAAGCACATCGATCTTTTTTGAGAGATGTGCGCTCCGAGGTCGCACAACTAGGGAACAAGGTAAGAGTTATCAGTTATTCCTTTTGGAACAGTCAACCAGCTGTCTCCTAAACGGGCCGAGGTATGGAAAAAGGAACGCTGCGTCCCGTTATTGTAAGGATGTGGAACTAACAGATGCAGGTCTTCTAGGGACTTGCTATTGATCACTTTTAGACGAATACCGGGTAGTGTCCTTAAATTGAAGCCCGCGAGATGGCTTGATCTCCATTCCGCATCCCTCCTTTCAAAGTCCCTTCTTGTGCTATTACACAAGGACGATATCCCAAACAGTAAAAGAAGTATTACTAATAGAATTCAACAAAACGAAGCTTCAGAGCAATTAATAAGTGTCGACATTTTCGTTCAGCTGCTGTAAATAAACAAAGTAGAGAGCAAAGCAAAAAGTTGAGGGCTCGAAGTGATTGTTTAAATTTCCATTAATACGCAACGATATTGCTTTTGATGAGCCATTCATATGTGATGAGATATGATAGAAGTAGTTGACGCAGCCTCGTGGCGCAGCAATTGGAAGCGATTTGGAATTCCAGGATTGAAATTGAGTCAGTGCATAGCTGGAAGCGCAGCCAATTGACGTAATGCATGAATAATTAACGAGACTGCAGCGAACGCAACAGGACAGAGCTGTGTCTCCATCATCGCTAATGCTTGTTCAGTATATTATCACTAACATTATCATAATTCAAGGTCAGCTCTAAATCTTTCCCTGATTAAAAAATTATTACGAAGAAAATATTGGCTACAATACTGTAAAATTTTGTCGTTCAAGGTGTGACCAGTACATAATTGGTGAAGCAGAATTCAAACGTTTACCGTGTGCCATCGATGAAAGAAAAAACACTGAGCGTTTTTAGTTTAAAAAATTAATTCGTCTAATCTATCACACCTTATAGTGGTATCGATCTTCTATATGTGAAGGAAACTTTGCGATGGTGTGAAATGATAAAAGAAAAGGTCTGTCTGTGACCTTTCCAGATGTGATAGACTTTCAGTGAGTGAAACAAGCGTGGCCCTCGTTCATAGATACCATCTAACAACACATGCGTATAATAACAACTGTTTTTTTGTTTTATATATATAAAAAACTTTAATCATACAGATTATCAGTTATGCCAATATCGATACAGTATATACAATATTTTTATAAAATCATGAAAATAAAGATATGGTACATCACGTAAACTGAGAATAAAGATTGTTTACTTCATTAAAGAACTTGCATGCCTATAAAGCGCAATTTGTTCGATGTTTTTAATTTACAATTCTAATTAACAACAGAAGAGATGTCAAGGAGCAATACTTACGTAGTGTATTTTCATCAGACAAATCAAACTTTTGTATAAGTTGCAATGTTAATAGACATAAAGTTCGTATCTAGGGATCGCAAAATCAACATCGTTCTTCACAGGCAGAGAGACAGAGTTTACCAAGTTGTTGTTTGGCGCAACCTCATTCAGGAGAAACTCATCCAAATCACAGACAAAATTTATTTATATGATTTGGAACTGTTCATAGCACCTCTTATAGAAAAATATTAACAAGAGATCATCTATAAACAAATTAAAGCACATCCGCATTGTAATTCAGTGATTCGTCAATACCTGGACGAAAAATTTACTGGCAATTAGGGTTGATAAGGATGGCCCAACACCTGGACTCCCATGATTTTCTGATATTACTTCGCTTGATTTTTCCCTTTAGAGTAATATCAAGGATGCAAGTTCATAATATCGAAACACTGAAGATAAGGTATAAAATATGCTATGTGAAATGTAACGAAATAAATGAAGGAACACATTTGGCACGAAGGAACGCTGCAGATTTTTGATTAGAACTGAGGTGAATTTGATGTACTCCGTTTATGCATTTATTGGTTAATGTTTCAGCCGGATATGATCATGATAGCCAAAGCTTCTAATTTATACTTTTTTAATATGTTGAGGACCAAGAAACTGGCGAATAATTATTATTATATTATTTTATATATTCTATCATATGAATACTATTCATTGATATTGGAGATTATTACTTAATGTATGATTGGTTTCAACCAAAAATTGGTCCCGGGGATATTAAAACCTTATTGTGTGGTCAATATAATAAAATTTTAAAGCTTTGTTGTAGGGTCTTAATTCTTGTGGCAAATTATTACATTGTTAAACAATGAAAGCATTTGGAATTTTAATTTAATGACTACACTATGAAGGACTTATTTTTGGTTGAAACCACTCTTACGTCATACAAAGACGTTTTCCTCATCCCGTATCTTCTAACATGTTATCTTCACTTTTTTTAAATTCAATTTCATACCCTTCGGCATTTATTGTTAGCGATTCACGCAATTCCACACTTAAAAGTACATTAATAATCGCACTGTCAATCTTTCTGAAATTCTTGTTGAACATGAAAATATTTTAGGCGGTCAATTTGAACTGAGCAGTTTACGTCAAATGATGGAATGTCTTTGATATTGATTTAATTCTATCTTCAACTTTTTTTTAAATATTCTGCGAGATATTTATTTACCAGTATAAAAATATCTTGTTTCTACAATGAATGTAAAAGCAAGAATAGGAATATTAATTTAAAGAAACTCGATTTTATATGTCAAACACGTAACAAATGTTCTGCATTTCAAGTGATAAAGATCCCAGAAGTCTACTGACCTCCGTTATATTGGAATTCTTGCTGCTCTCGGGGACAAAAACCTGCGGTTGAAGTTAGTTTGGCGATAAGAGGAACGATACGGTTTTCAAATAACACGGTAGAGCTCGGAATCGATAAAGTGTCCCTGTGGACATAGGGTCAACCCAGTCGAACGATGTACGAGCTTATCACGACAAAGTCACCTCACACAATAGATTCATTTAAACGTCCATACGTATGCAGAAACAGATTGTGCGTAATTGAATCATTGTTAACTTTGCTGTGTTTCGATTTAAGGCATCGACTCGGGTGACAGTTTCTATGAAAAGAAATTAAACTTTTTAACGGAAGCTATTTCAATAAATACTATCAATAACATTATCGGAATAGCGCAAATTAACTCCAAAATCATTAATAACTTCCCTTGTTTTCAAATACAACGCCTCTTGAACTTGTTTTACATTTTACAGTTTTCCTGTAATAACTTACTAAAACATAGTTACCAGGCAAACATCCCACTGTAATGATAAAACACAACTCAACATGGAAATTGGTGGAACATCAAAGGTATCCGGATTGAGAGAAATTGAAGAAGGCTACAAACAGGACAAAGAACCTAGACAGGTCGGCGTCGCTCCGGGATTTCTAAAAAAGTTGAGACACCTGGCTGTGAAAAGACCTGGTATTTTCCCCAAACATCGGTGGTAAATGGTGTGAATGGCTCGTCCTAAATTATAAATGTGAATACTTTCAATCGCAGAGGATTTTGTCCCCGCCAGAAAAATAAATATTTCAGTGGGGAAAATTTATTAGGGACGAAAATTGATTTTGAGGCAATTGGCAATGCTCTTTATTATGATGATAGATGGAGAAAGACTTGAAGTGTTATTCATAGAAAGAAAGAGAGAGCGAGAGAGAGTGGTAACTTACTAAGATTATGATTAAGAGGCTATATTGATTTCGATCTGTTGAGTGGTCGTGATTGTGTGATCCAGGGTGGAATTCTCTTGATCGTGGCAGCACATAAGAAGTTAAAAAAGCAAGGTGTTCATTTTACAATACGGATTGCATAACTGTAGAGTTTTCTGGTCTTTTGTTTGTTTTATGTTTTTCCTAAAGCTCCTGCGAAAAGTTATATTACTTGTCGTGCTGCTCAAAGAAGAGCAATCTCCGGTGCCTATGCGTGCGTTTGTGTTTCTCAATATATGTTTGTGCTTTCTAGTGTGCGTGTTGTGTTTCCAATGATTTTGTGATGTATCTTGTTTATTCTAGCTATGCATTAAACTTCTGTAGTTAATTATTTTATTTTGGTCATATGATTATTTTGTTACTTGACGTAAAGTATGACGTATCATATTTCTGTAACCAAGGACTAATTGTAACCATAAATCTAACTTATGTTTTAACATTGGTTTATACAATTAATTATTTCTATCAAGTTCTTAAAAAGTAGGTACGCTATAGGAGAAAACGATTAAACCGAATTTGATGAATTGTGCAATATGTATTCGATCGCACTTATTTAAATGAAGATACGAAAATATTGTAAAAATCTATACTAAAACAAATAATTAATTCCTTTTAATAAAAATAAAAATTGCATAAGTAGGAATGATAATTAACGTGTAGTTATTAGAATTAATAATGAGCTGTTTCCTTTTAAAGTGGTGTAAGATCATTTTTGACAAAAAGTTAGTTAATGATAAAAATGAATGCAGTATGAACTCTTTATCTATAAACAGTTCGCAAAAATTACTTCTAAATTTTCAAGATTTTGTCACTATAAATAAACTTAGTTAATGTAATTACACATATAATTACTTTAAAATTGATTTTAGTTCATTTTCCACTTCATTCATCAGAAAAAATAATTACTGTATATTCATACAGATTATTTTTCCATCATACAACAATGTTGCAAAATTATTACGTTCGATGAAACCATCAGAAAACGAAAAACTACTAACTAAATAATGATATGTTGGACAATTCATTAAAAAACAAATCATATACAAAGCTGTATAAATATTCATTAGATGAAAATGTAGAGCTTAAAACACTGGATTCACTTGAAATCCCGTATTTACCAAAGTATTAATTCTTTTAACTAATACTTTAAGAATTATACAATAGAAACTTTAATGAATTTATTATTCAAAGAACATAATATGAGGGTTTTAACAAATAATATTTTTAAACTTTTTCAAATGGAAACCCTTAATTAACCACATATAATTTGAATTGGACTTTCAAAGAAAATGATCATAGGTTGAGTTTTCATTCCCGAGTGTTTTATATTTGATTATGGTGATCTGCTATATGTTTTCAAATTTCATTTCCAAAGAATTACAGCATTGTCGACGAGTGAAGAAAATGTAGAAAATTACTAAAGTCAGTATAATAATAATCGCAGAACAAAATGTTTTAAATTTTAAGTAATTAAATGTATTAATTTGTTTACAAAATCATAACTTTCTACGACTTTATTTGCAACAACATATTCTCATATTGGACATGTTGTAATAGTTCTCATAAAATTTTAGACCGTATAAAGAGCGGTAAAAATAGGGTACTAAAATAAGTTTGTGATACAGATCACAGAAATTCTTCTTTATCGAGAAGAATACCAAATTGTATTGCAACATTTAATTAATAAACATTGGCAGTTATGCAAACAAATGTCAGCACATCCTGAAGTAAACTGAATTACAGAATTTGAAAGTAACAAGTTTACTTCATGGAATGAAAAACTTCTAAGGAAATTCTAAGATGACTGCTAAAATATCATGGCATAAAAAGTAAGTTTTTGCGAGCTACGGTCCTGTAAGGGCCGGAAGGAAAACTTGGATTCTTACAGAAATAGTTTACAAAACTTCTTTTCCACCTTCGCGGACGTAAAAAAGCAATGAAGTTTCTCTTTCATTCACAAATTACTTATATCACAGAAAGAGAGAATTTTAGCTGGGATCCGTTTTATTATTAAAATTATTGCCGTCAGAATGGAAGGAAATTTCTGCGGGAAGTCATAAATACGTCAATCGTTTATTTTACGTAAAAAACTTTCTAAATTAAATTTTCAATAGATCGTATGGATTACTTTAGATAAATAAGTTCCCAATTAAAGCCCAAAAGTTTGAGTTCGTCACCCGGTTTGTGCGGTTTGTCGTTCTTGCGTCTCAGGCGAAAGTATAAAAGACTGCAGAAATCTTGTTTGGTACTTACTGTGTCACTTAATTTTGTATATTAATTTGCTAATTTTGTATCTGATTAGTCCATATAAAATATGTGAAACCTAATGTAAATAATGTTTATTGCGATTTGGAGAAGAAAAAATCGTTGTAAAAAAGACAAACGATTTAAGGAAACTTAATTCAAAGAAGAAAATAAATGAAGAACCACTGTTACTATTTATTATCATGCAAAAACGAGTGCGAACATCACTAAAGAAAGATATTGCTATTCCTGCGCATCTTTCCTCCTGCCCAGATTTAAATTTTCCCTTCAAAGCTCATTTCTACTCCATATTAGGAAATTCTATTTAATGGCACACGACGTGGCAACTTCACAGAACGTGGTAATAAAGTAGAAAGATGATAAAGGACCAAACACTATAGTCAATATATGTGACGCAGTATCGGTACGCGTCTTACGTCGATCCGATGAATGGAGGTAGTATTTTCTGCAACCGCGGTGCACAGACACCTCATACCTAACTTAGACGTTACGGCTTGTAGGAACCTTAAATTAACTATCTGTGTATTAAGTGTCACAACAGCGAGTGACATAAAATTTGGATCATTAGTTCATAGCATCACTATTAATGTACCTTGTAAAAAATATTCACAAAGAGGAAAATATAAACCGCGAAACTATTGCTTGCGTTGATTTTACTATGCTTTAAATGACATAAAATTTGGATCATTAGTTCATAGCATCACTATTAATGTACCTTGTAAAAAATATTCACAAAGAGGAAAATATAAACCGCAAAACTATTGCTTGCGTTGATTTTACTATGCTTTAAAATTCAGCAAGGTGAATAAATTTAGCAGTGCCTATTATACATTTCTTAATGAGAGTATCACAGGATTAAATGTACACGTTTAAGGTTTATTGATACAAGGAAACCCCCAAAAAATAATTTAAATATATATAAACTGAAAACAAACATAAATACTGCAATTACCTATATCTAGGAATTTTCTCCAGGGTTGTATAATCGTTTAATCGTTTTATAATCTTTCATTTCTAAAAATAATTCCAGCAAAATTCTACCAGAATTTAAAAGCATTTTCTATTTGCAATGCCTGTTTTTTACTACATTTAACCGTATACATTTCAATCTATTGCTCCGGGAATTATACTTTTATACCTGTTCATTTATATATCTGAGATGTTTCAAATACTGGAATTGATAGATTAATTTTTCACAATCTTTAATGTTAGGCGACTTTTTGCATGTAAACCGGATATCATGAAATGAACTTCTCACAAAAAACTTAATATAAAAATTATTATTCTGAGGACCGGTCCTGTGGATTACATTAATATTGACGTGTCCGTGCAGCATTGAAGATTGGCATGCGTTGATAGAGATGAGGAATATTAACGCTTACATGCCGCAAGTGTTGGGGAAACAGAACACGTTTTAAATTTTGCGGCGTGGCGTGGCGTGGCGTGGCGAGGTGCGGCGGTATCAGGTTGCGAGAGGCGGGGGTGGCCAGGAGAGAGAATTGGAGGGGGTGAGAGACAAATATAAAATTGCGCTGACTGGACGAACGTGATACAACGAGCAGCTGTTCCCCAGGGAACGGGCCGGGAATTGGACGGGGCTCCGGGTGAGTTGTGTCACTCGAATTAATTAAGTACAAGTGTTCTGTCAACAAGAAACCACCAACATCGCAAACCCGGGCTGCGCACTGGCAAGCGAGATGCTCACCCTCCCTATCGCAATTAATTGTGCAAATAAACAACAAAGCGAGCAAGCCCTAAATTCTGTTTTCATTATGTCAGCGTCACGACTGAACAATGCTGGTAGGGCTCCTTGAATTAGATTATTAAATCAGAAATATTCAACGCTTTTCTTATAATAATGAAGACGACGGACTGAGCATTGCATTTGGAGAGATTGAAAAGAAGGTGTGCGCAATAGCAATTGAAACGAGGGGAAAAATATTTTACATCCGTAAATGTTGATAAGATTAATATTTATCATATTATAGGTCTGCAAAATATTCATTAAAGCAAAAAAACGAGCATGTATCACAGTTAAAAGTGAATAATAAAAAGGAAAGTATGTTTTAGGACCAGTGATATATTATGCAACGGTTATAATCCATATTACTTTGAAGGTGAACAAAATTATTCTGACATTTCTTCGAAGTATCTGTTTCACGTTGCCATAGTAATTGTTTGATTCGCATCACAAGCAAACCTTTCTGGCCGTGTTCTGAATACTTTATCTGATCAAACTGCAACACAGAACATTGTTGCCATAGTAATTATCCAATCCTGTTCATCATTGATAATCTGGGCTATGTTAAAAATGTTTAACCAGCCTATCTCTACCTTATAGAACTTATTTGTAATAAGTAAAACACCATAAGATAAATTTCTGCCTCAACCAAAACACTGTTATAAGAAGTAATGCACACAATTTCGTTGTTTTACCTTTCTGTAAAATGTATTGCAATTCGAAAATCAAAGTCTTCCTTCTCTGGTATCATCGAAGGACACAAATATCCTAATAATAATTTTTTTACTACTAATGTTGTTTATACAATTAATTGTTCAAATTTAGTTTAGCCAAACAAAGAGAACATTGATTAAAACAATTAAAAAATAGTAACCTACTATCAACTTGTAAACGCAATCCTACCAGCAAGCATAGTATGAAATTTAATCTTTATTTCGATTTTGACAAAACACAAATTTTAGACAGAAAACCGAATTTTCGTGAAGATTAATTTATGAAATGTTTCATATTAAAA
Organism: Eucriotettix oculatus; assembly: GCA_034510155.1. Classification (NCBI taxonomy): domain Eukaryota; kingdom Metazoa; phylum Arthropoda; class Insecta; order Orthoptera; family Tetrigidae; genus Eucriotettix; species Eucriotettix oculatus. The sequence continues at coordinate 155,829,611 of CM067377.1, forward strand.
ATCGATCCGATACTGTTAATGTTCAGCATGGCCCCAATAATCTTAATAAGTTATTATGACGCTTTATTTTATACGCCTTGTTCCTGTTTATAGATTTTATTTCATACTCCATATTTAAATTCCAGTCTTCAGGTTTTAGCCGTTAGAATAAGACGCTCGTCTTGGAATTCTACTGTAATTATTTCTCAAATTAATGGTTGAATGTAAGAAGGCCGTATCTCTCATTATTATTTCATTAACGTTATTATTTATAAATATTATACGTACTATTATTATAAAAAATTTCGATCAACTGCTCATCGCACAATCTAAATATTTTACAAAGATTAAAAAAGACTAATATTCAGGCTTCCGACGTCTGTTATGTACATTGAAATGTATACAAGAGGTTTTAGAGAAATCTTAATCTTTGCTCCAGAGGAAAATAAATATGTAAACTTTGTACGCATTTAATATAACCTTCTTAGTTGAACCTATTGAATGTTTAGTTTGTATGCAACAGTACTATTGAAAGATAAATAAACTAATTTCGATGATATTCCCTGATTTCCGTTTTAAAATAATTGTAAAGAATCGGGTAAACATTTTTAATAATTAATCTGTCTTCCACATAATTGAAAATATAATTTTTCCAACTGCCTTATGTTGGGAGAGGAAACATTGAAGAGATTTAATTTAATAATTTTTAAGGAAGACAAGAGTGGAAAAATGTTGATCGGATCCCGGACCATCCATTTTCCCGGGGGGGGGGGGTGGTAGATCTCTACCACTAAGCTAGTCAACAACGCATCATTCTTTAAGGATTTTAACTTAGATCAAAATTAATTTCTTATAACGTTGAGCTGATATGTTATATTCTGATGTTTATACTATAGAAGTACAAAGAAAGTCTAGTAGAAATAAATAAAAAACAAATATACTATATATCCATAAAGACATATTAAAATATTATTTTCATAATATTTCATTTTCTCAAAATTAATTATTTAGTTATAAAAAGCCGCTATTTACACCACTCAATTTATATATATAAACGTAATTGTTTGATACACTTTTCTGTTATACGTATGTCTTTTAGTAAAGATAACCATTTTACGTTTGCTAACATAGATTAATATTATTTAAGTAAAATTATTTCAACACTTATGAAATTTTACTTCATTGAATTAGAAAGGAATAAACCAGCCAACCTTTGCAGAAATATATTTTAATAAATTAGTTTCTGGCTGCAGTTTGTAGTTAAAACAGACAGTTTTAGAATTTTTTTCACATTTTAATTCTTAAATGACATTTTAAGGAATGAGTTATATTAAGACGTGAAATTTTTATATTTCACCTAAAGAGGTTCCGAAATGGAACGCCATGTTGTGTCACTTTTTATTTTATTAATGTGTTCTAATTATTTTTATCTATTCAAATGCATTTATAAAATACAAATTTGGATGGTTTATTCATTTAAAATTATTTCAATCTGATTCCATTGGACGTGTACAATGTTTATAGCATAAAAGGAATTTCTACAGATTTGTATTGCAAGCTATGGAAGTAAATGTTTATATTACAAAAATGTACACGCAGGTTAATGAAATAATATTTCAGTACTTTTATTTCATATACACAATGGTAATGCAAATATTTCGAACGAGCGCACTTGATGTCACAGAAGAGTTTCTCAACAGAGAGTAAAACAGAATTAATTTTGATCAATGGAAGTTAAAGTTAAACCGTAAAAAAGTGATGCGTTATTTGTACAATAAGTTTATTGTAAGATAGCTGGTTTTCTTTGTTGACGGGCTAATAACTATAAGTCAGTTAAATATGAACGGGATTTTAAAAATAATTTTTCTGAGAACGATAAAATTTCTAAACATATTTTTTATATTTATTTACATAGTTTCCTTGTAGTGAAACACATTTTTCCCAGCGTTTTGGAAGCTTCCTGATTTAGTCATCATAAAAAGCTGAAGGTTGAGTCTTTAACCATTTGAGCACAAAGAGTTCAACCACTTCTTCGCTTTCTTCAACGGTCCAAACAAGAGGTAGTCACACGGTGAATTGTGGATGTTCTAGCTGATCCCAGGGAATTTCCTCCAATTTGGTCAGAGTTATGCACGCCGTGTGAGGTCTTGCAGTGTCGTGAAGGAGGATGACGCTTCTGATTGGGAAACGCCTCTTTTGCTTAACCAAGTTCCTTTCTGATGATGGAATATGCATCCCTGGGACTTAGACCAACTGAAGAAGCAATTTCGTCAACGATGAGGCGCCGGTCTTCCTCCAAAAGCTCCCTTACCAACGGATGTTTTCTGTGATCGAAGTAATTTTCCGTCCGTACACGCAGGTTTTGGAGAGTGTCATCCTCGAATTGTGCCCGTAATCGAGTTAAAATTTTGGAAGGTCTCACTCCTTCCTCGTCAAAAACTTTTTAATAATCCATTGCTCATAGGAAGCAGGAACCTCTTGCTCAGTCATTGCTCTAGTATCAACTAGAACAATGAGTGTAATGGATTCCATTGAAAGATATTGTAGCAGAAACTTAATCAAACAAAACTACACAAACGATTAACTGCAATAAAATGACAGGACAAATAAGTAAAATGAAGATTACATTTATGTAACAGGGGTGGCCAACCTTTTGCATACCATGCGCTATTTTTTGAGAGTTCAGATGCGACACATGACTCGAGCACTGTCTATATTGTCTCACGTTCATGGTTAGGAGTTGTAAATAGATATGAAGATAAAATGTTCTTCGCTTAGCGGACGAAAAGGAATAACTTTGACGCCATTAAATTAATTTACGGTAATTTAATGAAGCAGTAATCTACAAAAGTCAAGAATGGTGTTCCTGTACGATAGGAGGGTGATAGCTTCATGGTAGTGCTGCAGCTGACACGTTTGGTGAAGATAACTGTGGACTACCGTTGTTGGTATTGAGAGCGGAATCAGCTTGGAACTTGGAATTGTCTGTTCTCCATTTGTCAGAAGCACTGTTATTAAATTCTTCTATTTTCGAGTTTTTGCCCTTCTTTGTATGTATTTATAATACATGTCTAACTTTACAATACTTTTTAACCATGAAAAGGGGCTACTCGACTGAAATACAAACAGGCTCAAGGATGCAATGAGCCACTTTTAATCGTAATCGTGTGGCCACCTCTGATGTAACACAATCTTATATACTATTAAAAATGCCATTGATTGTTAATAATATTGATGTTAAAAGTGGTGTCGAGAAAAAAGTACTAGAAAGTCTCGAAATCTGTGAATGTATTTAGTTTTACCGGCATTCGTTAAAGTTAACAATTATTAATTTTGTATTTCAACAGTGATTGGTTTGTAATGTAATGTGAATTATTTTTGCGTTCCTTTTCTGTAATCCTCATACTGCATTCCGCGTCCTCAACCGACGGTGTTCAGGCAATAAATAATTTTAAATTTGAAAAACTAATTTTAGAAAAATATTTAAATAATTATCAGTACGTTGTTGCATATTTTTTTAATTTAACTTAGAGTACGTTTGGTTGTCTACGTCAGAGATAATTCTTCAAGTAAGAGACTTGAAATATCTGTACATTAGACGAAGTTGCCGGATGAGCCTTTCCTAATTGGTCCAACGAAAAACCGTTCGTGCAACTATGTGTCAAAGTCGCATGCAGTGCTTCGTTGAATACAGCTGCAACTTGAGTGCAGAGATAGCAGAATCTGAGACTCGGGTCTCGTGATAAATGTGACCACGTAAGTGCTGCTGGGCTAAATGTGCTCCTCTCTAAGTCCTGGATCACGCTAACCAAGGCGAGAAATTGTTTTCGACGAGACTTAACCGAAACAGTTCCATAAATTATTTATAAGGGATTTGCAATGAAAATTGATAACATTGATATATAAAGCTTGTTAGAAACACATAAAATATGTGAATAATTGTAAATTGTTCGTAAGTTTCATATTACAATAAATGTAGGTAATATGAATATTACGTAAATTGAAGTTGCAACTGTTTTACGTGTTTATAATCATCAAGAAGTGTGTTGAGACTGAGTCATTTGTAGTTTAATTTAACAATAAAACGATACATAAATTTTTATTTAAGTATTTATCCAATTGTGTAATTATTTACCGAGTGTTTTAATGTCTCATGTATGGCCTATTTCCCCATAATCAAATTTATAGATTAAGCGTTTTTTGTACGTTCAGTTTTTATTTCATCTAAGAGATTTTTTAAAAGCATTGTGACAAAATTACGAAGATGAGATTTTAATAAATATCAGTGGTTTGCGATTCGGCAAGGCGATACTGGAGATAATTAGCAGAAGTCGAATCTCTAATTAGGAGTGGAAATAAAGCATGGATGAATATCAGCATCCGCCCAGGAGCCTGCGATTTTAAGAACTTTTGTAACGAGGCTTAGTTCCGAAGCATTTTCTGAATTATTCATATAATGCTGCGCTGGCTTGACAGAGTTGCGTACTAAATTACCCAATACAAAGAGGGGGAAATAAGTACCATTTATCATGAATGAGTAAAGAAACGCAACGCGCATGCAACAACACGGCTGATGTCCCTCGATAGGAGATTAACGCGCAACGATAATGTCCGAAATGTTCAAAAGGCTGGGGTATCGCAGACTAGGATCGTAAGCTAGGGATTTTTCTTTGTTAATTATTAAGAAGAGCTTCTATGGCATTCGGTGTGGTTTGGTGCTTGTAAAGGCGTTTAAAACTTGACAGGTGGAAACGATTTTTCCACGTGACTAATTTTATCGGAGGTAAAACGGAGCTATTTTTTTAATTGATACATTTATTGCCTCCAATTACGGTACGTATAATTGTAGTAGATGTAAAAGGAATATTTAATTCAATCACATAGCTTGAGAGGAAGGTAACATCTTTCTGTTAAGATGTTCGATGCCTATTAGTTTCTATTTACAAAACAGGATTATTTTTCTATAAATACAAACAACATAAATTATTTCGATTTAGAAATATGATTTTGCTTCCTTTTCGTTTTAGATGGCGTTGACAGAGTAGAAATAACATTTATTTATAAGCGACGAAATATTTTTCCTGAGGATTGATGCAACAATAGAATTGAAACATTTGTTTTCCATTTGCCGCTACATCTCCTTCTCTCTTTCAGACTATATTAGAAAATAAATTAAATTCTCTCATTTTAATATGTGACAGGTATATCAATACATGTGTGTGTGTATAACATTATGACAAGGTTAACAAGCTTCTATCCTATTCAAATTAAACTTAAATGGTCTATACCTGTGACTTCGAAAAAAAATTCTAGTATTTTATTCATTCGACTTTAAATTAATAAACGGAACTAATTAATATAATGCGAATATAGTACACACATCTAGGCGTCAAGAAACAAACTCAAAAATAGGGAATATCATTACTATTCTAAGAATTTTATTAATCTAATAAATACTAATTGTAATAAAGGAATTTCAATTATATAGTTTGAATAAAAGGTAAACGTTAGTATAAACGTTTCATGAACTCTGAGTCGTTTACAATATATTTACAATTTACCTCATAATATTTGAACCAGATATTTTTTTAGTGTAAATCTTCTTTTTCAATACAATTAAGCGATATGCGTTACTCAATTTTAATTTAATATTACCCAATTGTATGCTAACCTTCTCATTGAAATCACTCATGGGCGCGGAAGTTATTTTAGGCGTAGGTGGGGTCAATAACAAGGATATCTTGGCAGGGAGTTTCTACATTCACAAAACAGAAAAAACAATAATTCGCATTAGAACAAGACTTACCTTTGGAGCCGGAATCAACGATTTAACATTTGCTACGACTCTGGGCGATGCAAAGAGAAATAATAGTGCAATTCGTGCTTCCTATTGATATATGAAATATGAATGAATTTTTTAATGTTGTAATCAACATGAATTAGCATTAAATAATTGATTCCGAAGAGTGCCAAACGTCACGGACACTTTTAGAGGATGAAACTAAGCCCAAGGATGGTTTTCAAATTTTAAAAACAAATGATGTAAATTATATTACATGATAAATTTTCCATGAACAGCATCTGCAAAGCAAAAATGATTTAAGTTCCAAATAAGTGGTTGATTGGGATTTTGTCTAATTTTTTTTAAATACGGTAATTTGGCAATGTTTTAATTCTAGGTTATAAAACTGGTCATCGGACTATAAAGGATTCTCCAAATCTGGAGCCTTCTAGTGACTCTGAATGTCGCCTTCATACGATTGACCTCGTATTTCAAGCGCTGTGTCACCACACGTGTTTGGTGATCCACTATTACAGACACAGAAGGTCAGAAACATTCCGTAAAAAACTGCATTATTAATTATTATAATCTACGTAATCAAATATTTAGCTTTTTACACTTCTTAAACCATTGCCGGTGAACCTAACTGGGTCGATAACGTGCCAGAGCAATTGCGCCCTTTAGCCGAAATTCACAGATTACAATGCGTATACGAGTAAATAGCTTCGCCGCGAGTATATTTGAACATTGAACACACAAAACATGCAGATCTGGAAAATATGTTTACCTTCTCTCCCAAATTTTCTTTTCTTCTTGGTCGAAGATTTTGTACTGGTTGGAGTTCCGGAGGAACTTTTGTCCTTCTTCCACCTTATCAACATTGCGCAACCTCAGGCAATACAATGTAAATAATCGGGTAAAGAAAAGTTTTCACGTTATCTACAGTCTTTGGTTCGCGAGACCACGCCTCTTACACACATTCAAATCAACACTCCGATAATGAGAGACAGAGGGGCGTGTTTTTTTCCCCCCGTCGTGAACTGCACAATGCAATAGATCGATCTCTCTTCCGAACCAGTCTACCAGGAGAAGAAGCAGAATAAGACACATTTTCGATCGCAATACATATCGTTGCTCCTACTTAGGCCGTGAGATTAAGAATTTCATTCAGTCTTTACGTTTTACAGGCCTACCGATTTTCTGAACGAGAAGATATCTGCAAGCAGATAAAAAGAGTCATTAAATTTACATGCGAGAAAATAAGAGGTCTTTTGATAACTTGGATGGAAGGAATCACTCAATCCATGTCGCGAGGTTCAGGTATCGGGAGAGTCACTGCTGCCAACGTACGTTTCCGGGTCACGTAACAAACTATGCGTGCGTTAAGGATTTGATTGTTCCCGAAAGTAGACGAATAATAAAAACAACGATAATGTCGGTTCTTTTCCGGCGACGCCCGTGGAAATTCACTCCTTCTCATTGGCGAGGTAATGGAATTTTTAAGTAGAACAGTGCGAATTGGAAGCTGGGCCGAGAGCTGGCGGTCGGAGCCGAAGCACAGCTGTCATTACTTAAACGCTTCCTGGCCTCCGCTTCTAGGGGATGGGCTCAGATTTTAATAGAATTTCATCAAGCTCCGTCGAGCGGTTACTCTGATTAAAAACTCGCAAACCTCTCAACATTTTACTAACGAATTGCGCCAAAAATACTGACGCTGTTAAGATTATTTCCTTTTACTCGAGGAACACTTTTTTAAGACAAGGCTTTTACTGTGAAACACTAAAAGCATTGCACTTTACGAGAAATATTATAATATTTAAGGAGGCTCATATAAAAGTATGTGAATAATTTCAACTCGCGTACCGATACAATTTATCTCTAGTTCTGTCCATTAGTAAATGAACTTCCGTTTAATGCTGTAACGTATGAATTTTTATAAATTAGGACGTATTTCAGTATCATTAATTGGCGTCAGAAAATATTCCGTCATAGAAGCTAAGAAAGTAGTATGTATATGCATCTATAGCAATCGTATCATGTAACTATAGTTAAATCTAAAACCGAATTGCGATAGCCAATAGTTCAAACGAAGCATGACCTCAAGCGATGACAAATTTTTTTCAGAAGCTTAGCAAAAAAGGAATTGACGCTTTTACCTCCATTAAGTAATAAGTAATTAAAGGTTCTTATGGGTAAAATCGTGTGGAGGGCTCAGCCGTAACTAGTTTAGCCTTTTGAGGATACATTCTAACAAGTGAATACCGTCAGCAGTGAGGCGATTTGCAGCACGTAATGATTGGTCACACACTTTCATCCACACACGCACACACACACACACACATCGTGAAGTTGTCTTGCACTACCCATGAGGCACCAGCATCCCCTGGATGAGAGATCGTGTCTGATCCGGGTCCAGCAGACCCCGCAGTCGCCGTGCAAAATCGATAGCGCTGCCGCCCTCTCGCGTGGGAGGGAGGTGGTGGGAGACTGCGAGCAACTGCGCCACCCGGACCCTTCCTCATTCACGAATCTCTCGCAGAGCTATTTGCTCGCCCTGCATACGAGTATTCCGCAGACTACGGGCTCCCGGGTGCGTTGACCTGCGCTGTCGTATACGAGTACGCTCGCTCCCCCGTGCCAATGTTGCGGCTGCGCATTTACTAGGCCACCAAGTCATCTGTCTGTGCCTCAGGTATGCCGATACGAGTAATTTAAATCCCATTCATCACCCATTCTCTCATTTTATTCGGTGTAACTATCTTAAAACACGTCGTTTTTGTATACCACTTTACATTTAACGCCTACGTTCCTGCAGATTTTTCGTCATCTTACACCTCGCTCAACTAAATTTTCTGGTCACCGGACCCTAATCCTGACCGATCTCTTTTTTGGGGGGGTTGGAGGGGGTGTAACAGGCTACATGAGGGCGATCCTGGAACAGGCAACTCGCCTTTAATAGAATAGGAATGTGATTGAAAATGGGGGATGTGGAAGGTAGAGCAAGGTAGTCAAGGGTTGTGTAGGGTCCCTGGGTTATTTTTTCAGGTGATTCACCTAAGAGTGATGCAGGAAATACAAAAGAAAACCAGCATCAGGTAAATTGAGCTATTGGGTACTATTCTCACACCCAAATGACGGCAGATGAGTTTACTGCGGGGTCGCACCATTTTCCTTCTCCGTGTCACCACCAGGAGGCAGTTGGCCGATTGATCCAATGGCATCAGCGGATAACTATTATTGTATGCCCAGGGTCTTCGACCCCAGTAAAATAGAGAACGTTGAAGAAAACGTTTTTACTTTAGGAACACTTTTTTTTAAGACAAGGCTTTTACAACTAAGCACTAAAAGCAATGCACTTTACGAGAAATATAGTATTTAAGATGGAGAGTGTATGTGGCATCCCCACAATCAATCCGGGGAGAAATATCTGCGAGAGAAAGCTCCCACAGACATCCTTTTTCTGGTAGATCAAGGTAGCCAAAGCTATTATTTAAGGATCCTACACAGTGATTCACCTAAAAGTGAGGCAGGGAAATCCCTAGAAATGTGTATCAGGTAGGTTGAAGCTATTGGGAAGTGTTCTCACGCCTTCCGAAGGACGGGAGGTGAGTTTTTCGTGGCGTCGACCGCGCCTGAATCAAAATATCCGAACTTAAATAAAGCTAACTGTGGTTTATTTTAGATTTTAAGAACGTCATATTTCTGTGAAGATATCTACTCCACATTGAAAATCGTTCACAGTTAACTAATCAACGTCTTAGAGAATATCTGCGTACTCTTTAACTCATCTTGAAAATTTGACCAAACATTGGCGTTAGATGATATTATATATTTTTTATTAATAAATATATTTTTACTATGTTTGAACTGCTTTACCAAAACTGTGAAACAATTATTTTCTTTTTCATTCATTTCTTAAATACGTTCATGTATGCGACTAGTGGAGAATTTCGAATTTGTGTATATACGTGTGACATTTTATTAAATAAAAAAACGGATTACGGCCCTATTTTTATTCATGTGTGCCCATCCGTACAATATACCATCAAATATTCTATCACTGTACCGAAGACTTTGGGAGTTGGACTACCATTCATCTGTGCAATACAGAATAAACAATAATTAAGACTGACTATTTATAACTAAATATTCGAAGGACCACATACAGGCTGGAAATGTGCTACAGAACATTAATTTTAATTGAATATAATCATACAATAAAACATAATTTTAAAGCATTATGTGAAAAGTACGTTTATATTTTGTACTAGTAAAGTGTCAGCCCAATTAGTGATTAGTAAAGATTGAAAAGTAAGTATAGAGGTGTCTATGTATAACATTGAATATCTACTACTTTATTTGAACAATAACTCATTTTGTGTACCGTGAGCTCCGGTCCATGAGTTAACGTCCCTGAGTTAGGTTCGTACTATACTAAATACTGAGCAGTGCTATACAATTACAAAAAAAAATTTGGACATCAGACAAAAAACTTAACAATCTTCATAGCTCTCTTAATAGAAACCCCGAAAATCCCCCAACAATTTCGGTCAATGTGGGAAGTCAAACACAATCCTACCAAATATTGTAATATTTTCCATACTCAATAAAACCCTCTTCAGTATACTTTTTCTGGAATCAAATAATCACTCCCTCCCCCTGAGTAATCTATCTCTGGATTCACCTAAATTAAACCCTCAGCCTAATCCCAATTCTCCAACAATTTCTAAAACGCGTCACTGGATTATTTTATATTTTCAAATGCTTTCGATCCCTCCTACATAAATCCAAAACTTTCACCCACCAAATAGTAAACTATATCCACATAACTACATCTGTATTTCCACCAAGTCACCTTCAATATTTGAGGTTTTTGGAAAAAATAATTCGACCACTCTGTCTTTCGCTTTACTTATTGCACTCGTTAACCTAATCCAACACCGTCTTCCAAATTTTCGTATTATATATACCAACGGCTTGCATTTCTACGTGCATCCTATGGCAACCGATACGTAAAGAAAACATCCCAAAAGTTTTACCCAGCTACCACCATCCTATAATTTTTTAGACGGAAACCTAAATTCAAATAAACCTATCCACCGGAAATCATCATTAATTATCTAAAAAGAATATACAAATAATTACAACATCCAAAATTCCCTTTATGCTGCAATGTATATGCTCATACAGCGACCTGAAATCATAGCCTAAACTGAAATGTACTATTTCCTCGACCCTAGAAACTTTGAAAAAAATTTTAAAAATTTTCCTCCCAAAAAATAATATCTGAAATAAGTATACGCGCTACGTCTTTCAATTTTTACTTAGAGTAAGGATTAGTTTAAAAGAAACTACATCCAAATTCCCATGGTAATGAGAGTCCCGGGGCAACGGTAAAGGGCTAAGGTCTTTGAATAGCAATGGACGAAAAAGTAACTGAAGGAAAAACTTCAAAGAAGTCAATTAGAAAATCTCCTTAGACTTGTTTTGTAGGCAAATTATAAAAAAAAATAGCCGATTGGCATAAAAAATTAAATGATGAAATTACGGAAAATATTATTTGTTTATTGACTGGCCTAAATGGAAACTGCCCTGACTTTAATGTTAATTCACCCTCTGAAGGTGCCAAGTCGATTCTTCGATTAGTACTTCATTACCTTGCGCATATTCAGTAAGTGCTTGAGACCTAATCCCGTGGCTTGCTAGCATTTGTTAGTGGGAAAAAGTTCAGCAATGACGTATAGGTGGATTAAAACAGCGGAGAAACAAAACTTTTACGCAAATATACTAATACCGGTGAAATATTTATTTTCCCAGAACAAATAAGAATAAAGCATAGAATATAGCTTTTTAAAGCATTAACTGTTTTGAGTTTTCTGATAAATCTACAAAATTACGTTAGCAATCAACATAGCTAATGGCAATAAATAATAAATACTCGTTATCATTTACTACTTTATAAATATTTAAGCGAAATAAAAAGCAGAGACTATTGCAGAAAAACGTATTTATATATAATCCTGGTTGTTTTTGATATACTTTTATTTGACTGTTAATTTCTTTCTTTTGATATACTCGCAAAATAAGAATAAGTAGAACAATGGTTCAACGTTGTTAGAACTTTCACGAACGGAAGGTCTGTCTGATTACGTATAACAGCTGTTAAAAACTTTTGTAATATTATTGAGCTATGTCAACCTGTTATCAACACTGTGCTCTACACAGGTACGACAAGAACGTTAATTAAAATCTGATAATTATTTTGCCGCTGCAAGGCTGGTTTCTCGCTTATACGATCACTGGAAAAATAAACAACTTTGTGTAATTCTTTTGAACTAAATTGAGATAGAAGAATTGCCTTATATTCTATTATAGTGAAAATATTTACCGCTATTGCTCATCCTGTTTTTTATTTCATATAAAAACTTTTATCGTACAGATTATCAGATAGGACGATAACGATACAGTATATACAATATTAAGAAAGGTATATAATTAACATGATAACGTGAAGATAGGTTAATCCATTTAATTGACCTACTTTAGGATAATGAGTTCGGTTTATTTATTTTTGTGAGTACCTGAGGGGCATACGACGTAGATGGGTGAGGATTGAGACAGTGAACTGATTTTTGGAGGATTAATGGGATGTGGTCTGCGGACATGATGGTAGAGTGGGTTAGTGTGTGCCTGAATGATCAGGGGGAAGTATGAGGTCAATTGGAAGTTTTATTTTGAGTCGACGGAAGCGTGGAGGTGGAGGTGGAGGAGGCTTGCTATGGAATTGCTGGATCGTGGGGTTTGGGTGGTTGAGGGCGGTTTTCATTAGGGTGGTTATGCTCATCCTGTGACTTTCAAGTTATGAATGATATTGTGTATATGTTTTGAATCAGTAACGTGCAACTTTCTTAAAAATTATGAAATTTCATTCCGTTTTTTCATGATAATTCCCTAAAATAAAAACTCAAATAACGTCAAACATACTATTAGAATAAAAATTTTCATCCAATGAGACATAGACGATTAGTATCAAACAGGAAAACAAAAATTATTTAACATTTGATAAACGCTACTGGCATCACTGAATCAACAGGACGGCAAAACTATTTAATAGTATGAATGGAAAAAATTCTTCTGAAACGTTAATGAGATTAAAACATGGTAGAAGTATAGAGATGCTTTTAGTTAAATTTATGTAAATGTTTATCAGCTAAGAATTTTGCTGCCAGTTGCCGAATGTTTAGAAAAGTTCCTGAAAGTTGACTTCTAATAGGGAAAAGTAAATATTGTCTAAATTTCCTCAAACTGTATTACGGGGATCCTGGTTAATCCTTGGCTGCCTTTCTGTTCTTCAACATTCCCCTATCAAATGCATTCCTATTCTATTAAAAGGAAAATGACATTACATGAACAACCTCATGTAGCCTGCCTTCCTCAAAAAGTTTTATTTTAAATTAGATAATCAAGGGCAGCTATTCCTCATCGATTCTTTATTCCTCTTTTGACGTATTTACCAATTAGCATTTTGCATTTTCGTAAGTGAGGTTTTCGTAATACATATTTTTGTTACTATTACGCTTGAATAAATTATATAGCGCGATAGTTTATGTTTTATTACTTCTCAATATAAAGTTAGCCAGGATTGGGAACTTGGAATTGGCGTCAGAATGTCGGACTTGATGCCGCCTCTAATCCCCTGAAATAGTTTTTGGGGCACGTAGGAATATGACGTGGGAATTCCATAAACGTGGTCCCGTGGGAATAGAGACCCACGAGCGCAACGGAATATTTAAATATCACGTGGTTGCCTCAACCAATGGTTTCGTGATCTAAAGAAAAATCAATTATGAAAATCAATTTCAAGGGTTTAGCACACGGCAGTGAATTATCATTCTGTTCTTGAAAGTTGATGAGGACGGATGGGAACCGATGCTTGGTACCGGACGTATATGAAGGAGGTCAACAGTTGACGCTGAAGGGGCGCCCTACAGAAAAGCTGGCGGAGAGGCGACGCCACACTACAATGGAGGTAGGCTGTCAGGTTTCCAGTCCTTGACGAATAGAAGGGTATCGCCCACGGTTTTTATCCTGAGACTAGTAAGAGGTCAGATTTACGTCGCCGAACCTCAAAATTTGTAAATATTTCATTCACTAATGTTTTTCATAGTGAACGTGATTTACATATAAATTTCCCATTGTCTTTTACTTACCCTTCAAATTTATTTCCACACCACGTTCTACAATATGAAACAAATGTGTTGTTGTAATAAACAGTTCTTATACTGGTCTGATGTAACCCTACATGCTAACCTATCCTGAGCGAGCCTTTCCATTTATACATAAACACCACATTCCACATCCTCCTAATCTGTTTAGCTTATTTCATCCTTTACCTCCCTCTTCTTTTCTTACCCGACACATGCTTATTTTACAAGACCCTCATGTCTCAAAACCAGGCCCGTTAATCTATCCGACGAGAAATACTGACGGAATGAGAAACCCCTAGGATGAACGTGAAAGGAGTTATATTTAAAAGATAAATGCGAATGTGTCAATATGGAAATACATGACCGACTATTGAAACGGGGAAATACTGCGTTCGTGCTGTTCACTTTCTAAAAATATCTTGTAATACAAGAAACAGCCATACCTAATATCTTTTCATCCTAATTTAATAGGTTTGTTGTCAATTGCATAAGTGACAAATTTCGATAACCTTGTTCAAGTATCAATTATGAATTCTGAATATATACACATCGTTAATATTATTGTTAATGTAACAAATATATTTCAGTGAATAGCCAATATTATTAGAACATAATTTTACAATGTACAAGTAAAATAGCGAAGTTGTTCAGAACAAAATTTGGAGGTTAGAGGTTATTTTCTTAATTACGTAATTATATATGTGTGTGATTTACGGGATGAGTGGTGACGTCAAAATGACAAACCACATATATATATATATAATATCCATCAAAATTTGATTAGGGTCGAATTAAATACTGTACCAGATTAATACGAATAAGTTCCCGGAAAATTCAGGAACCAGGCTAGTTTGAAATATGGAAACCCATTTAAATTTGTCTTATATACTTGTAAAACCGTTCTGACAAAGTTGTTATTTTTAACCCACTCTTAAATTCTGCCTGAACTCCTTTATTTCAGTCTAACTTCGATAGCTACTCAAATGATCTTTAAAACAGAAAATGCAATTTCCATAAAAATACCAAGGAAAATAAAAATAATTATGACGTGATAGAAACATAGTCAATCTGTTCTTCCAATTCCGGAATTTAGAAATGTACATATTCGTAACAAAAATATATGTCTTACTTATAACCATAAATACTGAGCTCACTCTAATGTATTAACTTTCTGCTTAAAATCGGTTGTAATTATTAATCAGAAACTACGTTGTTAACAAGAACAGATTATTAGAAAAATATAAAACGAATGTATCATGCCAGGAGAACGGCATAAAAATTAATGCTTCTCAATTTTTCATTTCATTCTGTGCGGTTGGTTGTGGTGGAAGCTTCCTAAACAACAACTGCGTTGGGAGAATTAAATTGGGAGATCGTAAATTTCCCCTTCATTCTGCGGAAAAGTTCTAGGTCGGAGTCTGGGAAAAGATTCACTACTGTATATTACGAAGAGGCAAGTTTGATCGAACTCAAAAGCAAATTGTGTTCTTGATTATTAATTGAACAGAAAGAAATTGCTTTGGACATTAATTGTTTTTAGTTTTAGACTACTATATAAACAAAAAAATAATGGTGTCATGGAATATGAAACTTTATGAAATGATTGAAGAAGACAGTATTTCTTTCCTTACATCGTCAAACATAGTGGTTCCCAACCCCGTTCCCGCGGGTGCCAGGATATCAGAAATACTGAATATAAATTAATTTTCTATATGAGCCTTCGTTTACGCATAGTTTGTGTGTGTATAAGTATATTGGTAATATTTTGGATCGTAATTGAATAAAAACTAAATACAGATCTAGACTCACCGATGAGCCTCTAATAATTGTTAATTAACAAGGATATCATGACACACAACTAAATAGGAGGCACTGACCAATGAAGTGAAATGCGATGGATCACATTGAGATTGATATTCTTTCTTTTTTATATAACCTTTAAATTTATGTATATAATATACCCATCAATTTTTATTCTTTATTATTTTTTAAATTATTTATTTATTATTTAAAGCACTTATCCACGTATAAATTTAATTAAAAATGTTTGCTACTTCAAGGTTAGGATACAGTGGTCCGACATAAAAAATGGAAATAATACTGCATTTTTTCATATTTGTTAATGAAGGGAAATAAAAAAATTACTGCTTCACATACTACACACTTTAAAAATAAACGGTTAAAAAATTATTGTAGTAAATTTAGTGTAATGAATTAATTTTGACATTGCTATTTTATTCAATCAGTGGTGATACTCAGCACTCTATTTGGCCTGACAAATTACTTATTAACGCAAATCAGACGGCGATAACATACTAACCAGACGCCGATCAGGTGGAGATGAACAACCCGAAATGTACTAATTCCTAAGTGCCGGGGATCAGCAGACGTTAACCAGGGTATCGACCCTTCGGAAATTTTGAAGGTCGTTTCTCCCTCCATAAAACAAGATGAGCACCGCAGGCCAAGCTGGAAATGTTATTGGAGAAGGGGGTCATGTGATCTGTCATCAGTCCTCATGGTGGAAGTTTGGGAGTAGTTGGCCTGTGACGAAACGAGGGAGAGAGAAAAGTGAGTCGGGAAGCAATTATTGAAGAAGTAGGATACCAGGAGAGTGGGTGGTAGTTGGGCCATGGCAGGAGAGAAGATAGAGTCTGGAATGGTATTTTGAAGAAGGAAGGTGGAGAGGAGACCAGACACAGAAGATAGAATCTGGCTCGAATCTTTGAGGAGAGAGAATGTAACGAGATAGTGTGGAAGTTGGACCACGAGAGGTGACTAATCAGTCTGGATCTTAGCATCAAAGAGAAGGCAGCGAGACGGACTTCAGGTGCCATTGCACGATTACGTAATAGTCCGAGACAAGGAAGGAAGCGCGGGGCCGACCCCAGACTCGAATTTCTGAAGGAAGGCCCTAGGTTCTTAATACAGAAAACTACATGTGTCAGTGCCAACGTATCAAAACTGCATATGACTACTTTCCTGTTGTATAATAATTCTAACATAAATGACCCTACGAATAGAAAGGGTCTCTTGTTAAATGTTAATTTGAGCACGCCGTGGAATTTAACAGAACCTAAAGTTTGTTTTCCACGTATTTTGAATTATCATATTAATTTGTTTTAATGTTAACATAATAAATTTGCATAAATTAAATTAAAAAAGCTCATTTCCCTCAGTTCTCGATATAGTAGAATTCTTTCAGAATTACGCTTGCAAAACCATTTGATCAGGAAAATAACTGAAAAAGTGTGTTGTTTTATTAGATATAAGGAAAATATAATTATATTAGTCATTTATAAAATTCAAATCAGAGCTTTTTAATGAGTGAAACGTATCAAGTTCAATAATAGCGCAGTTCTTTTTATCTTAAACACGACAGAGAAATGTTTTGTCTGTGGCCATGATATGAAAGCGCTTCAATTAGAAATCCAAACCTTTCCCTTATTTTGATTCAATAGAGCATTAGTCTCAATTGTGGAATTATTGTTCCGTGGGAACAGACTCTGAAGAAGGAAGATAAATTGCAGATGCCGTCTCAGGCTTGAGGAGAGGCAATTCACCCGCACGTAGTAATATTTGATGAACCGCACGCCACAAAGATTTAAAGCCATCACAGAATCAGAGAACGCAATTGTCCTGACGTTAATGGTAAGACAATGGAGCGTGCATTCGGAGACGCTTAAAAATGCAGGCTGCAGTAAGTGACTATTGTACTGGAGGAGAGGAGATCCATTCATCGATGTTTAACGAGGGGGGCCAGGATAAACACGAGGCGGAAACCCATGTTTCACGCACCGCTTACGAATTAAAATTGTAAATGCATCCGACTCTCATTCTTCCCTGGAGTTCACTTAGCAAGTCACGACCACGCCTTCCTTCAGTGTTTACAACCTGAACTGACCTATAAAACAAGGAGAAATAATTCCAGGACGTGCAAATCGCTTTCTTCCAACTTCGCATTACCGACCTTATATTACCCACAGATTTACTTTATACCAATTTAACTTGTCAATAGGTAAATTAAACGAAATTGATTTCTAGTTTATTTGTAATTTCCGACTGGAATTGAAGATTAGTTTCAGGAGATATAAACTTCTATTTCAATAACGTAGTGTGCTGAACCTACAGACAAGGAAGACGTCACGTTCCAACACCATTTGCTTCCTTAATTAAATTTTAATTAAATCGCAGCTTTCATTCCAGAGCCAAATTCAGGTAGTGTTACACACAAAGCTTTCAATTACGGCCTGATTTGGACCATGGAACCTAACACATAATAACAGCTAATTATTAATCTTTCGCTTCCGGGAACATCATATGTCCTATAATCAAAATTTTGCTTTGGTACAAAAACTACCTCTTTTTGTCATAAATAATACGTTCTGTTATCGAGGGCGGATTAACGTTAATAATGTGTTGTGTCTATATTCGTAATTTTGTAAAGTTTCAGCGTCGAATACACGAGCTTTACAAAAAGTCTATTTAATAATATAACATCATTTGCCACTACAATGCACAACTGAGAAATAAAATAGTGTCGATAAATAAAATGAGAAATTTCTCTCCATTCATCTTTTAGTACGATTCTTTTGGCTTTATATTTTTAAACAAGTATTAAATATGCAATTGAGCATATTTCCCTTCTATATACTAATTGGCATGACGTTTCCCTGTCTACAGTAGCTTGAAATACTCTAAGTGTAACATTCTTGGATTTCTGATCAGAACAATACATTGTTCCAAGGAAATCGTAAAAAATTAATTATATATTCAATAAGTTACTTTCATATATATTTATAACGTTTCCAACACAATCCGTGAATCTTATTGGGTGTACAGTAAACAAAAATAATTGAATAGCATTAGAAACTACAATAGTTGGATAAATTACCTGAGAACGTGAACATAAATATTTTTTTCCTTTCGTCTGATTATTGAACTGGCACCCATAGATTAATTACAGTTCTACTTTATAACAGCTAAACTTCTCACTAGGAAAAATAAACATTATCTATGTGCAAATAATTTTGATGTCTACTATTTTATTTTCAAGTTATGAATACCTTGTTCATAAAAAAAGCATAATACTTTCCGTATTTTGCTAAAAATCGATTGAATTTGATACATTCACGCTTCATGAATAAGGGGATATCAACACGAAGTTATCTAAATTCCTGTGTCATTGATTGTGTGCCCGACTTCGCATTTCACTAGTAAACTTAATTCATTTGTTATATAGATCCGTAAGAATGATTTTAGCAATTTAGATCTATTCTTATTTTCTAAATTTAGTTTGTAATTCATTGAATTCTTTGCTGAGCTCTTTGTGATTTTTCCTATGTGAAACTGGCATTCGCCATATTGAGATTAAACGGCTTCACTTACAAACGGCTACACCACAGTAATTATCATTAGTAATTTGAAAATTTAAACCTTAACAATTTATTTTACTTAAGAAGCATGCATTGGTACATAATTAAAATATTTATTATTGACAATAAGTGATAAGATAGGCACGTACTAATAATGTTAAATATAACCAAAGGTATTAAATATAAAAAATGGTACTGAAACAAGGAGTATAAATAACGCATTAAAGAACCAAGCCCTACCCTATCCGCTGTATCGCAGAGTAATACTCCCCATTTAACTTGTCATTTAATATACAATATTTGGACAAGTCGAAAATATATTCAGATATGAGCGACGCCGCGGTGTCACCTAAGCTCGTGCCTGTAAAGACAGCTGGAGGATTAAGGCTGGTCATCCATCAGAGAACGACGATCTGTTGAAACTTCCCCAAGGGCAGCCCCTTCCATTGGGGCTCACGTAGATCGCGATCTTGTAAGATTAAACAGGGCTGACGTAGACGCGTCACATATAGTGGTGTTTTACCACGTAGTGGGGTGACAGAAAAAAGTGGGGAAGCCGCAAGGAGACGAAAGAGACAGTTCGTTTCACGACTCGAAAGAAGAAAACCTGGGATGAAAGAAGAAGGTAGAGCACATCATTTCATTTTCTGGAAGAAGAAGATACGCAGAGAAGAGAAGAACGCGCTTTCCAGTAACTTATAGAAAGCTTACCAGATAGCCAAAATTCTGGGCTAAGATATTATCATCTTTGTAGAGGAGGAAAAATGGCCCTAGTCAACCCTTGGCTACCTTGCTCTACCTTCCGCATCCCCCCTTTTTCAATTCCCTTCCTATGCTATTAAAGGGGAGTTGCCTGTTTCAGGATCACCCTCATGTAGCCTGTTACCCCCCCAAAGAAAAAGACTAAAAAAAGGTTCGTTTCCGGCTAAACGTAATAAGCAAGATATCTGTTATCCGTTTGTTTGTATCCACCACAGATATGACCCTAATAGCTACTTTTAATCTCATGCAAATAAACTTTTTTCTTCAATATTTAAATCGCCCTAAGTTTTCACTTTTTAGTAGAAACTCCACGTGTAAATTTTAATCAGAAATATTAAAAAATTATTTAATAAAATTTGTTCAAATTTTAATTGTCAGCCACCCTTTACGCCGTAATAAAATATTTATGTTCGAGTTTAAGCCGTAACGTTTTGAATCGTTCGCAATGCTTAAACCCCAGGATGAAAGACTGGCACTCGCCTAATCTATATATTAAAAAGGTTGCATGTCTGCATTTTTAATACAAATTCAAACGTTGGTACAGATTGGAACCAAATTTAGTATACAAAAACCCGAGGAAAAACATTGGTGGGGTGAAAACCGCAAGCATAAGTCTGGAAGGAGTTATGTTTTTTAAAATATACGTATGTGGTTACACGTAACAGTTTATCACGTCAGGTACCATTCACGCGCTAAATGTAGGGAAATACGCCCCGTTTGAAAAAGGAATATGGCGCCCATGATTTATAAATTTAAATTTTTTAGTCTGCAAAAATTATTAAGTGAGATTTTCAAAAAATTATCATTACATATAATCAATATTTTTTAAATGTAATAAAGCAGTTTAGTAACAATCCAGTGTTACTACCAGATAAAATTTCCAATTTTTTAAAACAAAATTTGACGTTAGAGTTTATTTTAAAATGCGTAAATTTATATGCTGGCAAAAATTCAATGAATATGTTGAGAGTAAATCATATAACCGGCTAGGGGAATGAGTTAACGTCACAATCACAACTTTATTTATAGATATAAGGTGTAAGAATTGAAAAATTCTTTTCTTACACGTATTAGAATCACCATGAGTATCTAGAAATTACGAAAAATGAAATTAATTTCGACTTCTTGTCACAGATTCACAATGTTCAATTGCAGTTAATTTTACAAGTGACACATAATTTGTGCTGAAAGAAAACGGTTACATGCAATAGACCGACAGTATCTTAACAAACCAGTCACATGTTTTGATTAACGTTACTTTATCTTTTAATTAAGATAAGATCGACATCTATGGCCGTTTCGGTAGACTCTTTAAGTGCCGGAAGTCAATGTACTCGTAATTCACATAACAAAACAAACAATCATGACCATCGTTTACCGATGACCAAGTCAAACAATTTCAAAAATATAATGCAAGGTTGTCGACGAAATTTTTTATTTGACTGCAACGACAATAATGATTGTGTTCATCGTGATTCAGTAAATTTGAATTTAAATTTTCATCTACTCTTGATTTGCTATTATGTCTTACAGAGAAAAATAGGTCGTTCTACAATTACTTGTATATTCATTTCCAACGAAACACAACACTTGGTTCCAAGTTGACTTCGTAGAACGATGCGAAATTCTTTAGGGGAAACAGAGAGTACTTTTATAGCTTGCCGTAAAAGCTGCACAAAGATACTTTCAGGGCTTTTTTTCTCAGAATCGCTTAACATAGTAAATTGAAACAGTTGATGAAAGCATTTTTCCAGGTCCTGTGTTATATAATTAACAGCTATTAATTTATAATTAAATCAAAAAGTAATTTAGTGTAGGACGAGGCATTTCAAAATTAATATTATTTTTTAAGTCGCACCATCAGATAAGGTTATTAGCGACTGTATACAATTAGGGAAACGTGTGTTTCGTAAGGGCACCAGAGTAAGGCTATGCAAACAACACAACGTCCAAACCCGTGCCAGGATTCGAACCCGGGACCTCTGTGGTGCGAGGCAGCGACGCTAACCACTACACCACAGCAGGTCGGCAATTAAAATTTATTCCTCAGTGACATTATATAAAATAAAGTATATTACAGTCTTATTACCAATCTAAATCCATGGTTTTCCTCGTATATAATTTACTTATTAAATTTTATTGTGACCCTTACATATTGTAAATTAACATTTTTTTTAAAAGACTATATTTTCTTTAATTTGATTCAGGAAATATTTGTTTTGTGCCTGTCATTCACTTAAAAAACTCTAATAGTATAAGGATTTATAGGGGTATAGTCTATAATATGTAAATCGTTTACGAAAACCCAAAGAAAGCTTGAACTGTGCTTTATTACTCGATAACTCACGAATAAAATTTTCTTCCTGTCATATCACTGCTGAAGCAAACCGCAATCAATCTTTTCTTCAAATGAAAAGTACTTCGCCTCGTAAGAATTAGTACTTTCCGTTTCTGAACTAATTTTGCGGAACAAGGACGTTATTAGCATATTTCCCTCATTTTTGAAAACTTTACTTGAAGACTATAAGAATCGTCGTATTCCAGTGGTATTATAAATTTTCCGTGGGTTGTTTCCCCGCACACCTATAGGACCTCTTGAAGAAGATTACGACGTGGGATGTACGATGGCAATAAGGGTGAAATAGAGCGGTCCTCGTAAAGTCTGCGGATGATGCTTCGCAATTAAGGAAGAACCGGCTGCTATGGGACCACAGGGCAGTCTGCCAAAGTTCGCTAATGGCGGAAAGGGCGGGGAAGGGTGACAGCGATGGATAGAAGACAACATTATTACTTCTAATCTTCACGCTCACTAACTTTTGCCCAACACCTGGCTGACACTCAAATTACAATTTAGATTAATATAGAAAGTCTCACCCATGAAAAAGTAAAACTCATATGCTGAAGCTACGTTCGCGGAAATGAATTGCCCGAGTCTTTAGACTGTCTTTATCTCTTCTTTAATCTTTCTTGAATTGGAGGCTCACGATAAGTCAAGTTTCTAACTTATTAACTCTGCACCTGATTCAATAAATAAATGTCTCTGGCAATGAATATAACTCAGAATATTTATCGCTACTCTTATGAAACCACGAGTAAATAAGACACTATCAATCAATATGATTAAATTGTAATAAGTTAAAGACATAAATAAGGAAAACACTTCAGTATTACAAGCACAGGCTAATTACTACTTACAAAATTACAAAAAATATATATTATTTGGGATCAATTCTTTTTTTTCATGTCAGAATAATTTATTTTCAGCTCGATACACTTCACCCTGCGTTTCTCTAACCTTTTCACACCATCAAAAAAATGCAATTTTGGAAGGTGTTCAAGAATGGTCTTGTTGGACGTGATTTTTTTTTCAAAAACCCAGCAAATAGAAAAATATTGTACAAGGCCAAAATCTGGCAATTACGGCAAACGTGGCACCAGTTTCAGATTCATACGAAACTGTATTTTTTTGACAAAAGGTGAATATATTTGGTGTATTTCTAAATGTGAATTCAGCTTGCATCCCTTCCCGATCAATTACATCTCTTCCGCAGTTGATCGGGTACATAAAAATGCTGTATCAACTATTATTATACAATTATAATATATACTATTATATCTCTGTGAGAAAACACGGTACCAACCTAGCAAATATTTCTTGAAACACAATTTTTCGTCCAAAAGTGAAACAACTGAACCGTAATAACCAGATACTGTCAGTGCCATTTCTTAAATTTTGTAAGTTTTAATCCTCGAAATACAAGGCAGAGTCGAAAAGTAACGTCGGTATAGTATTAGAAAATCAGAGTCGTTAAGTAGAAATTTGGAACATAAACAGAAATAAGAGGTGTATATATATTTTTCCGATTGCCGTGCGGGCGTGTGTGACGTCAGCAACCG
The DNA here is from genome assembly GCA_034510155.1 of Eucriotettix oculatus. Lineage (NCBI taxonomy): Eukaryota > Metazoa > Arthropoda > Insecta > Orthoptera > Tetrigidae > Eucriotettix > Eucriotettix oculatus. The sequence goes on from CM067377.1 coordinate 155,853,613, forward strand.
TAACTTGCTGCCCGCGTCAAACAGGAGCAGCGAGGGCGAAAGACAAGCAAACATTTATTGGGGAATCTGTGTGTCGTAGCAACGGGTTTATGAGTGGCACAGGAAGTTTAAAACTGGAGTGTCAACTCTGATGTGATGCAATTCGCATCGGTCGACCGCGCACTGCCATTTCGTTAAGACACTACAGCTATAGTAGACCGAGTGATCCCAGAGAATCGGCGTTCAACAATCGAAGAAATTGCCAGCCTCTGCACAAAGTATTGTCATTGTGTAATTATCATGTATGTTATTTTATATCATCCGCATGATCAGCGCTACTTTCCTCCAATTTTCTTCTCATAGTGATTTCAGTCATATCTGATTAACAAATTTCTGCTCCTCGCGTAATAATTTCAATTATCAACAGCCTCTGTAATATAAAATATTCTCCCCCAAATATTCCACGTCTCAATTAATTTACACCTGGTGAAAGTTTGTAATGCCCGACCTACCTGATGCAGGTTTTCTAGGATTTTCCCTGCATCTCTTTAGGTGAAACACCGGGTAGGATCCTTAAACCATAGCCCGGGGGCCCTAGTCAACCCTTGGCTACCTTGCTCTACCTTCCGCATCCCCCCTTTTCAATTCCCTTCCTATGCTATTAAAGGGGAGTTGCCTGTTTCAGGATCACCCTCATGTAGCCTGTTAACCAAAAAAAAATGTAAAATTGACCAGCTTTTTGGCCCCGTAAGTATCTAATTGATATTAGTGATGTCTCCCTCGTTTTCTAATTAAAGAAGTATTTCATTACGGAGCACAAGTAATAAAACTAGTGCTTACGATAAATTTGATATGTGGTATCATTGCCCCTACACACAGTATTACTGCATTCTCTTTAACAGAAACTAAGTGCGTTGCTTCAGATCAAAATTTTTCAAATAACTTACAAAAACAGAGTGAAATTCAGACCGTCCCGACAAATTCTAATCAGCTACTTGTCCGCAAAACATTACCATTTTACAGCGCTTACCAGAAGCTAGGTTTTGAATCGGATTCATTGCTGTTGAACATGAACACCTTTGACCATGACCCGTTCAGTGACTGTGATCATAGTCTCAATGAATCACACATTCTTCACCCACTGAGAAAAGGGGCGAAAAGAAAACAAAGCGTCCGGAGGAAATATGTATCGCAGAAAACTGAGAAAACAAACAAGCACAGAATAATGCGGGACAGTATATATTAGTGGGGACAACGGCCCTTTACTCTGCTACATACATCCCAAAACCGGACTGAGATGGCTCGGAACTTCTTGGAGTTTATCATTCAGCGCATTGAAGATTAACTTTGATCCAGCAAAATATTATGTTAGGTGATACTGGTATACGGATTTCATTCTTTCCTACCTTGTTTGCTGCGAGGACTGTTGCCAGATTTAGCTAAAATTCTTTGTATTTCTCCCGCTTCACTGCCAGATTCAGATTCAGAGTGAAACTGTTGTTGCTGCTGCCATCTGTTGGCCAATGAAGGAACTTGATTTGGCGGCCACCGATCCGCGTACTGCGGAACTTGCTGGGGTTTCCGCAAGACGACGCCATATACTAAATGGTGACAAGAGAAAAAAATCATACTCAATAATAAATAATATTGCCATTTAATCTATAATTTTAAATCATATATAATAATATATTACATTCACTATTGTAGTCTAAGTTTCTCTTCAGGGACAATAATTAACCTTACCACGAGGATGGATTGGTAGGACTATGTCAGGAAATGGATTGTTCAGCCTACATACCATCAGCTTTTCTGTCGTGTTCGAAATGAATAACAACGAACAACAAATACGAAACCAAATCATTCCCTTCCTATCTAGGCAAAGGTGGCGCTGCGGGAGTTTTCTCCCAGGCGCTTCACCCCAGAGTGATTGCGGGGCTCACCTGATTATATCGGGAATGATTCCCACTCTCTCTGGTTTTTTCTTATGAAAGTTCTCACACGTTGAGACACCTTCACTTACTTAAGGTGGTATATGTACTGCGGTCGAAGACCTTGGGCATATGGCAAGAGTTGTCCGCTGACCCATTGGATCAGTCGGCCAACTGCCTCCTGAAACTGGTGGAGACACGGAGAAGGGAATGCTGCGACCCCACAGCAGACTTGTCTCCCGTCATTCGGAAGGGCGTGAGAATAGTACCCAATGCCCGACCTACCTGATGCAGGTTTTCTAGGGTTTTCCCTGCATTTCTTTAGGTGAAACACCGGGTAGGATCCTTAAACCATAGCCCGGGGGCCCTAGTTAACCCTGGGCTACCTTGCTCTACCTTCCGCATCCCCCCTTTTCAATCCCCTTCCTATGCTATTAAAGGGGAGTTGCCCGTTACGGGATCACCTTCACGTAGTATATTATCCAAAAATAAACTGGAATTGACTGTTTCTGGATCACCCTCATATAGCGTATTACCCAAAAAAAATAAAATAAACAAACCAACCCTTGGCTGCCTTCTTCTTCCTTACGCATCCTCCCGCTTTTAAATTTGCTTCCTATGCTATTTAAGGGAAGTTGCCGATTTATGGAACACTCTCATGTAGCCTGTTCCTATCCCACCCTCCACACCTAACTAATAGAGTTAATAAACGAAGAAAATGGAGGGTTCCAAAAATAACCCTTGTTATAATTTTAATGACTGATTTGAACTCATTCAAGTGTATCGAGGCCTGACGTGTTCAATATCTGAAAAGCTAATTGGTGTAAAAAATAATATTTCGACTATCATCTGATGGTTTGAATTTATCGCAGATTTAAAAATATCGAGTAACTTGAAGATCCTTTAAACATCCGATATTAAAATTAAAAGACAATTGCAGTATAAGGAGTAGAAAATACCTTTAGTTTAATGTTTGTTGATGAATATTAGCAACGGTTGAGAACCTGATGACTGAATACATTGAATTGTGGGCAAATATCCGTATTCGCAGTGCAGAAATGGGCTATAATAAAAACTGCTAGGAAAATAAATGCAAAGTATGGCACAGAAATTGGCGAGTAATGGACTTGATTATTACTAGCCAACGGCTATCAAAGGAACATGCAAAATAGTCATCACGAGGACAGGACAGATAAACCTATATCTATGACGAAGAATGCATATTTCGTAACTTCCAGGTTCCTAATCCTTGACGCGTCTTGAGGGTATAACGAAATCCATAATTAATTTAAGAGATTATAAGGTTTTTGAGCTGGTTGGAATAAACACACCATTTAAAACACCTAAAATGAATCTAATTTTTTTTAAATTTCGTATCAAATTCTGCCTTCTTAGTTAAATTTATCCAATTAATTTTATATTCCCCCAGGTCTTTGCTCCAAACTATATTTTATTTCAGAAATTTTGGGGTTTCTCTGCGTCTTACATTTGTGTAGTGTTAAAAACCATAGAAGCAATGTTGGATTTGAAGAATCCCACTTACTGAAGAGTTTTCGTATATATTTATTGCAGAGACGTTAACGCAGACTTACTGGTGGAGTTGGAGGAGGGCGTGGGTGGCAGCGGCCTCGTGTGCACCAGCATGCCGTATGGCCGCTCCATCCCCTGGGCCACGCGCACCTCTGCCAGGTTCACGTAGTTGGGCAGGAACACGTCGGAGTCGCCGCTGTCCCTCTGGCGCGTGGGAGGATCCGCGGCGCTACCGCTGCGCGTGGGCCACCGCTGGTCCGGTGGCGTGAAGCTCACTCTCTTGGGCGCCGTAGGAGGCGGTAACGACGCGTCTGTTTCGTCCGAGTTGCTTTGGAGGCTGCCCCTCTTAAAGATGGGATTGGGGCCTGCACTGGGCTTAGCGTGACGTCTGCGCAAAACAGCGCTCGTATCTGACTCGCTCGGAGGAGTAGTCTGCAAAAAACAAAAAAAACTAGAAGCTTATGGAAGATGCTACTGAGCGTTATCGATCTCCTAAATGGGTCCTGAAAACCCTTTATGGAGTAAGCTGGACAAAATGATGCACAATATCTTTGGCCTGCAGAGTGAGTAGTTGCTATATATTTGGGCATATCTGCACAATCAGGCAAGAAACATTGACCTATCATATCACAAACCAGAGGCGGCATCAAGGTTGAATAGCTATGAGGTCGAGGAGAGGGACATCTATATAGGAGTGGACTTTAGTACAACACCCTCCTGATTGTTATGTGGTTTTGGAAATGCTCCCCTTATTACGTGAAATGAATAGATGAATACTAAAATTTGCACAGAAATATGGGAAATGCCTGGTTTAAATACTTTGTAAGGGTATTTAGACACCGACAAATGCAAGCATTGAAGTAATAATACTACTTCTACTAATAATAATAATTATTATTATTGTGAATAACCATTTGGATAGTGTTACAAATATTTAATACAACTGAAAATAATGAGGAAATTCGAACAGTGTATAAAAAACAAATTCAAAAATATAAAGTTATAGTCAAAGAAAAAGAATCTGTTACTGAAGGAAATAAATGTATATTAATAAAACAAAATCCAATGAACATTTAGACCAGTAAGGTTGTTAGAAAAGCCTAGGCCAGAATTTTATAAGCTCAGAATACCTACTTGAATTATATTTGGCTAGGACTCTCACCAGACTTAAACAGTTTCCTAATGATGTATCAGAAGTGATCCTAACGTATTCATTTAAATGTAATGTTGGATTACAAATTTGATAAAAATATATAATTTGAAAGTAATATTGAGTACTCATCTATATTAATAGGTTATACTGAGTAGCTAGAGTTCAAGAGTGTGAAACAAGTCATGATTTGTATAAGAAATTATAATAAATAAGAACATAATGTTTAGAATACCTTAAAAATTAAATTTCCTTGTTTGGTATATGCCATAATAGTATGTACATAAGGTTCATTTTAATATAACCATCATTCAGAAAATTCTTAAATTGTGTAAGAAAGGCCAATTAAAAATTTAGTTGGTCATTTTATGAATTTCATTTAATTATCTATTAACTGCTTAAAATTATGCGAGAGTTATCAAATTACACCAAGTTTTGTCATGTACAGTTCCTTAATTTATCAACATATAATCATAGAAATTTTGAACTTAATAAATTTTATGATTTTAAACCTTTTCTTATATTACATAATCCACAATTGATTGAAAACAAAAAAGTTGAATTAAGGATCAGCCACTTCTTCTGATACATAATATATATTGTCTGTTAAAATGCTAGTGTTGTCTGCAAAAAAACTTAATGTAATATATTAGGAACCATGCAGCCAAATGTAAAAGGACAAATGAGATTATTGATGTGAAATGTGTGAATAGATCAGAATTTTCTTATTTACCCAAACATACTTGATAACTTACTAATGTATGATGAGTGTTATTTTTACAGTGACCAATTTTAATAAACATTAACTAAGGATTACTGAGAGTAATTCTTTGACAAATTATTCTCAGGTTTCCACCAGTAATGATGCAGAATAAATTTCACAGAACACTGTCTAGTTCAGTATCTAAATACATTTACAAATAACTAAATTGTACTATTCGAAAATTCATGAAGATTATTGATAGTAACTTCTTTAATATGATGAAATACCTGTATCTGGCAATAAGAACCAATAAGGGTTATGGTTTAATGGTGTTATAGCAGTCTAGGTGCCAAATATATAAAAATTTGATAGGCATTCGAGTAAATGACAAGCTTGTAATTTCAGCTTTAAAATTGTGCATATAGGGCAGCATGTGAATAATTGTACATAACTGTCTGAGAAATATTCCGGTATCATATGTTCTATTTAAAAGTAATTATAATTTTCAAGTATCATGCAAATTTTTCCATTTCAATGACAAACTCAATCTACTTCATGAGAGATGCATAATGAAATCATTCATCCACTTATCAACATTTTCTACCTGTCACATGATTTTCAGTATTCCTCCATAACATACCAACATACCTGTATCATACAAAATTAATCACAGAAAAGTGAAGGAATTAATTTAGCAAAACTGTTAAATTCTGATGTTTAGTCTATACTTTAGTGCTTAATAGAAATTCCAAGCAAAATTATGAGATCATCGTAAAGGAATTTCACAAGAAATTTGAAAATCATGTAAGAGTAAAAATTAGTGGCTACTTAACAGAGAAAACAGATTGTCCCAAACTGGTTATTTAAACATATAATGGAAACAAGCAAGGGATGCAAGGAGGACCAAAGAGATTAAGCATTCATATGCCAAATGGATTGCCATATTATATCGAATGATAATTAATGTCGCTTTTTTAGATATGTATTAAAAAAGGTACAACTACAATGAAATACTTTTTGTAACAAACTCATAATTTCTGATAGGATCATAAACTATTATACCATGGTATAAAACTCAATCACTCATTACAAATCAGAACAATAATACTGTTCATGCTGAAATTAATGGCCATAAAAGTAAATTAAATATCACAAGTTCAAGAAAGACTGAAGAGAAATAATTATTCATTTAATTTTATAACTTATATTTTCCTTTAACTTTCCATATACCCATATTTAGTATTAGTTAAAAGAACATTCATATCTGCTATGGGAGATTATGAGCATAATTTTATTGACAAATTTTGATTATTCTTCCTTATATATATATATATATATATATATATATATATATATATATATATATATATATAATATTAAGATTATTGGTATCTAGTATGTGGATCATTAATCTGTAGTGTGATAAGTCAACTGTAGTTTGTATATTAGTTAAACCTTTTATTATAATCACTTAAGTCATTCAACTGTCTGCATTTAAAATAATAATTCATAACTTTCACATTGTCCCTAATTCTAAAACTATTTTGAAAGAAGAAGAATGTACTATTCAAATATACTATCAACATTAAAGATAGACACTTCAAAAATTGGTTTGAAATAAAATATAAAGAACTCTTGTCTACATTATTAAACTTATGAGTTATTAAAATAATAGTCATCTTTTTAAGAATTGATAATATGGGGACTTTATCAAGTAATTTATTCAATTTTTATAAACTGACCTTCAAGGCAGTCCAGTAATGTTTGTACCTCAGTTTGTAACATTAATTTATAACTACATACTTCAATAGTTAATATACTGAAGAAATTATCTGATGAAGTCTAAAAAGTGGTGAAGAAACATAGAAAGTATAAATGAAAACTTCTTTGTGGAGTAATTGGACATAATTCTATTTCAATATTGCAAAACAGATGTTACATGATATAGGGAATAATCATATTTGCAAGTATTTGATAATTAATTATGAAAATGTTACCTAACTCCTCAACTACATTTTTTGTACAATACATTTCATTACAATACTGTTGTGCTTCAATTCAGTATCACAATGTAGCCAAGCTACCTCTTACTTAGCATAAAATTATGTTACTTGACATTGTGAAAGATATAACCCCCCCTTTTCAATCATTTCTATACTTATTTGTCAACAAATTATTTATGAATAATTTGGCTATGAATTTAAAAACTAAAACAATTAGTAAAACAAAATACCCAATATGGAAATTACTCAAGTAGAGTAGAATTATAGTAAACATATCCATAATAATGTAAGGGAAATTGCATGGAGTAACAAATTGGTTATTAATTTATTACTAAGCTTTAAAATGGTCAGTGTAAGAAAAAGGTAAGCGATTGGAATTGTACCCTCTTTTAGCTGCATAACATTATATCTTAGTTTAAAGTTATTGTTAACTGAGTTCTTTGATGAGAAAATAATTTAACATTGGACTGTTGAAAGTTATTTGTAAAGGGATGGAGGGGCTTGTGTAGACATCTCATCAAACAATACATAAAATCACTAGAAATTTTTAGAGAAGAATAATACACAATTTAAATTCAAAGAAAATCAAACAAGAAATGGAATAATTTAAACAATAAAATCCAAGTAAAATGAGATATAATTTTGGATTAAATAAATAGTCCAGACACAAATGAACTAAATTTGCTTCTACAATTAAGTTTAAGAACTTAACTATTAAATCTATCATCTACAATGAACGTCTATAAAGAAACATTTTATCAACCTGGTTATGACCCTTGTTTTAAATTCATTTGTTATCTTACTGATTAGACTTGTCAATTTGATGAAAAATGATTTTTTGAAGGAGGACTAATAAAGCATTTAAAATATTTTAGCAATGAATAATTTAAAAATATGTAATTAATAATAAAATATTAATAAATGTTGGAAGTGTACATTCATATATACTTGCAAATACAGTATTCTATTAATACTAAACATTTTAAAACAAATGTTTGTAAAAAGAAAAAGACTAAAACATTATGTATATTTTGCCAAGTGACAAAGAATATAATTGTAACTTCATTCTAGAAACAATGCATGTAATTGTTTCAGTTAAATCCATATTAATTTTCAACCCATGGAGTAACACAATATATGTCATATCTCAATAATGAAATGTAGCATAAATATCTGATATAAACAGAATGAACTTTAACACTAATGTGATATAATTATTGAATTAAATAAGGGCTAATGAGAAGAGTATAATATTAAAATATATTTCACTAGCAACATAAATTGATAATTATGAATAAAATAAGTACATTTATTACCTGTTGTTGGACTTCTTCATATATTGTTGGTGTTGAGCGTTGATCTGTGCGCATTGTTGCTATAGTGTTCCTATGAGCAGCACCGCGGATAAAGATGTTCCCATCATCCTGTGGTACCTCCTGACTACCCGTTCGAGGTAAACTCATGCTTCTGTAAAGTTAAATAATGAGACTTGTTATCAATAAATTACTATTATCAGTTTCTTCTCTACTTATGGTGTAATGTTTCTTGATTATGAAATTTGCTCACATTTTTATATTAAAAGCTATTTTCCCAATAAACAATGCAAAAAAAGCATAAATATCATGCTATTTGTTGTTAAACTCCAATAAACAAAATGTAGTGGTCAGTTATGATTCAATTATTGATAATTATTGCAAATAGTATATTTGTAGTACTCTCTTCATTACCCACATACTGTTGAGGAAACAGTATGTTTAAAAAGTAAATATAATGATGTCCAAGTAGTTTTTGTTTGTAATAATTGATACTTATCTGATTTCTTGGGCCACCATATTTAGTTAATATTCAGTATCAAATACTACAATCTAATTTCTTTCCAATGATAATGTTATGGGATAAAATACAATACAGTGTACATACTAATCAATACAATAATAAGTGATGGATATTCAAAATTTAAAGTAGCATATAATCACATCTTAACTGATGAACACTAACTTTTACTTAATAAAGGAAAATAGTACAATCATAAAACATTTTAAATGTGCAAATTTTGTCATGTGTGGGATCACTTTATTACTAAAAACTGTATAACATTATTTATGTGTTCTTTGATAAGTGTTATTCTAAATAATATTTGAAATAGCAAGATTGGCAGAAACATTGGACATCCAAGAACAAAGAAGCTCGAAATGTTTGCTGAATTTTCACAGTGATTTTAAAATATATTTGTGATACCAAAATTTACAAATCAGATCTGTGGGAGTTTAGTTCTCAGCGAAATTTCTCCTCAGAGAAGGGAATAGATATTACCTCTGGAGATGTCTCATTCTCTTCCAGGTTTTTAAGGTTCTCACTTGCTGAGGCAACTTTATCTCATCTAAGAGGTGTATGTTCTGGGTATATGGTATTAATTGCATTTGATTCTATTGAACTAGAGAGGGGAATGCTGCGACCCCACAGCAAACTCCTCTCCTGGCATTTGGAAGGGCGTGAAACTCGTACCCAATTGCCCGGCCTATTTGATGCTGGTTTTCTATGGTTTTTCCCTGCATCTTGTAATGATAAAACATGTGGAACTTGAAGGTACAGAATCGAAGGAAAGTGGCGTGAAGGGTTGAAGGTTATATACAGGGGCAATAAAACCCATGTCCTGCGGTTGTCTCAAACTTTAGAGGTTCGGTGATTTCGTGTTGTTTGCGGACATAGTTTGTTTCCCAAAAACTTCGGTAGAGTGTGGTAAATGGCGCTGCCAGAGAGGATAGTTAATAATTTTTATTGGACAGGATCGGGCCCCGCCACCGACGGAAACGAAATAATGAAGTGGGGACAAAGTATTAAAATCTCAGGAAAAATTGATTCCAAAACATTAAGACAGGACTTAAAGAAAGATTATGATTTAGACTTTAAGAGTGGAGATAAGACTGAATATTAAGAATGGACTTAAAGAGATTTTAAAATTTAGTTTGAAGAGGAAGCTGCAAGAGTGAACATTTAGAAAGGACAATAATAAATCATTGTCCTGGCTGTGGACATTTAAATAATGGGAGGAAGACGTGCTTTGCCTCGGGACACAAAGGTGCTCATTACTGTTCAACGCCGAAGTATGGATGAGTCCAGTGACAAGTTCCAGGCCAAGCTGAGAAGAAAGAGATTTACACTGTTTGTAACCTTTTGACGATTTCCTGGTACTGCCAGTTCCGAGTAGGATTTGTGTTTGTTTCTGCTCAATAAGAAGACCCGTTTATACGACCCTTACAATAGTACTCATGTATTGTCTATAGTTAGTTATAGAGATCAGCAAAGTTTCTTTCAAGAGAGAATGTCTCCACCCAGATTAAGATTCAAGTGTCTTAACAATGTTAAAACGGAATATGGAAAGGAATCATACTGCAAGGAGAAGAAATAAAAACCTTACGCTTTCCCGACGATATTTTAGAATTAAGGGAGTCAGAAGAAGACTTGGAAACCATAATAAATGGTATGAAAAGAGTCCTGGAGAAATATGAGGATTAATAGAGGAAAACCAAGGTAATGGAGGGTAGTTTGGGAAACAGTGAAATAACAAAGGGTGTTAGATTGGGAAGCGATATTTTGAAGGAAGTTTAGGAATTCTGCTAATTGGGAAGCGTAAGAACAAGGGATGGTAGAAGTATAGTAGACATAAAGAATAATATAGCACAGGCAAGGAAGGCTTTCGCGAAAGAGGGATTTACTTACGAGTAATATAAGTGTGAATATTATGAAATCGTTGCAAAAACTGCTCGTATGGAGAGTGGCGTTGTTTGGGTGTGAAACGTGGACGATAGGAGCTCCGGAAAGGAAAGGAAAGGAAAGGAAAGGAAAGGAAAGGAAAGGAAAGGAAAGGAAAGGAAAGGAAAGGAAAGGAAAGGAAAGGAAAGGAAAGGAAAGGAAAGGAAAGGAAAGGAAAGGAAATGAATAGATGCCTTTGAAATGTGGTGCTATAGGCGAATGCTGAAAATAAGATGGGTTGATAGATGATAATTGGGGAAAAGCTAACAATATGGAGGATGTTGACCAAGAGAAGGGATAGATTAATAGGCCACGTTTCAAGACACAAGGGTTTTGTAAAAATGGGATTTGAGGGATGTGCGTGGGGTAAGACCAAAAGACGGAGGCCAATGATGGAATGCGCTGAGCAGATTACGGAAATGAAAAGGTTTGCGCAAGATAGATTAGCATGGAGGTTGCATCAGACCAGTCTTAGGACTGAATACAACAACATCTTCAGCAGGTATAATTATGAATGCAGAATATTTCGTTAATATACTGAAAGAATATCGTTTTAATTAAATAAAAATAACACTCATATTTGAAACGGATAAACCTGTATCCACATGCGGACAAATTGGCCGAATTTTTTTAGTTTATAATTCTGCATATAGATACAACATTTTTGTTTCTACAAGGAGAAAAATACATGGTACGAAGTCAAACTTCTTCGGGAAATCAATTGCGATCCCACCAATTCTGAAGACTTTACGACATTCTGGCAGATAAAAGATAAAAGAGTGTATTTGGAATACGTTTTACCTGGTGTGTGCGTAGAGTTGATTGTGTCCGTGGTAGGGCCCAGGAGAGGCGCTGCGGGAGCGGTGGTGGGAGCCGTAGACAGGCTGCGGCCTCGCGAGCGGCGTAGCGTAGTGGCCAGGCAGCGAGCTGGAGGAGCCTTGGCGTCCACGACCGCTCAGGTATCGACGCTGCATCGCAAGCTCCTCGCGCAGCAACTGCGTCTGCCAGTACAGAGCCTCAATCTCCTGCCGCGACAGCCGCTTCGGCTCCAGTCCCTGCAATCACATCAGCGCATCGTCAATAGTAAATTGTCATTATTCCAGTCTCAATGACCGATCAGACTGACAGTCTTCAGTTGCCTGCAATAAGCCAACGGGAGCGGTAGTCCAACATGTTTCACTATAATTATGGCAATCAAGTTTTAACGGTTTAGAAGCTGGCTTTGAATCTCACTCAAATGGCTCTTATTGAAAATTTGAAACAGGAGGAAAACAAAGATATAATGTCTGTTAATAGAAGGTCGTATCTAATATTATAATCATGGAAATTGTCAGTAAAGTAACAGCAAATCGTTGACGTTGAGTGAAAGAAACGTTAAAACTCACGAAAAGTATACGTATTTAAGTTTACTGTGTAAATTTCAGCGACAAATGCATTATTTCGCAACAAGCAGGTCTTCAAGAAATTGATCGAAATGTTTGACGTGCATCTGAGCAGAAAAAGAGTACATAGGAAAATACAGTAATAGCTTTAACTCCATACTGAAAAGAGCCTAATTGGTGTCATATGATGCTGCATTTATTTGGAGATAAGATGGGGTGAAAGTTAATTGTTGTAATAAATAGGATGAATGTTGATGAAATGAGTGTAAAAAGTCATTGTATTTATTTATAAAATCTTCAAATATATTTCTTTATTAATTGAAAATAATACCTCGAAACTATCATAGGTTTCAAAGCATAAAATTTACGAAAATTTCGTGATTTTAGCGCATTCAGGCATTGAAAAAACAAAGAAGTTTGTCGTAAATCATGCGTTGTGAAGACAATTACGATCTCTCATGACAAAACTACAAACATCTATGAAGGGGACGAGATAACTCTTCCAGATTAAGGAAGAAGTAGTAAAATTGACATAGGCCGCGTCAGTTTTTCCTCGACCCCTCAGGACGGGACAACTCGTCGAAGTCAGGGAAGGGCTTGAATGCGGCCTAATGGTAAAAGGTTCCCCGCCTATACTATAAGAACGTTGAACGAATGCAGAGTGTAAAATAAAGGGTCTTTTCGTTTCTTTGTTTAAACATCACGAGCATTACAGCAACAGCTGTAACCCGCCTAGAATTTTTTGGTATGACGCAATGTGCTAACTGGACTTCCCAAAATGAATGATCCTACCGAAACAGCTGAGTACGTAACATTCCATAGTGTCTGGTGAGTTCCAGGATTGAAAAACTATATTAGTGTACAATATTCCTACAACCTCCACCTACTCACAGATGTCAATATTGTAATACTGTAATAGTGAATACAATTAAGTATGGAATTTGGCGGTACGAAATCTTGAGGTAAATTGAAAAAGACTGCAGACAGGTTAATAAAACCTAGACAGTTTGGCGGAGGTCTGGGTTTTTTTAAAAAAAAGATTAAGATTCCGGGACACCTGGCTGTGACGAGACCTGGTGCTTTCCCCGAAACATCAGCGGTAAGTGGGGTGGATGGTTCCTCCAAAATTCTAAACGCAAATGCTCTTGATTGGAGAGGACTTCGTCCCCGCTATCGAGGAAATCAAAAGATGGGACGGGGAAAATGATTACAAACGGACGCAAATTGATTTTCAGGCAGTGAGAATATAAAAACTAAGAGACTGCGGATTGGCGATTGGTATATGGGTGATGATGGATGGTGAGATAACCAAGTGCAGGATGGAGGATCAATTAAGGTCTGTGGACTGGTTTTGAATTTTTGTCCAGGCTGCAATGCTTTTTCTTGATAGTTGCGGCACATAAGATTAAATTAGCAAAGTGTTCATTTTACATCATAAAATCGAGAGGTATCTGTGATCGGAATGAGGTCTGAGAACGAACGCTGAGTTCCAGGGACAAGTTCCAGGCAAAGGAGAAGACGGTAATTACCCTGTTTGTAATCTATCTTCCGATTTCCTATTTCAAACCTGCTTATATGAGAAGGCCCTTAAATACGACTCGAGAAGAGATCTCGTGTTTCTAAATGTTAGTTTGTAAGTAATTTAATCTTTGTAAATAATCTATAAGAGATAAAAGGTCGGTTTCAAGAAAGAATTTTGTTAATAAATTATATTTTATCCATTAATAATGTGAATTTAATGCATTTACATATATATAATATTCCTTTATTCAAACCAATCTAAACCTAAGTATTCAATTCAATACAAAATATAGGTTCTTAAGTATAGGTTAAAAGACTTATTCAACTCATTTCTCGGTGTAAACTAAATTACGGTTTAACTGACATAACTAAGGTATTTTTTATGGCCAGCCTGTGTGTGGTCTTCCTCCTGTTCCGAGAACTGAGACATAACCTGTCGCTTTCCACTAAAGAGGAGAAAGAGCCTACGTAAGCCCATTCAACAATACCTTTATTTCATTTATAAGTGCAACAATTATTATTAGCCATCGTCACGTTCCAGGGATAACATTCATCAGTTGAGTAAATGCGTTTGGCGAAAATTTGATTCAACGCAAATCGTAGTCACGTTTAAATATTTCTTTCATAAAAGCCACTAACAAGTTTTCAATTTCTTCATTGTTTTTTTTTGGCACTTTATACCAATTTAGACTAGTCAAACGACTGTTGACTGACAACTTTCGTGACACATTCAAATTTGAGGTAGTACGTGATCTGTGTATAGATTTGCCTTTAGTCATTACCCCAGTTTTGGTGACCATGAACACATTCATGCCTATGCCGGGATTCGAACTCGGGACCTCTGTGATGTGAGGCGGTGACCCAGAGCCGGCGACTAATAACTACTAGAAGACACTAAATTTTTCACACTTCTCTTCTATAACGTGAAGAAACGAACACATGTCAGGAACAAGTTTCTTACAACTAATATAATCGACTGTTTTCCTTGGTTATGCCAGAAAGAAACTACTTGCGTTCTAGAGAGATAATCAATGCAATTTGGTTCGCGGATCATTTGAATTGACCGGCATGCTCTGTCAAATAATTTGAGGCTAGTTTGCTATAATAATTACAAGATACCTTCTACGTGACAAACTGTTTAGTGGAACTAATACTACAGCTTTTGCAATAAGATAGTACAAGAATAGGGCAGTTTATGACTGACGTTGAATCAGTTAATCTATGACGCATCCGATTCCCGAATAACTTTTCAATCGGGGTAAATATTCTAAATTGTATGGAAAGGATCAAAGTTAATTTATGGCATATTCAACAAAATTGTGATAAATGTTACCAACAAGATTTTTAAAAACAATGCAATATAGGACGATTCAAATAAACGTATCTTAGATGTAAAAAAAACTATTAAATATTTGTTTGGATAAGACAAGTGAAACTAAAATAGATAGCATTAGTGTTTGTAAATATATTTGGCCAGTTTCTGAGTTTGTTTTGTGGACCAAAGAAGGTGTTTTAATAAACCCGACTGAAAAATACTCACCATTGAAAGGGGGCCACCATATGACAAAATTGCGATTAAACGAAATGTGGGGTATTTCTCCACATATCTTTTTAAATCAAGTGATTTCACAGAAAATTTTAGACTCCGTGTTCAAGAGATCGTCTAAGAGAGAAGCGAGAATGATCGTCGGGGACTAAGGAAGATTATTACTAGCTAAGTGGTCGACGACGAGGAGGAATCACACGAACTCGGCACCAATCGATCTAGATTTATAAAGACGAATGGACTGAAAGTTAAAAAAAAGTTATTTCAACCCCTGGAACGCCGAAAATTGGAAATATACGATCAACTTGATCGTTAGATTGTTACGTGCAATTAACGGCTATCAATATTATAGTAATTCGAATAAAAAAATGTTTTCTTAAATAAATATGTTACATTTTTTATTGATTGCTTCTTAACATAACCTGCCTTCCCTCCTGCATCATATTGTGACGTCCGAAATTGAATTTTTTATTTAATAAATCTTGTTAATTTTCCGTTTCTCCCCTCCAACTGAAAACAGTAAATATATATCTTTCATCAGTGTGTACTAGATTTTTAATGATAGATTAAATGTGCGGGATCCTATAGAAAAGGGCGTAATAAACTAAAGAACTTATATAATGATTCATTTTAAATTATTTATAATATAAACTAATAAATTGAGAAATTAATAGTGTAATAGTTTTCTGGTTCATCTAGCAACTTGCTGCTCATTCTCAACGTTGCAGCTAATCTGTAATACATCTTAGATAACAGTTTCGGCGTTATTCACCTTACAAGTCTCGCACTGAGTCACTGTCCTCAATATATGGCGTTTATTTAAGATAATGTTTCTATTGTATAGAGGCCCACGGTTTTATTGTTAATCGTATGAAAACAATTTAATTGAAATTCAGAATTGGGTAATACCAAACACAATGGGTATAAACTATCTGAACGTATTGTCTTACTAGTAGAATGATTTTTCACTAAGTAAATTGGACACCTAATGCAGGACATTGTACCATACTTTCGTAATTCAGGCTAGCTTGGTACTTAAATCATCTGAGATTTATCGAACAATGTAATTAATAAATCACAAAAGCGCAAGGTAAGTTGTAAAATATTTCTGAATCAGTGGATTGAAAAGAAATTCAACATTATACAAAGTATCCATTATTTACACTTTATTTTATCGTTCGTTTTCAGTAATGTGATACATTTAACGACCCGTTATTATTATTAAAAAATTAGTAATCCAAAATATTTTCACATAACACGATTCAGCTCTTACTTGTGATTTGAGTGAAACGTTTGTGTTAACGTTATAGCCAGACTAATGAATAGTTTACAACATCAAGACAGACATTTAGGTATAATTAATAAAAATTAATTATTAAAAGTCTGTTAATGATTCATTATATTTAATAGAAGCCTTTGAATTTGGGTGCTATAGAAGAATGATGAAAATCGGATGCGTGAATAGAGTATCTATCTAGGAAGGAGGACTTAGGCCAAGAGAACCAAGAGAAGGGATAGATTAATAAGCCACGTTATGAGACATGAATGTCTTCAAAATTAGAATTAGAGAGAAATGAGTGGGGTAAGAACACAAGATGGAGGCCAAGGATGGAAAACACTAAAGAAATTATGGAGGATTTGCGATGTGTTAGTTATGTAGAAATCAAAAGGCTTGTGCAGAATAACTTAGCATGGAAGGTTGCATTAGCTCAGCCTAAGGACTGAATACAACAACGCAAAATATTATTTTTTATGATTTTAAATATTAATATTCATAAAATGTGTTGATATTTGAGTACCACGCCGAGGATTTTTAGGAATAGTTACAAAAACATGTAGGTACGGTACTTATTTTAATTTCCGTATTATTAATTTTTAAACAAATTAGTATCTTATTTTAACTTCCTTGTTATTAAAATAATCAGTAACTGGATCTGAAATTTTAAATAATGTCACCGCAATAGGATCTAATTTAAAATTAAAAATTTGTCACGTGATAGGAACCCAGCCTTGCTCTGTTCAGTTGCATTCATAAAAATATTTGAAGAGGCCCATAGATTATTTTCTAATTTTAGTTTTCCTTTAAGTCACTTTTATGTACTAATATAATAATTGTTTTATGTATGTTGACCCAGTCTCCTTCAAAGTATAATAGTATAATAGCTTCCAGTTCTCCTCTGAATATATTTTGATGTTCCCGTATTCGTTTCCTGCCTAATATAATGTAAAAAAATATACAAGACGATTCCACAGAACATCTCTCTTCATGTTCGCGTTTTCTTTACCAATTCTAACTATTAAGAACATATAAGCTGAGTTGTAATACCCACTTTGTGAATTTTTATTTTATAAATTACTATACTACGTTTCGTCTCTCGTTTGAGATCTCTTCGGGTATAAAAATTTAGCTGTTCATGGGCGCACTCCATGTTTCCTACGGCCAAAATGCCGATAGTTCATTATTTAAATAAAATAAAAACTGATAAAAAAGGCTGTCATAACTCATTTAACATTTATTTAACTGACACAAACTAATTATTTGGTATTACGTTTTGTTAGTCGAGCTCTACACAATCGTTTATTATAAATTTTCATTAATAATAGACTTTTCGTGATATGAAAATATCCGCATATTGGAACTATTTATTCAAAACAATATAACAGGTATGACACTACTAAGGAGTTCGGGGCTTAGCCGCAAAGGAAATGTGTGTTTCATTATCTGCGAGACAACACTGGAGCATATGTGTAAATACAGTGACCTATATCTAATATTTACGAAATAAACTGCTCCACTTTGTTTTTTTTATTCATATAAAAAAACTTTTGTCATAAAGGATGATCGGTTTGGACAATAATGAATCCACTTTTTATTTGATCAACTGTACAGAATTTAGGTTCCTGGTCCAATTGAAAATACACACAATGAAATACAACGGACTGCATGCCATACAAAACGTTCATCGCAAGGAGTTTACAAATGTCCCGCCTATTCCGTATATCCAACTGATATAACAAATCAGATTATTTAAGTATTCTTGAGAATACCAAATCGAGGACAAAACGGAGGAATTTTTTGAATAATTTCGAAACCATAAACCAGACCGCTGATTCTCAGCATAGGTCCCAAACCCCACATTTGGGGAAATTTGATTGTTGAGGGGAGGGGGGCATTTCGAAAATGTGTTCGTTTGGAGTTTAAAAACCAAGAACATGCTAGGATTACACTTGTAAAAAAGGAAAATTTGTTGGTATCTCATTTTGAGTAAGTGTTTGTTAAGTGTTGTACTTCATCTAAAGCCACACTTGAAACTTAGGAGTAATATAATCTAGCATTTACCGGAAGAGTTTTATTAACTATTAACTAATAGTATGTACTGTATTGGACGATTGCTCTGGCATCACAATGGCCATCTAACCATTAAGAACAGCGGTGAATTACGACTGAGACAAATTTTGAACTCAATATAAATTTCTCTCCAGCGAACATCAAGCGCAAGGGTCTCACTAAATTGAGTACAGTGACGTCACATTGAATGAAAACCTACTAAAAATTAAGTAATATACAAAAATCTTTTATGAAAATTATTATGTACCGAAATTTTACCATCTAGAGAAATTGTTTAAATTTAGGTTTAGGCTTTATATGTTATTTAATACTTTTAAATGTATAAATATTTAAACTATTTTTGAAAATAGTGAGTACTATTTTCTTTTGTTAGTTTATTGTTGTTAGATAATTTAAAATGCATATTTTTGAGTTTCTCGTAAAAAAATTTCCGTGTTAGAAATATTGTTGGTATCAATTATGTTTTTGTTGTTAACTTGGTTCTTTTACAATTGTGTTTATTAAAAGTAATGTGTCTTTTTAAACTTGAGAGCCGCATTTGTTTGCCGACGGCGGGCCGATCCTGTATTGTTCTCACAAATCATATAAAACCAGTTGAAGTAAATGCTTGAAATAATTAAAAGCTTCATTTAGTCCCTGCAAATAATTTTACTGATCTTCATCAATTTCTGGACGCAAACATAGATAATTACCAATCTCAATAATAAAATTGCCTGCATAAGTGTGTATGTATGATCTGCATACAAAACTAAAGGGTAACAATTTCGACAAAATTTGTTACGTGTTCTTTGCAACTTAAAATCAGCTCTGTTGGAGTGAGACTTAGCTAAAATGGATGGAGGTGGTGGAAGTATTTAACGGTCAATATTTCGATCATATAAATGCATTCTTGGATCAATTAATTTGATTGTGTGTTCTTCGATACTGCTAGCGTATAATTTAAACCCCATCCATAATCGAAAGGGAGTATTATTAGTGGAAGGGTGGAGGGGCATCACATAAACACAACAAGAAAATATTCGAGAATGGGCTCCAAACCGCTGTAATTTAAGCATCTGCTTTTAATTTTGACATTAAAAATGTAATTTTAGTTATAGTTCATCCCCAAATAGGGATTGGAAGGGCTATTTTTAACGGATGGAAAATTTCAATCAAATGTTGAACACGTGTTTTTGCCGACCCAGAAATCAACACTTTTGGGGTAAGGCAGGGCTACCACCATCTGGGCGGGGAGATGTAGAGGGAGGAAATTTTTTAATTTTCCATTAAGGCCGTCATTTCCTTCCAATATATATTTTTCTACGTTAATTAATTTGATAGCGTTTTCGCTTACTTTCTTTGCGTATAATTCCAACCACATTCAACATTGACGTGTAGTATTCATTGGGGCGGGGGTGTAGGGGGCGTCATATTAAAACAGTCAAGTTTGGTATACGAGTCTTTGAGTCTGATTCTGATATTTATTCTGTGATTTAAATTGCAGTTGGTGGAACGGGCTAAAACACATTTCTGCTTAAGTTTAATTTTAGTGATTATCAGGAGGGGTAAATTAAGTTGTTACAATTGAAGGTATTACTTGATGGGTAAAATAACCCCTTGCTCCTTGAAGCGTGTGATGGTTCGGTCGCATCTCTTACTGTCTCATGGTACCGAAGCTAATTATTACCGTGTTAAATTACTGGAAGTAATTTTGCCTTGCTTAAGAAACAGCGAGTGTTTCTTACTCTATTCCATTACCAGAAATACTTCTGACACTAAGATTACTGGTGAAAATTTTTGTGCTCTTATATAGTGTTAAGAGAATTTTCATTGTTAGTTTACTGAAGATGCTTTAGCCCCGTAATGTACCGGGAATATTTTTAACTCTCTCGAGATAGTGGGAGTATATTGTAGGTTCATATTGTAAAGATTTCGATGCCCGTTTGACCAATACTTAAATAATGTACCGGGATAATATAAATAAACACCCGGGCAACGCCGGGTTTCCAGCTTGTTATAAATAAATCACGGCATACTACTCTCAAGTAGTTATTTTCTCAAAACCTGTCAGTATTTTACCAATAGCAGAAAATAATTTTATGGACACTTACAAAAGTTTTAGTTGTCTAATATTTTATTTTTGAGAGAAGAACACATGTACTGTTCGTGAGTTTAATATAAATTGTTTAAATAAATTTCATGTAATGACAGAAAAGTACCGGTCGTTAATGTCGGTTACAGGCTTTTTAATCACAGCCCCTACGGAATGCTAACAAATCACCATAAATCTTAGATTTTTTCAATTCTCATAACACAATGTTGTTTAGTTTTCTTTTACAATATTTCCTTCGTAAAGAATCATAAGCGGGCAAAAGTATGCGATTAGTGGCTTCACGCTCTAGTTCCCATTCAATTTCTAGTTAATATTTAACTTGTAACTCCACATGAATATATTTGCCTTCATTTACAGCTTACTCATAATTGACTAGATGCGTTTTCAATGTGATAATAATGCATTGATATAATTAAACTAAAACGTCTCCCAGGATATATCAACCTGTACTTAGATTTGTTTTAAAGTGTTTCTGCAAATTTATTTAACGAACATTCCCAAATGATTTAAGAAAGAAGCGTTTTCGTGCTTGTAATATATTTTTCGAAATACTTGGCCTGACAGTAGATCTGACTAAGTGATTCTTGTATTTCAGACGAAAAGTAACATTATTTCTAAATCGATTTTGTCAATTTAAAACGTTTAAATATACTATTTTGTTAATACATTCGAGATTTGCTGTTGACGCATGATCAGAAGTGAAATTCTGAGGACCAACGTAAGTACTCGGACCTGTGTCAATGTGCTCCAGTTCGTGATACGAAACAATGTCAAATAGAAGTTTTATTAAGACAAAACTAGATGACTTTTTGCACCTGCCACAGAAACTTGGAAACAAGCACTCTAAAATTTCCAGAACTGCAAATTAGGCTAGCCTAACGAAGATGTGAATCGGGAAGTTAAAGAGTAATCGGAATATGTGACGTTCTAGAAGAGAACCCAATGTAGGTAACCTACCGCATCATCCTTTTGGTGGGGGAAGAATGTATCGAGTAAATTTTCGAAGAGAAAAGCCCAGTGATAAAACTGAGCTAGAGTCAAGTAACGAGATCAGACTGGCGAGTGTCTCATGAACATCACGTTAGCAAGTTATCTCGTCATTCCAATATGGGAACAAATCCTTGTCCAGCAGGCGGTCAAACCCTGAGTGTCACCTGCGAAAATTATCATGAACTCTGTGCAAAAGCGAGATCAAGGAGAGACATATGTGAAACTAATAGGTATACATTTTTGAATTAAGTAATGCACACCCAAATTACCGCTCATTTAGACTCAAGGTTAGTGTAAATAATTCTTTATATAGATGTATTTATTTTAAAAAAGAATTATAGTCACGATTTTAATGACGCTCAGTTAGGTTTTGAAGTCAACTATTAAACTAATTACATATTAATGTAGTAATTCTTGTATACTTTACAATTATCGTGTCTTATAATTTCAATCAAGAATGAAAATCCGAAAATAGAATATTTTAGGACTCTTTGTGAACATTAAAATCAAAATAATTAAATTAAATATATTAACATCCAGTTTTTAATTAGATTGAACAATCTTTCGTTATCACATTTGGAACTTATTCACATTTCGGTTGGAGCTGCCCTTTGAGACGACTATGTTTGAATATTTACAGATTTGGCATATTTTCATTAAAATATAACACCTGAAGAAATCCCAAATGTGGTGGCAAAACAGTGTTCAATAAATCTGTAAAACTGGTCGTTAATTTATTTAATTTAATTATTTGAATATGAGACGTTAATAAAATCAAAATAGTTGAGAAGTTCAATTACTTATAGTTATTTTGTAATCTATCATCTGTGGTCATAGATTATCGATATACTAATGTCTTAAGCGTGCCCAAAATGTGGTGTACATACGGTCTTATATCAAATAGCAACTTTTTTGTATCCAACATCACCGCCTATAGGTTTTTGAAAGTTTACGGACTAAATCAGTCACAACCTAATATATCGAGCGGAGGATCAGGAAATATGGATTTTGAAAACATTTACACGAGTACAAGCCGGAAATGACCTAGAAATTATGTTGAGATTACATGGAAAAATGTATACTGTTTCAATATATGCCAGTATTTATTGGTAGTGAGAAATCGTAACCAGTCTGTCATTGGTCTGCTAAAACACGGCAAGAAATGGACAAGTTAGTTCTGTTTATTCATTTCAGTAGACAGTGTAGTACTACTAACCTTGGGTTGATGCTGTCCGTAGATCGGTTCGCCCCCAGGACTACCAGCGGCCGTATTTGAGCTGGGGCTTCCGTCCGAAAGTCTTTGCATTTGCACCGGGAGGACATTAGGTTTCCCGTACTCGTTGGCAATCTTCGTCGCCTGCCAACCTGGCGACGCTCCTGGCGGCGCCGACACGCGTCCAGAAGGAATCTCCTGGCGATGGGGGCGTATATCCTGCACCGAAGACACGATAGTGGACGTGGATGATACGGAACTGGCGTCGATTCCCAACTGGTTCCTCCCGCGTAGGCCTGGAGGGCTGTGGTAATATGCGTTCTTTGGTATCATATGTTGGTACATGTCGTCAGGAATCTGAATGTGTATGTTCTGATTAATTCTTGGATCCTTCTTAGCATCTACGACACTTTTCTCCGACTTAATTGTCTCTTTGTTGGCGTATACATTTTCCGCTGTAACACTCTTAGGACTTGGCTGTACTTTCGAAATCGTTCGTTTCGGTTCCGACGAAACCGGAGGCAACGACTGGTAGTTCCTTTGTTGTCTCCTTCCGACGAAATGGTTGTCGTCATTGGGTATAGGTGACGGAGCAGCTGTAGGAGTTAGGCTGCGTCTGATGCTCTCCAGGCGCTCCTCCACTAACATCGATGTCTGGGGGATATTCCTGGAAGTCATTTCAGCGTTCTTCCTGGCCGGTGAGAGGCTCTTGGACCGCGATGGAAGGGGGGGCAGGGGTTTCTTTTGCTGTTGCTCATCGTCGAATATACTCGGTTCTGATTTTTTGTTCTTCGAAGAATTGTACATATTTTGTTTCGTAGGAGAATCAGTATGCTTGGACAAGAAAGCAGTTTCAACCATTGGAGGAGGAGAAGTTGAGATTGGTTTGACTCTGGAGTGATTAGAGGACAAAGTGTTTTTCTTGGAGAGTAAAGGCTTCATAGACTGAGGATCCTCCTTGGCGCTCGTGCTACTTCTATAGTATGTCGGTGTCTTTTGTTGCTTAAGTGGTGTGAAATTGAGCGTTTTACCGTGTGACCTGTCCTCGCTCTGACTTCTACGGCGAGCGTCACCGCGCTGACTGGAGAAGAGGTTTGTGGCCGGAGAAAGCAGGCGCTTGAAAGCACTACCAGATGCAGTCTTTGGTTTAGGTGGTGGTGCTTCTGTCTTGTTGCCACCACTGCCTCTTTCCGGAACCGCTTTTCGCAGTTGCGGCTGAGCTTCTTTAGAAGAAGACTCCGGCATTATGATGTACGAAGTTGTAGACTTGAGCTCTTCTCTTAACTTTTGGCGAAGTCTTTCCGTTTCCTGTGCGTCGCTATCGGAGTCTTCGGAATCGTCGTTGATCGTATGATCTTCGATTCTTCGTCTGTCGAAATCGACGGTTTCGTTTCGTGGCTTCGGTTGTGGCGGTTTTGCCGTTACCACAGTTTTCACAACTGCCGTCTTCCCGTTCTCCTCGAAGTCCTTCTGGCCGGGGTATCTCACCAACCGTGGTGGTTTCTTGGGCGGGGTGCGCCTGGTTTCCTTCTCTTCCGAAAGTCTCTCTATCAGCTGCGTCGTCCAAGAAACTTTCTGAGGTTTCGGAAGCGGCTTATGATTCTCGACGATGGCGGTATCGTTTACGGATTCCTCTCGTTTGGTTAAAGTTACAGGCGGAGAAAAACATGGTGAAGAATCATTATCTGCTTCATCGTCTGCGAATGAATCCGCGTAAGGTATATTATCGTCAGACTTGGAAGATGGAGTTACCGCGGTTTCTTCTGTGGACTGATCTGCCGAATTCTTTACGTCCAGAGGCAAGTCCTTGATCGTCAGGCTGTTGGCGCGCTCCTGTTTGACACCGATTTCCGCCGATATGACCACTGCGTTTTCTGGCTTAGGGGAGTGTGATACGACGACCTGGAACTCTGTCTGAGCCTCGGAGGCCGCTTCCTCTGCACTCTTTCGCCAGACGGCGGGGTCGGTGCCCTCGGCGAAGAAAAACGCTTCTCTGCGGCGTCGGTTTACTTCGGGGCTGGCAGCCGGAAGCTCGGATCTCAGAGTCTCTACCGTCGAGGAGCGTAACTTAGTGGACAGATTCTGCTGCAGCTGTTCGATGTTGCTATGGCTCTGCGCTAGTCTGGACTGCGCAGCAGCCTCCGAGGCCGCCTCCGCGCCGCTCGTCGTGTCGTCGTGTTCCTCCGCGTCCTCAGCGAAAGCGACTCGTTTTTTTCTTTTACCTTTTACAGGCGCCTTATCTCTCTGACCTTCTGGCCCTTCACGCTCAGTTTTTTCGATATCGCCTAAACCGTTGGTGCTATCAGAGACAATTTTCTCTGCACTCTTACTCGCTTCTATTACTCTTTTCTCAACAATCTTATTCGTATCCTTTCCTGTATTCTGTTTTTCAACACTAGATACGTCGTTTAGAGTCTCATTCACAGAAATGTCCGTTATGCCATTCACCAGGTTCTCATGGAATACCTCATCATCTGCGGGTGAACTTTCAATATTTCCTACGTTAATTGAATCTTTACTGTACGTAGAAGCTGAAAAATTTCTGATTGCGCTTGTGGTCTTCAGTATACTGCCACGGGAAACTCTGGAACTTTCGTGAGCAGTGTCTTCGGTCTTGTCTATCGGAAAATCGCTAGAGGAAATATAACTTTTCTGATTAATTACTTTTTGAAACGTCGAAGAAATATTTATCTCCGTGCGAAAGATGTTAGCACCAACTTCGTTGCTGAATTCTGCTGCTAGGGACGGATCTGAACCGTGGTTTGATTCGGCATCACCATTTACAGCCGCCTCTAATGGCCCATCTGCTTCAGATCCAGAATTGTTGTTACAATCACGATCCATGAGGGGAAAGTCCGGTTGCCAGCCTCCTGAAACAGAATAAAAATAATTTATTACTTTGTAGCAGTTAAGATACGCTAACGAGAATGTTAATTTAACAGAATTCCTTTGTGAATATGTAAATAAACCAACCCCTTTCTATTCATCAGCATATTATAGATTCGTTGCACGTAATACAATAAATTCCTTACATGTATATTGGAAATTAAAGTAACGCATGTAGTTTAAATTAATGTACAAATGGAAGTTTAACGGCAGTGATTGTTCAGATTACATTCATCAGTAAGTAATATAATTTATAATGTATCGAAGTCAGTCATCAATCTATGCTATTATAATAATATTGTCACTCAATGCATCTATTTGGATTCTTTAAATCCATTGCCTTCGAGTTAGAAATTGACATCAGAATAAAGAGACCTTGTATACAAGCAATTCGTCAGTTACTTTATGAAGACGTATTCAAATCAATTTTAAACAATAAATTTGTAAGGTAACACGGGATCGGTCACCTGATCTTATACGATCTATTACACGAAATATAAATAGCTAGATTTATTTTTTTCCTTAACAGATTAAATTGAGCGTTCCTTCTCTCGGGAGTATCCCACGGCAGGATATTACGGCCAATTTGATATATACTTTATACCGCAGACATAGCTAAAACTAACCTAACAATTAAGTACGCCGAGGACGTGGACATATTAGCATCGGAGACTGATCCCTGGAGAATAATTTATGCATGATAGTGAAATGGCTGAAAAAATGAGGAAACAGGTGAGTATTTTAAAATATTCACACGTTGCTTTCTCTATCAGAAGAGGTACGTACCCTTGAATAATACTCTAAAATCACAAACGGACGATGTGAAATAAACCTTGAAAAAAGATTAACAATACGTAAGAATAAACTCACAAAAAAGAAAATAAATTGGTTTCAAATTTAATCAAATGAATTAGCAGAAGGTCATAACTAAACAAAGAAAATAAGATACTACTTTATAAGGCCGTCTTTAAACTCACGGAGACATATGAAATATAACTGTGTGGTACTGCCATCAGCTCAAATATTGAAATCCTGCAAAGATTTCAGCATATAATATTCAGATGCATTGAAAATACATCATGCTACATACTTAACCGAATAATTCAGAATGGTCCAAATACGGCTCCAGTGAGGGATAAAATTAAAAAACTGTTAAATATAAAAATCAACTTTCACTGCATCACTACCCAAACACCTGAACTGGTATGAAAAGAGAGGATGCAAACGATGAAAATCTTCCCACCTCAGTAATCGGTTCGATTAGTATACTTATAAGAACACATTAAGTATGTAATGTGAACATAACTGAAAATAAATTATTTTATAAGTGTTGTCTTAAATACTCATTAATCATAAGCAACAGATTGTAAATATTAAGAAATTTAAAAGAAAAGAAAATTTTCTATAAACATGTATTGATATTAATGACGGTACTCGTTTAATGGTATTCATTAAAATATATTTACGTCAGAAATAGTTATAATTTTTTTATAATAACTGCATTTCTTGTGACGTTAGCTCTAAAATATTTCGTGATACTTTACATAATTGAGATGAATATACTCACAGAAATTCGTGAAACATGCAAATAAATTGCATGAGTTTAGTTTCAACTTCCATATATATGACGAAGTGAACGGTAGCTGCACATCAATTTGCCAAGAACTAAATAATCATATCCTTTGAATTATTACCATAGCAATGACACATTACAACAGTTCAGAATTATAATTGTCGCGCTATAACTTCCATGTATTTGAAGAAATGAACAATAATTGAAAATCAATTGATTAAGCATAAAATATTAGCCTCCTTTGAAATATTACCATAACAATAACTCCCGTTCTAAAGACAATTTTTAAATATGAAAGTAACTTATAAATATAAATAATTAATAGTAAATATATTAACAACTTAAGTTTATTATATGCGAACATATTGCACTTAATTTAAATTTAATGCGAAGATTGACATTGTAAATGTTTAGCTCGCTTTTTATAATTTGGTACACAAATCTTATTCCTGATTCTTAGATATTGGTCCAAATGAACACTATTGAGGGTTGATCAGTACTTCGATTTGATATACTTCATATTTGAAAACAAACATTCTTTAAAATATGTAGGCTCATCTAATTTCAGTGGAAGGAACAGACTTGATTGAATATCGTTATTCAACTGTAATATTCAATGTCAGTAGCTGAAACTTCAATTCTTGGAGTTCCTGTTCTCGCATAAAGTATTATATTTATAGCTGTTATAATTTAATTTTTTGGTCATAAAAAGTGTTTCTGCAGATAATATGGTTTTTTAAATAATCTCACCTTCCACAAATGATTACATTTTCTTTGACAATAAATGTACAATTTTAAGAGATGCAGTAATTGCTTTTTTATTGGGAAATTAGTTTGATAAATAGATACTACAGTTTTGTAAATTTAAATCAGAAAATTTCTTTTAAGCTTTCCGAATCATTGAAAAATTTTATAAATAGTGTTAAGTGGGTCGGGTCTCTCCACATAACGTTTTTTAAATAATCACCACATCAAGTATAGTTTTTTTCTTCTTTATAATAAATGAAGCACAATTGCTTTCCCAGTCTTAAAATTATGTGTCGTCAGTTTTACTTTTGTTTTCAATGGCGACTAGAAATTATCTTAATCTTAAACAAAAAATTGGCTGTGAGCGGCCCAACGTGTCGCTTTTACATCGTGCAATGTGTGCGCCGCATTCGAGAGAGAAAGATTTTTGTGTATTTTCTAAGTACTTAAAGTATATTGTTTCTTAAATAAAAAATTCATTAAATTTACAAGTTATTTCGCGCTAAACTGGCCAAATAGACGGATCAACTACCTTATTCTCATAAATGAAAATTATTGTTCATATGTAAAAAGAGCTCAAATTTCGTACGTGTGCATATTTGTGTGTATTTATGTTCCGCGAACAAATCTAAACGCTTGGAGCAATTTCAAACAATTTTTGCAAACACGTACTTTGTGACTCGGAAATCAGAACTGTCGGGGTAAGTCACGGCTTTTACTCATAAGGGCGGGGGTGCGGAGGCGGAAATTTTTAAATATACAAAATCTATTGATATTTCCGTCGAATAAATACTTTTCGCGGTCAATTACTTTTACGGTGTTTCCTGTGACATTATTTGTATCCGTCCTACCATAACGACATAAAGAACACGTAGGTGCGTGTATGTGTGCGGTGGCGGCGACGACGTTCGCGAGAAACAAAAAGTATAATAAATTAAGTAAAATGTTTATTGTATTTAAGCCTTAATATCCCCGTCATTGCCGGGCACCCAGCTAGTATAAGAATAAATAAACAGATATTTTAATAAATCATAAGTATAATCTATTGCAAGCTTTTTTCGTTTTGAAATATAATTAGTGCTATTACTTTATCAAAAACAAGTGTATGTATACACACGAACCCTAAAAACTACCACTTGGAACTATTAATGCATTTTATATGGGCCAACTATTCAACCTTAAACGGAATGACACAGTTAATTTTTAATTTTCTGTACATATGCAGGTATGAAGGCTAAACTCTCCTTAGTACAATAAATACAAAGTACATAATTTCTCTGATTTACTTTAAATCATAATAATGCTGCAAATGGCATCTTATTTCAGAACGGAAATTGAAGTTTGAAATAAGCCAAAATGGTTAATCTACTTACAGTTCAATATACTTTTAAGGGTGTACAATACAGCTAAATAACAATTTTAATAATTTGAGGATCGACCATTTTCGTAAATGGTAAAATTATTTAAATATTTAATCGTTTTTATAATTTAAATTCTAGATGGCGGGGATTTCAAAATTGTCTTGCGGGCACTCAGACCATTCAGAAATGTGAAAATACACTTACCAGGATTGTTATAAATTACTTTTGGTTACTATATTGTATGAAATTTTAGTCGTTTATACGTATAAAAGCGGAATCTGTGCTTTTATCCTATAAAGTATTCAATGCAAGAATTAGTTATAGCGACAACACGATTGTAGCACCATACCCAGACGAGATCGTTGAACATCATGTCATGAGAACAGTGTTTTGCAACTAATAAGTGGTCCATACATATCAATCTGCAGATAGAAATCAAACCATTAGCGCCACTGAAACCCCTTTCATAAGGAACCTTAACCTCGGTAATATACATGTCCAAACGAATTTCCCCACATCAGGTGAGATCCACGACTTGCCTCCATTATCAGACGTGGAACTCTAGTGATTGCATCAGTGCGGTCTCGTATCATTTTAGTAACATCATAGGCATAAACTGAAACAAAGACATTAGTCCACAACCAACTAAATAATTTAACTCCTGCTTTAAGGAGACATCAATTTTTTCAATTATCCTGAGATAGTGTGATACACATTCACGCCAAATTAAAGAAAAATTAAATCTTTTGGCAGATTCTTGCGAGAAAAAAACTCAACTATAAGGTAAATTGGAGTCAAATCTGTATATACATATAATGCAATGCTTTTAGTTAAAAGAAAAATTTGTATAAATTAAACGTTAGTATTTAATAAATATTTCCGCTGGATGGTGTTATTCAGTATTTTTATTTTATTATTCAATTTATTTTTCCAAAATGTTCAGGGACATTAGAATTTTCCGTAAATCTAATCTTTACTTTTTTCATAAAATTAACCCCATCTTTACAGGGATCAGATATAGGACAAAACGTTGATCCAACACCATCTTATGTTCAACGTTCCTCAGAATTGAGAAATTTTATGAACCTCTCTTCAAATACAAGGAAATCTTTTGAAAAACCTAAGGTTCCGATCTCAAATTTTGTGCTTGCTTTTGAGACAATGATATGACGTTTCTTCATCACAAGAATTATAAGTGACAGTATCGCAATATCATCAAAAATATCATAAGCTTCATCCATTTGTTGCTTCCAACCTGAAACGTTTGCTTTATACAGAGAAAACCGTAAGTAACATGGCCATTTTGATTATGTCGTACCAATAGACAAGAATAGTGAACGTCTAATGACTAGAACGAACGATTTCATTGTATTTAATATTATTAGTTTTCCTTCAGAATTTTCTAGTCCATTATTATAACCACATCTTCTATCGGTTATATTCTTCCTCTGAACGCAATCATTTTATTCCAAGTCAAGGTCACTCATGTGAAAAAACTGTAGTTACCATGGTCAGCCGTCACTCGCAACACATTTCCTTCTCTCGTGCATTCGAAAATTAGAATAACTTGAATCCCACAATGGTGATTCAATCTTCAATATGAACGATCCCTTTAAACATAGCTTTCGGAAATATGATTCAGATGCATAGAAATTCTTTTTAAAAATAATGAACTTCCTGTGAAATGAGTTGGTATGTAAATAAGAAATTTACAGTACACTGAGATTCTTACCATATTTCCTTCAGCTTCACTCCTACAGTGTTTTCCTCTTAACATTCAAGAATCAACTCAAATTAAACTCAGCAGAAAAACCTCATAACTTCCGTTTAAAATGCGTAATTATCATTTAATTTTTTTGTATGGAAACTTTGAAAAGTCGCAAAAAAATTCAACGAATCAAAATTAATGATAAAAACCATTTTCAAGTTCTCTGTGTTTGTAATAATAATTTATGCTATAGAAAGGAACACAAGATGTCTTGTCGTTTCAATATGTGCCTGAGATGTAAGAAATAAAATTTATTTTACAATGCAAACAATTTAAGTGTTAATTACATAGAACGTGATACATAATATTGACCAGAAAATTTGTGCCACTGGTCTACATGACGGTGATATGATGAATATTCGTGACATGTGTACTAACTGCGTACGGGTTTCTGTGGTGATATGACGAGCTAATATTATATCGAAAAACTATTCATCGTAAAATTCATTAAGCAGTTTTATACAACCACGCATATCTCTGTCCACCCGAGGTCGATGACGCTCTGTCGCAGCAGACGGTAATACCAAATGCAGTTCAACGTTCTTCTTTATTTCATGATAAGCTATCTGTCACTTCACACCCGGCATTCCAAACATTTGATGAAATTGTATTTTACTTTGTACGGATTTCATTTTTCAAGGTTGAGATACGCCCGTTTCTTGTCAAGCAGTAGTTTTATGCGTCATCATAATGGATTTATCCTTCCACCTCTACGATATTTTGTATGTTTCCAATGTTCATTATGTTTACATCACTGGCTGACTGTCCGCCGTTGCCCGAATATTTAATTATATTACATTGTGGCTTAAGTAGAGTTTAAGTTGCGTATTGAATATCAAAATTGAACTCAGTGAGTCCCATAACACCGATTTCAACACTAATTTTGATTTTCCTCCACACCCGCCCCTATGGGTGGTCCCCTTCCATACGAGAAGGAGCAGAAATTATACGCAATCAACATCGGGAGACACTTTGACGATCTCAATGACCCCTAAATACAAATATTCCACTCTTATATCGACCATTTCAGCATATTTTAAAATTTCAACCCCTTCCATAGAAGGTAGTCCTTGTGCCTTGTTTTCGAATCGTAAGTAATATGGTCCACGTGCTTAGATTTATATAGGAATCTTACACTCGTAGATACATTAATACGAAATTGTAGCATTTTAAGATAGTTGACCCATCTTAGTGTTTTCTTAACCGCGAAATATAGCCTGAGGGCCCTAGTGAATCCTTGGCTACCTTGCTATACCGTCCGCATCCCTCCTTTTCAATTCCCTTCGTGCGTTATTAAAGGGAAGTTGCCTGTTTCAGGATCACCCTCATGTAGTGTGTTACTCAAAAAAATAATAATAATGCCTGTGGGAGCTCTCTCTCTCTCTCTCTCTCTCTCTCTCTCGCAGGTATTTCTCCCCAGATTGAGTGCGGGGTTACCTTTGGGGATGCATCGTACTCTCACTAGCTATTTCAAGGTTCTCATATACCCAGGCGCCTTCGTCTGTTTTAGGAGATGTATGTACTGGGGTCGAGGACCTTGGGTAATAGTTGTCCGCTGATCCCATTGGATCAGTAGGTCAACTACATTCTAAACCTGGTGGAGGAAAACAAATGCTGCGACCCCACACCAAACTCCTCTCCTGTCATTCTGAAGTGCGTGAGAATAGTACACAATAGGAAAACCTACATGATGGAGGTTCTCTAGGGTTTTTCCTGTATCTCTTTTAGGTGAATCACCGGGTGGGATACTTAAACTACAGTCCGGGAGGAAAGTCAGCCTGATGAAGGATAGGAGGCGCTGCGAGAGTTTCTCGTAGACGCTTCAGCCCAGAGTGACTGCGGGGCTTACCTGATCATGTCGGGGATGCCTCGCACTCTCTCTGGGTACTTTTTATCAAAGTTCTCATATGCCGAGACACCTTCACCTATTTTAGGAGGTATATGTACTGGGGTCAAAGACCTTGGGCATATGGCAAGAGTTGTCCGCTGATCCCATTGGATCAGTCGGCCAATTGCCTCCTGAAATTGGTGGAGACACGGAGAAGGGAATGCTGCGTCCCCACAGCAAACTCGTCTCCCGTCATTCGGAAGGTCGTGAGAATAGTACCCAATGCCCGACCTACCTGATGCAGGTTTTCTAGGGTTTTCCCTGCATCTCTTTAGGTGAAACACCGGGTAGGATCCTTAAACCATAGCCCGGGGGCCCTAGTTAACCCTGGGCTACCTTGCTCTACCTTCCGCATCCCCCCTTTTTCAATTCCCTTCCTATGCTATTAAAGGGGAGTTGCCTGTTTCAGGATCACCCTCATGTAGCCTGTTACCCAAAAAAAAAAAGTCAGCCCTTGGCTGGCTTCCACACACAACCCCCCTCCCTTTAAAATTCTCTTCCTATGCCATTAAACGGGAGCTGCCATAACCACCATGTAGCCAGTCGCCAGAAACAAACTTTCTTCCCCGTCTATTTCCTGCAAGGTTCTTGTTGCGGCGAATTTTGAGAAGACTTAATGGCGTCGTTGTATTGACATACCAACTTCTTGAGATATTTAAGATATTTCTCGCCATAATGACTATATTTTAATTTTAACAGGCACTATTTAACGGCATGTATTTTGTTAAAGATTATTTCATAGAAAATTTTGAAGTCCACTGAAATTATAATTAATAAATCCACATTGGGCCTGTTTTCTCATAATAGCATCGAAGAATTTAAAACCCGCGATATGGAAGAGAGATCATAGCAGTCATGAAATTACGGAGATCCGTAACTATAGTTTCATTATATTTCCCAGGACTCTTCTAAATGTGTTCCAGGGAATTCCGGTGTGTGCGGCTCTCCGTCAATAAGCGATCGGTTATTGTTTCATGAAAGCAACATTCCGGCTGCAAGCCTCACCAGATTCAGAGGCAGCAGGCCGATTGTTCCAATGAAAACATATGATGACCATGTTGAGAGATATTTGGGTTTTGGCCGCTTCCCTTTAATACCTTTCTATAACAAGAGATGAGGGTTTGTTGTGATCGCGTGTTATTGTGCCACCATGTACATCCATGTACACCTTCAATAAATTGGTGTTTCAACTTTGCGTTACCCGTAGTTAGGTTACCTTATACATTAAATAATAAAATCGAATGTGTTACTTATTGTTTGGAAGGAACGACATTCTGCGGAATGAGACGCAAGGTTCAGGAGCTCGTGTATGCTGGAGCAGCGCTAAGATTTACTTTATGTGCAAATATTTCTATGAAACCTTTTTTGACTGTTTTCTTTTCTTGCTATATGTTGAAAAGGCACACTTGTTCAATTCCTGGATAGAGAGCCGCCTACGCCTAGGAAAGGCGTAGCCCTGAAGAATACAAAAGGACTCCACCCTGGCAAACAGACCTACGTAGAACCTGTGTTATTTTGTATTGTAGTTTTTAATTTAAGATATCAAAGTATTTGCTAATGAGGAAAACCTCAGACAAATTCATTTTTAAATTGCCATCCGAGTTTTATAACGTGAAAGCTCCTGAATAGCAGAGAAGTCTTTCGATTTTTGTTTTAATTTCAATCGTAATAGTCACGAAACATACGGGTTGTAAAAACTGTTCTCAAGTATTATGTGCCATTTGTCCAGAAATACTTTGGGTAATTAACTAAATTATTATTAGAATCAATAACAGATATTAACTCCACTGAAAACCCAGCTCCTAGAAATTATTTAAAAGAAATTTTGGGGATATATTATTTTCTAATTAAAGTGTTTGTTATTCAACGTAGTTGTTTCATTATACGCTATTAACTCTCTAACCATAGCATAAGTTAAGCTAAGTTATGTAGCTGCAAAATCGTGCTGCTAAATAATTAAGGCCCTATGAACTCCACTGTTACAACCATTTCGAAAATATTATTTGCATAATCAGAATGAGTGACTTTGTTTTAAGCTACTGAGATATTAATAATTAAGTCAATATGTATTTAGTGAAAAGTTGGGTTTTAGGGATGGGAGTGTCTGTGAGAGAGGCTACAAGCTTTATCAGGGGCTAGAGGCTACAATGGAGACTCGTCGACATTGGTTGATCACAATGAATATTGAAAATATAACATCTCTATTGGACGAAAAACAGTAGGAAGATAATTAAGCAGCTAACAATGAAAAAACTGAGAGACAACGTTGTTGCTTCCGTCAGAAAAACCTTGAGTTTTAACTAAGTGGCTAGCTCCTATCGAAAGCAACAAACAATTCAGTAATAAACGCTATAATCATTTTATAACTTTTTTTGACTCTTGCTTGGCTGCTTAGTTGCCTTTTTGCAAATTAAATTGGTTAACTTCATCATTTCACAGAATGTGATGGCCTAGTGAATTCCTGGTCCTAACGTTAAATACAAATATTATTATTAAAGTGTGAAAAAGAATTGTTTCAAATAATTCGGTTAAATTTCAAAGTGATTTATGATTTATAAAATAAGAAAGTTAATCCTAAAAGTTCACTCAATAAATTTAGTTTTTTTCTATTGGTATTCGTTTCTATTAAAACTAGTAACGTGTACTGTTCGGTGTTAAACTATTATTTAGTTTCGTATACTCCAGTATTTGTAAACGACTATATAAGTCATCTCTGATAATCTTTATAACATATATAAATATAAATATTTATAATTCCAAGCAATAACGGTATTTAAATCATATAGAGATTTTGTACTTGTACAACATTTGACATACATTAAATCCATCAGTCTATCCTAAATAAAGAAAACTGGTTTATATATCAATCTCACAGGACTGATGATTGTTTTGGGTTTTAAAAAAACCTTCGTCCAACAGTTTCTTTATAAAAACTAGAAAATATTTATTTTCTCGTTCTTTGTCATTTTGCAAAAAAGCTTTCGGCCACAGTTATCTGTAATTCACAATTCAATCGTATTTTTATTAGGACATTGTTTGTGTTACATATTCTAGTGTAAAATGTCAAAGAACGATACAATAAATATATTTCCCCCTAATGTTGATCAAAAACTTATTTGCAAATTAAGGATTACTTTTGTGTATATTTAGACAGTGAAAAACTAAAAAAGTTCAATAATTGGCAAACACATTTAATTTTCTTACTTCATAAATATTGAAAATTTTAATTGCATTGCCTGAAAAAATTACCGAATAATATGATTAATAATTTTATACATAATATGATTTGGAAGAAATTATAACTCCACTTGGAAATTTAATACGGAAGATATAAAACTATTTTTGTATCTTGATACTCAATAGCAGTTCATTTTTATCGCGTGCTACTACTTGCCACCACTACTCAACTACTGAAAACATAGCTGTAATTTTAACAAAAAATTTCATATCTTTTTACAAAGTCCATTTTGTGTTTCTGGGTTATTTATCTAGAATAATTTTATTTTTAATAACTGTATATTATTGTTCAGAAAATAATTTATCGCAGAAAAGTATGATTGTCTTTAGAGGTCTATAGTTTATTTTTTCCTGCGTTTATTAACAGTTGGCTGGTTCGGGGTCTTCCCCCAACATCTTGTTTTGTGGTAGTTAAGCGTTTATCCAATTCCCCCCATGCTGTGTTTCGCTGCTATTTGCGGATTATGCTCGGAAATTACTAGCCTCGCCTTCAAATACGTTATTTTCTCTACTACGCTTGACCAATCGCTGAACAAAATGGCTCGATTCTTATCTCCGTTATTATAAGGTCGTCTTCGTGTGTGATAATCCGAGAACATTTTATTAACCATATATTTACACTGAGGTTGACAGAAGGGTGGGAAGATTTGTGGTAACGGAGATTATATTCTCGGAAAAAGCTCAGAAAACATCAAGATAAGAAAATCAGCTTGTTATATAATATCGTCAGAACTGCGTTTGTTTCTACGTTTCATTTTAAGCAGTGCTAATTGTAAAGCTCAATTGTGGCTGTTGACATCTCATTTAGTTTGGATTTGATGTATGTTTTATATTATATTTACAAACAACTCATTTCAACAAATCATGCAATTTTTATATTTCTGTTCTTTGCATATCAACAATATAGAACTATACAGGAGAATAATTTGTTTTTCATCGCTTCCTCCTAATTTTTACAGATAGTCACATCATTCATATATTTAACGTAACTGTTGCATTTAATTCTCTCTATATCCACTTATATAAATAATTTGTGTCAATATTTTATATTAAACTACGAATTTAATTTTTGTTTAATAAGACCTTCCTTATGTACACTAAAATGATTAGCCCTAACATATAATGAATGGGCATGGGAGTAATAGGCTGGAAGGCGATTATGGAGACCATTTATAACTTTTGATATGGTCCCACATTGCTATAGAAATTTTCTCACCTCATCATATATATTTTCTTATCAAAATTTTGAAGGTTTGTGAAGAGAATCTCTCAAATCCTACAAAATTCAAAACATACTCATGCAATTGTTCCACTTGATGGAAGGAACAAACATAGTCGATTCTGATAAAGCACTATACAAATTCTGATAAAGGTTGACAGTAATAGATAAGTGCTCATTCGGAATATTCCTCTGATGCATAGTTCAATCATAGCTTTTTTTAATGTACGACAGAAATATATTTTCTTATCCTCGTTCCCCAATAATAGAAGTGGGGGTCCTAGTTTCCGTCACGAGCATTTAAAGGTTTATTAATTGATGCTTATCATACCTGGCAAACGATTCTAAAAGATGACATTATTTTCTCGGTTCTTTGAGAATTATAATCGTAGTATTATTTTATGGCTTATACTTTTCATTGGTACAAAATGGTATTTTTCATCATGTGTTATTTTAATTTCAATTATTTCCTCTATATTAAATTTTAAGAGAATTAGAATAAATTGTCAGGACTGGATTGGTTCTATTTAGAAGCTAAAGTTCGATTTTATATATATCAGCTTCAATATGTAATATAGTATTTCAGGTTATGAAAATCGTGCTAGCACATTATTCTCTTCTCTATGTTCCAGGACTTAAATAACTAAATTGTAATCTTAGTTAGTTGTTAGTAAGTCAGTGTCGGTAAAATTTATATAAAATCTATTGCTTAATTTGTTTTCTGTTTCCCAGTATTTTGAAAGTTATTTAACACAATTCCATTTTGTAGTAAACCACATGTGCTAGATATTAATTCAGACTCAGTTTACATTTAAAGAAGAATTATATTCATTTAGTATACGACTGGTCGCATGGGAGGATACGTCTTTTATTCCATTTGCGATGGGAACGACAAGAAAGGTTGGAAAAATGGTGACCTGAGTGAGATTTAGACTCTTAACACTATAAGTGTGAAATATGCGATGACAAAGAGATGCGAAACTATCCGTAGACTTGGAAGGACGTGTGCCGCGCATACATTATTTCTCCCCACCAATGGACAGAATGTTGATGATTTATTAAATTCGTGAGCAATTAGAGGCGTGTTTCTTTCCAAAGTATAAATTGTGATTTCTGTTCCAGATGGAAACGGGAAATGGTGTGATGACGGAAAGAAGAGAAGAGAACAGTCCGCGCGGAGAATCAGAAGAGTCCTCTCTGTAGACTGGGCAGTATGCGTCCAGAGTCTTTAGACACTCTCCTGGGAGTATCATTTCTCTGTCACGAGATTCGAAGTGGAATCTACCAAACCATCCTCAAACACACCAGCCCATGTGCAACTAGTTGCCGATTCCAGCCGTCTGGGAGCACAGAGGTAATCAGAAGACCACAGCACCGGGATCCTGGCTTCATCGTCTTCCACCACCGAACGAGCGTCCGAGACAGGGCAGTCAAGAAGTTATCGCACAGTAAGAGACCAATTACCAAATGCGCTCACGATGACGCGGTAATGTCGAGGGTTTTGAGATACTTTTACATTCTGGGGTAGAAAATTTCGTTTTTTAACTCGCGGTATGTCTCTTTTTTTAATTTTCAATATATAATTGCTTGCAATTTTCCAAACAACCACGGACAACTTGAGTCGGTCCATGTGACTAGTTGAAGCCAGTTTAATTGATAAATATTGTAAATTGTGTTAACAGTTTATTTTATTATTTTTTAAAATACCATAATTTTAGTAAATGCGTTACACTTTTTGGGGACAATATACTCGGTATCAAAGTGAATCATATTTAATATCTTCATTAGGTTGACCCCTACCCCAAAATTAATGTGGTGAATTCATCAAGTTACCAAATAAAGGAATTGTAAAACCAAGTAAAAACAAACACCACAGTTTATCGTTCAGTTTTCAGTATTAATTATTGAATTTCGTCCATTTGCCTTGTGATATTATTTAACAATTATTACAATATTATTTAATCTATTTACTCCTGTAATCCTTGCAGCACCATCGGAACATACCGATGTGGCATAGCCTCAATGCAATAATAAATTTAATTATTACAGATTTTGACCTGCTTCCAAGTGCGAATTGCGACACAGACCAGTTC
The DNA here is from genome assembly GCA_034510155.1 of Eucriotettix oculatus. Taxonomy (NCBI): domain Eukaryota; kingdom Metazoa; phylum Arthropoda; class Insecta; order Orthoptera; family Tetrigidae; genus Eucriotettix; species Eucriotettix oculatus. The sequence continues at coordinate 155,893,524 of CM067377.1, forward strand.
CTCTGAACGTGTTTACAGTCAGTTTCTTTTTTGCGCTGCTGACGAGAAATCCGATGTTGGAGAAGTGTTACCTTACAAGCTGCCGGCAATGGAGACACTCACGAGAGAATATACTCAGTTGTTGGAGCAAAGTGCAAACATCGACACACTTCTTCGCCATGACGTAAGAGGGGATACCGTGTCAACAAAGACCTTCGCACCAAACTTGATTTATCTTGCCCCTTTCCCGTCACGATCCTCAGACAAGGCAATCCTTTTGTAAAACAGTTTAATACTCAGACTGCTTTTTCTCGTCTCTCAGTTCACCAATAACACAAAAACGTTAGAGACATTAAATTCCTAGCGGCTATCATCTCATTATTTTCTGATAAATATATTCATGGTTCGTGAAAATCTATCAACAAAGTCGTCCAACTCATAATTGAGAGCATTTGACCTTGAAATTCTAATTTTGGTTTTCCCTCAAGTCATATTACAGGGCTGTTGTCGGAATTTCTTCCTTCTACTTTTAAGTATATCTGAGAGTATTATTAAAGTTTGTCACTCAGTTCAATTTATACTCATTTTCTTTGATGCGTATATAACTTAAAACCCACTACGTCACATAATGATTTTCGATTAACAGACCCAACGGACTTTAAAATGTATTGTTGTCTCGCATCGTCCGTTATATAATAGGAATTGAACCTCCAATGTAACAAATTCTCGTTGAAATGCAGAATAAGTCAGTATTGAAGTGCCTGTGGTCGCCTTGTTCCTACGGCGACAGCGTACAAACAGAAAATAGGAATTATAAGCGCTCAGAATAAGGTTTCAGTATTAAAACCCTAGTCTACCTAACGTTCCTCTGCGACTAAATTATCTCCCAGAGACAAATTAGAGAATATAACTACTTGTTTGCATGTGTGAAAGAAGAACGGTTTATAGCCACGATGAAACGCATCCTCAACTTTAGGCATGTCAAAAAGTTTTTTTCAAAATTATAGCCACTTGAGTGTGTAAAATTCATAAAAATATTCGCCAAAGCATCTAGGGAAGATTATACTTTACGGAAGCAGCACTATCAATAAAATAATAAATAAGCGAAATAAAGCTTTGACTCAAACTAAATAATTTAATTTACAATTATAGATAGCTGCACTACATACATATAGAATAAATATCCTATCAAAATATTTAGTATAATCAAATAAAGAAAAATAAGCAGCGTTCCTTGGTTTTATGAAGCTGATATTTCTTCTCCAACTTTGGAGGAGGACATTTTGTAGATTTTAACGTAACAAAAATATTAGGGTTTCTATCTCTAAACTACCAAAAATATTGTATCGTCCCGTTCAAGTGAAATCATGTCAGGAACAAAATGTCGTGTTCAATTAAAAAATTTACTTGCAAATTAGTCAATTTAAGTAATTAATATAGAATCCTTAACGAAACATGGAACTGCGATAAGAGTTTTTCAGAATAAGGAGCAACTAAAAATCAATTTTAAAACTCAATAAATGTAGTCGTTATTATGCAAACAAAGACTACAAAGTGCGGAATCAAATAACATTGAGAATAAAATCCGATGTTAACACACATTATAAGTTGAAATGTTATCTTACGTGGTGCAGCGGATTAAAAGAGAATCAAGCGTTGTCTTTTACAGTCTTGTTCACTTTTACTTCCACTCTTGAAATTTTTACAGTAAAAATAATATGAATTCATATTTCTGACACGGATGAATAAGAAGTGTAAAAATAGACTCAGCTACTATTTTGGTACGTGACAAGGAAAAGGCACATGAAATTGATAAAAGCTATGCTTTCATTGTGAGACGTCACATAGGATGCTACATGGCATTTAACATACTGCAGAAGCTTTATGATGCACTCTGTCATCTATAGTTTTCATCAATACGAAATACTGAAGTTCTTTACATTTCAAAACTCTTAATTGATGAGCCTAGAAGAAATATTTTTGGACGAAGATGATGATCCTTTGAATTTAAATGTAATTAATTACAATTATACGAGTGTATTGAGAAGCGTGTACCAAATGTTTGCTCTTTCTCATGTTTGACGTACTGTTAAACATATTAATAATCTGAGGATTTTCGTAAGTGAAATATATGGTTATTAAAGATGGAAGGCTCTCTCGGTGAACTGAATGAAGAAAATCTTCTCGGGTTTCCCGGATAATGTTATAGAACATCCAGGAAGACTATGGCAGAGATATCCGGTGAAAATTTACTGTTCTATAACCGGGTGGAAGCCCCAGAAGCTTTTCTTCATTCAGTTCACCGAGCTTTAATAACCATATATTTTCCTTACGAAAATGCTTTTTTTAAATCAGTCGAACAATATTGAAATGACTATCGGTCCAAGTTTAACGATAGGTTTGTTCTGATTATTTTAAATTATTAAACGTAAAACGTCTGTGACCGCAAAGTAAATAATAAAATTAAATTATGATGTGACAATTAAAAATATTATTTTCACATCATAACAGTTTATATGAATGAGATAACTCTATAGGTTCAAAGAATAAAACATGGTTGAGAATGTGGTCGACAACCAAAAAGAAAAAATCTAGCACTGCAGAGTAAATTGTAGCACATAAATTTTCCGCCTATCACAAGGTTAAGTAAACAACAGTTGCAACGTCGCCCTTGAGATGGTATTACCTCGAGGAAGCTACACAGCTACACACGTCTCCTCTTCGCTATGGACGCAAACAATTATAAAGTTTATCATACATTGAAATGGGTAGCCTTCAAGACAAAATGCTTTTCAATACACATGCACCAATTCCTTGCGTTTTCCGAGTGTTTCATAACTGACTATTATTTTTGTTGATACGTCAGAAAGAATTCTTATGGAACTGGCGCGATGTACTCCCAAAATAATTTTCTGTCTATGGAAACTCGACGAAAAAATCGTAAATATATATTTGCATGTAGCTTCTTGCGAAAGAATGTCGACGAAAAGGCACTTGTTAGCTTTTATCTTGCATTGATCCCTCGCCACCGGTCACTTATCAAACACTCCACACGCGGTTCATTGTAGTTTCTTTTCCCGTCACCGAATGGCAGCTCTACTTACGGTCTCCGAATTTGTACAGCGCTCCAAGCTCACACGTCTGATCTCAGTTACTGCAACGAGCATTCTACGCCATTTTCGGAGATAAGGTGTCTTATCTCACCTATTTGCTGATAGCGTTCTTGGGCGTGGTTATCTGGGACAAACTCTTCTTTGAAGAAGCGAGAAACGACTGAGCCGCGGTCCCTCAAACTAAGAAATTTTTGTACCTCGCTTGCTGAGATCTACCAAAAATGTAAAGCTGACCAACTAAATATACACAATCCGAGAATAATTCATGAGCGAAAGTGGAGCCTGACTGTTTCCCTAAGGTAAGCCAAAAGCACTTAAGCTCCTGTGGGAACGATTAGTTGCCAGTCGAGAGTATTATCGAAGCAGAGAATATATGTCTTAATCCAGCTTACGAATGTTCTCCCGTGCAGTCTGGAAGCATTTGTTTCATCGATGCAGTTAAGTTCAGCATATAAAACATGCATCTATCTCTTAATAACTATATTGGAATGTTAAACTGATGATGGTTCGAAAGAGATAAGCAGTGTAAGTCATGTTGAAGTTAACAAGAAAGGGAGAAGAACACAGCCAATTGATTATCTCCGGTTCTCCCGTTTCTGTGCTAAAAAACTGACATCCTTCAGAGGTCTGGGTCGAATTCTGTAATATGAGTGTTAGGCTCCTTTGGTCAAGCTATAACTTCTTCTCCCCGAACACTGAGAACGTTGCTTTGCAAAGACATCGGAACAGTAATCTACATTCCTTCTCTAGGACTTCATTTAATTTCCTCATTAGCCTTGTTTCCCCGGTAAATGGTCTTCAACGACAGGAAGTAATTAATTACAAATGCTGCAAGTCTGTCTCGCAGATGGGTTAAGTTACATTTTGTACCGAAAACAAAACTCACAAGACAGTTGGTAGTCGGGAACAGTGAAGCCTAGTTCGCTAGTTGGGACGTCAGACAAGACAGTTGAGCTGAGTAGTTGCGAAAGTCTCGAATTGTTGTAGTGAAGTAACAGTTGTATATCATGAAGTAAGATGTAGTGAATTAGGGCGTTGCCCAACAGTAAAAGTTAATACTAAATTTAAATAGATCGACGGAATCGGGAATAGTGAGGCGTCAGAATCTCTGTTGAAACCCCATCTGTGCGTCAAGACGGCGCGAAAGGCCTGAGATGTAATAAATATTAGCCGCGAGGAAACAACAGCTGGCATGACATTGACATGGGGGAAAATCAGAACGACGAGTCCCATTCCGGCACAATACTGATCACCGCGGACTGAAATATTTGAATTTGATTGGAGAAGAGTGGTCGGGCGACGAGGTGGACCTCATGGTGGAGAATGGGGAATAATGAAACTTAAGCTCAGAGGAGACGTTACACGAGAGAAATTAGTCGTCGATCAGACTTCGGAGAAATTAGTAGCTGAACATACATCAGAGAGAGCGTTTGATTTGAATAGGGTCAGACACTTAGAGGAGTCGGTTTAAGTTCAACTTAGATGCGAACTTAGACTAGCCTTATGCAAGTTCCAAGCGCAATCCAACATAAGAAGAATCGTGCAAGTCCAATGCATGATTAAAAGTAGCCGCCGGTTATGAGAAAAAGTAGCATCCCTATGTACCCGCAAATCGGAGAAGTACTATAACCTAGTCATTTGATTGTATGTTGCTAGGAAGGAAGGAGAAAGCTACTCCAGCGACGCGAATTGCTGGAAAATTATATGTGACCGCGACGATTCTGATGTCTACAAAAACAACAATCAGTGCGGTTTAAGGGGATGCGGAAGGTAGAGCATGGTAGCCACCGGCTGACTTCGGCCCCTGGGCTATAGCTTAAGGATCCTTTCTTGGACAACCACCACAAACAAATTACAATGCTTACTGCAAGATTTGTGATTTAATTCGTTATTCAACAATCTGAGTGTCCGGTTTTTGCTATTTGGCTATTTATTTGTCAGTATTTCCACGCCAATGGAATATGAATGAATAATTGTAAAGATGTAAAGAAAAACACCTTCAACTTCAAGTAGATTCTTCGTGATACTATGCAACTATTTTTTTGGCTAACGTTCGAACAGGATTACTTTTTCTGAGAAGTACGACCATCTAGGAGGTGGGTGGCAATTATGCAGACTCCAATCGTGTTGTGCAGATGTGGCAACATGGTACGAGACCAAGGAGCGCAGACTCATTCGGACCGTCACGCAGAAATTAAAATACCACCTGTATCTGTGAAGCGAAACCTTTACTTCATTTCCCTTCTCGAAATAACGAGAAGCATTCAAAAATTGAAACACCTCCATCGAATTAAAGATATTTAAATTTCACCATCTTGCCCAGAGTGAGTTACGGTATTCCAATATGTAAAAAAAAAGTTGGTACATAATGATGAACAGGAACAACGTGAAAATGAGAAACTAATTCGTCAAGTCGATTCTTCACATGAAAACAGGACAACTACTTCTACGAATTACAATAACTCAGAAATTATATTTAAAGTCATTTCTACGAAAAAAATTCTATTCAATTAAATATTCCTTTATTTTGTTCTGTTAAAGGAAACTTTGGCACTTCTCATTCTTAGTTGTATGGAAATGTTGTTTGATTGTAATTTATTTTACAAATTAAATATTGCTATTCAAGTTGTATTTACTTTCATTTAAACAATTCACTATTCCTATGAATTTATACCTACCTCGCACACAACGACGATTGCATTATTTTATTTATTTATATGATGGATCAACCAATGAATAATGTATTCAAGCCATTTTAGCTTTAATTTCTAACAACCGATTATTCAACTTATTAAGAATTGAGCATTGAAACAGTCACGACATTTTATACTTCCATGAACACACACATATGGTATTATATATATATATCCATTCACATATAATTAGTGCACTGAAATATCTCAAATGATTATTTCTATGAGAATTCATACAAATCGTAATGAATAATTTCCATAAGCTTTGACTCAAAACCAAACAATTTTAATGAGTTGATAGAAATTTATATTAGTAGGAATTTTTGTTCTGCATCCCTGATTTTAAGAGTGAACTTAAATCAAACACTGTTCGATGACATACTAAATTGGTTCCATAGATGTTGCAGTACACTATTTCCATTTTTAAATAAAACAGCAAATTCACGTGTTACGCGGGAAGGCGCTACTTGCGTAATTCGCCATCAAGACAACGCGAACAATTCTGCGGTAGTTGGAGTTCCTTTGACACTGGATACGCACTTCCGAATGCGGGAACAGTGGCTGTTCTGGCTTCCCAACGGTGGTCGAGTGTCCTGCCTGCCCTGTCCAGTCGAAATCCGAGGAAGTCGCACGCAATTCGACACGGGGCAGCTTCTCAGAACTTGCGAAAATCCTCCTCTTTTGGAATGTGGTTTTTTAAAGGGATATGAATTGAATTTTTATACAATAACTTTGAAAATACATAAATGGTTTAATTTTAATACTAAATATTATTTTTTGTTTCAAGTCGCACCAACAGCTAACAAAGGTCATTACAATTAGGGGAACATATTTATATGGGTATCCGAGTAGGGTTACTCAAACAACACATAGTCCAAGCCCGTGCTAGGATTCAAGCTCAGGACCTCTGTGGTGCGAAGCAACTAATATTCAATATCCTCACGTGTAAATATATTCAAACGGGAACTATAATCCAACGAGAATGCCTGTTATACTCTCGTCTATGATTGGGATACAATACATACTTAGGCATGTTTACTTTTCCTGGGCCTTTAAATTATCCTGAAAACAATTTCCTAGTACAGAAACGGACGACATGCCAAACTGATCAGCGTATTTCTCGTACCGCACGTTGAGATTCTCCTAATTTAAAAAATAAATAACTGTGCATTACGTAAATTCACTAAAGTCTTCATAATAATTTGCCCCATCACCAAGTATCGGTCTCTTTCGTCTCTATATAAGCATCTCTCTGGTTATCACGGTGGCTTCATGGCCCTTTCCAGGTCCCCATCACCACATTGTGCATGAGTGGCTTCCACGAGTTTCTTGTGCGGCCTTCATGAAAGCTAGCACAGTGAAACCTCGGTTTTCGTCAATAATCCGTGGGTTGATCCGCTGGGTACACTAAGTGTGTAACGACTGGGGGAGGAGTATCTCAATTTAGCTAGCAGCCATACAAGAGCGGATTTTCTTTCTTTTTATTTATTTTATTTATTTAAGGTCGCATAAACTACGAGGTCATTAGCGACCGAACTGACTCAAGGGTTACAAAAAGTGAAAATTGAGTATGTTATATTGCATCAAAACAGTTTATTGTTTTCAAGAATTTGATCACACTTTCTTCGTGGTCCGGTGAGTGGTTGATCCGGTCTTGGTTGTCCTCTCCGAAAATCCGGTGTCTATCTTCGAGACATTTACTGCAGCCGTTGATAGTGCTCCATGGTGATGATCGTGTTGCAGAGATCGTAGGTTGGAGGAAGACTGTTTCTATATATGTGGGAGTGTGTTACTTCGGAGTGGCCGGATCTTACTCTAGAAAGGACTACTTGATCTCTTCTGGATGCCTTTTCAGTGTGGAGGATAGCGAGGAAGTTGTAAACTAATTTGTGGGTTGGGCTTAATTTTAGAAGCGACCAATTTTTCTTCCAGAAATGGGCTATTTTTGTAAGGGCGTGTTTCCATACATCCGAGAATGTGTTAACGTAATTAGTAAGAGGAGAGGTGGGAAGATGGGTGGCGGTTTTTGCTAGCTGGCCAATACGATATTCTTTCGTGTTGTTTGGAGCTTGTGATGATTGCGGATAGTTTTTGGGAGTTGTCTTTGGTGATAGGTTTTAAAACGGAGAGTGAGTCTGAGAGGATTAAGTGGTTCAATTTCGTCTACTGAGTTGAATCGAGATTGGAGTAATACAACAGGACCTGTGAGCGTCTCCTTTATTTCTGTCTAATTTAAATCTGCCTCTTATAGTTAAAAGTTTTTCCACTCTTACACGACCACTTCTACGTCGCGATTGATTTTGTATCTCTCGGCTTAATACATCCACTAACACATTACAACTGTATCTCCATTTACCAAATATCACCCGCACCCAAAAAAGATTTTCGCTGGTAATTTCGCAGAACACAGCTTTAATACAAATATGCATGACATACATTCTGGTATGTATATGATTCTTTCCAGACATTATTGTGGTAGTAAACCATATTAGTGATTTGTCACCATTGATAGATAGTTACAATATGACAGACGGAAAAAGCTCGTTAAGTTACTGCACAATCAGGCCTTCATTTATGCCTTGCGTTCACGCAGAGATATGAGAAGGATACAATTCAAAAGAAAATAGTTGTTACACGATACATATGTAGTGTAAATATGAGATGTCTCCTATATTATGTACGTAATGGTTTACTCAATCCATCAACCGTAGACACTCTTGGTGCTAAATTTTCTTCCACATAAATCATTTACGACGCTCCGTAAAGAGTTAGGATTGTTACTAAAACAATCTCCATAATTCCGTTCCAATAGTAGCTAATTTACAGTACATTTTACTATGTATTAAATGCATGTAATCTTGTGAGCCAAAAACTCAAATGGCTGTTCAAGAAAATAATTTCAAATATATAATAAGTGGCTAATAATTATGCTGTGAAATTAAATCCAACGTTCATGATAATTACTTTTAATAACAGAATTAGTTCAAAAAGTTGAATGAAAGCGACTATTATTCTACCCCAACTCGTTTATGGATTCTGGTGAAGTGTGAAACATATCTGTAATTAATAAATGGTGGCTGATGGAAGCAAGCATTATCTGTTTTTACCATTAATGCCATGTGGTACGTAATCTGTATGTGAACAATACTCTACTTCCTTTTCATTGTTTCATATATCACTTGTAATTTTAGAGATTTCATATTATCCCGTTCATAAGCTTCGCTGTGTTACTGCTTTTATTACCTGACTCTTTAGGAAATATGAAATGGAATTGAGCATGTTCACATTATGTGTAAGTATTAATTTGAATTCTGAAATATTGTACTCACATAGATTGTTTTCATGTGTGATTTCCTTCTTTTTATTTTGCAATAATAAATTATATGAATTGCATAAAGTAATATCGCCTTCATTTTAGCATTTATTTGACGTGTTGCAACTCACAATTTCTAACTCAGGCTTAACGGAAACAGTACATAATTTAATATAATATGATTAATATTTATATTAGCAAACCCCCGCGGCTTCGTTCCCGCCGAAATAGTTATTTCTATTTAGCCCTAAAAACGAAACAACAAGTCCAGAATTTCCATAAAGTTGAATTCATTGAATATATAAAAAGTATGGTATCATCTATAGTTGTCCGCAGATCCAATTGGATCAATCGGAAAACTGCATCTAAAACTCGTGGATATATAAAACTAAACTACCACCAAAAATATAATAAAATCATCTACTTGAATCTTGATGATGGGAACTTACAGAATGTCTTAATTCAAACTTCGGCATTACGTATCGCAATCTTGTATTTTATTTTAATCCGCATCAACAGCAAAGGTCATTAACGATTACTTTGTCATTTCGTGCATCTTATCTTCATTGTAAGGGTTTCTCGATTTGGGAACACAAAGACATACCCAAGTCCTTGCCAGGAATCGAACCCGGGACCTCTGTGGTACGAGGCATTGACGCTTGCCACTATGCCACTTGCTTAAAGTGACAAATATAATAACGTGGCTGCAGAAAATAGGAAAACAAGTTATAAGCCAGAATACAGATTTGCATCTAAATAAATTATCATTGGTATTACAACTGTATATTATTTGATGTTGTAAGAAAGTTTACTTTGTATGGAATGCAACTATTCTTTGAAAACATAACAACGTTCGAAAATTAAGCTTCTTCTCTTTGAGCTTCGAAGTATCATTTTCAATAAAAATTTTAAATTCTTTAAGTGAATCGCATGACTATGTAAAGTAAGTATTCCTAATTCAAAAAGTTCCATCTCTTTATTGTAGCGCAGTAGAACCCTGCCCAATTTTAATTCCAATTTATGGAATTTTAAATTATATAATAATTTAAGCAAGAGAATCTCGCTGGCCGGGGAAAAGGGGTTTTTTCCCGGCGCCGAGAAGGCGACTCGGAGATATACCTGACCGCGGAACAGTTGAGGTGATGCATCGATAAGTGAAAGAAGGATGTTGAAAGCAGTGTAATTCGAAGTTGAGTAGCAGATTCAACTAGAAGGCTAGGCGGTGAAGGAGTAAAGCGTTAACAACGAGGAAAACAACGAGGAAGAAGAAAGAAAATATGAGTTTTCCTCAATTCCTGCAGCACGAGTACATACCTTTATTTACCGGCAGCTTCGGGCTTAACCCGTACAATGAAAGAAGAAGGAAATCAAATCGCCAAGACGCACAGGCAAAAGAGAGGTTCGTCCAGTGAACGTAAACTGCTGCACGTTGTTACCCAAATAATAATGTAACCATGGACACTTTAAAATCGTCCCCTTTAATTATTTTTTACGTATTTGTAATCTTCGCGCAGGACCTCATTTAAAATTATGTTTTTTATAAAAAATAAATTTTTATATTATATTCTAAAGTAAATTCATTTTTAAATAAAATAATAATACCCCCCTCATTATTTACATTATATTTGACAAAAAACATGAAACTGAAAGGTGGTCTGCCTTTATAATGGGATAAGACAATTATAGAAACTTCTTTCAAATTAACTGCTTTCCTTGCTAATTGATTGCTGCTTACGAATCCGTTAAATAAAACGCAATCGATTTCTTATTGGCATTACAAGACAACCTACAAGTTTATAATATTTGAAGGAGGAAACTTATTGGATATTTATGTAATAAACGTCAAGTAAAAGTACACATTATTGAACATTTGAGCAAATGGAACTGTCCGTCGTTTATGTGTTTTCATTGTAAATTGCATATTGTCGACAAAGAGACCACTCTATACGTTGGTAGGATTGGCTTTCTTACTGCCGGTTGCCTACAAACGCATTTCTTTTGAAGATGTTAGATACGTCACGTTCGTCTGTCTGTCGGAATCTCCGCAAAGAGACAATTACCGCGGCGGCTTGGGACTGAAATAAATGAATTTAGAGTTAATTACTAGGTAGACATTACTTTTGATCGTAAACCTTTTTATACTTATTTACCTTATACTAAAAGTTAGGAAGTGTTTGAGAAAATTTTGTAAAGGAAGAGATCCTATTGGGGTGGATAAATTGTGTTTTATGTTTGGATGCATTATAGACAATTTTACTATCATTATTGTTGCACATTGAAAATAAAATGATTATCGGCATGCCACACGGCATTGTCGATATCTGAGACGTCATATTGTATTATTGCAAAAGCTCTACAGAGTAGACTCAAGCGCAAAGAGAAAAAAGCGTTGCCATTAGTTGTAAATTTGCTTATCTCGAAGAAAGTAGAATCGTAATTGATGGGAAATAAAAGGTGCTAAGATGGACGCGGCTTCTAGAACGTGGATTAGAGAACACCGTTGCGGACAGCGCTCACTAAATTCTTCCACTATTTGTAATATTAGTAAAAAAATATAATTGCGTATCATTGAAAAAACAAACAGTAATTTTTTTTAGAAAATATTTAGGAAACTTGTAACTTTTCCGCGGAGTGCAGATTTTTCAGACCAACGAGCATTTATATAATGAATAAAAAGTTCCTAGGATTCCACCCGGGCCGGGAATCATATGGAATGAAAATATGAACTTCAAAAAACATATAAAATATCGTTGAGAGTAAAAAAACGACTTCTGATATTAAAACTTCTATCGTCCAAAAACTGGGGAGTAAATAGAGTACTCTAAGGAAATTAAATATAATCAAAAATGATGCAATGAGAATTGCCACGGGATGTCAGAAAATCACTCCAATAAAGAGACTGATGATGGAATACAATGAAACTTCACTAGCACTGGCAAGGAGAACCAATATCGTTAGACATGCACTGAAGGCAAGGGAAACGCCACACCAAACCATAAGAGACATGACGTTTTTCCCTCGCCACGTCTCTCCGCAGCCTCCATGAACTCTGTCCTAAATACATTTCAACCTTGAAAACCTTTTAAGAAACAAAAAGCTGATAATTCCAAATTTAGAACATTGTACCTTTCCTTTAGTTCCGCCTTGGAGAATCTCTCCCCCGTCAGCAGATACATCGCTGCTCGAAATTAAACGGAATTGAGAGATACAAAAGTTGAAAGAATAAACGAATAAATCCATGGAAAATAATTGGGAAAAAATCAAGCAAAAATTTGGGAGTTTCTTCAAAGACTGTGATTCTAAAAAAATAATTCACTCTAAGTTTTTTTCAAGAAGATATCAGATAGTGCTATCAAGAGTGAGAATAATGCATTCAAACTTATACGCCAGCAAGATTCCTCTTTTTGTCTCCGCCTGATTACTTCAAAGCTGTGTGGCTCAACTATCACGCGCTCTCCAAACATCCTACTTACTCAATTCTCCATGTTCAACTCATCGAATTTCTCCTCCACGACAGCCGTGTCGTGAATAAAACACCACGCACCCTCTAGACTTCTTCCTTCTTCAAATAGCCATGCCCGACTGTTCAAATTTCTCTCATACATCCTCGCAGGTCATCTGCTTCATTCACCCCACCATGAGATGCATGGCGGATCACCTGACCCTCAGCCTCCAATCAAAATTCAGCTTAGCCCGCGGTTACTTAATTCTGGCCTTCTAAAAATTCCTGGGGTCAAAGATTTTTAAGTCCCCAAGCGGTGTTTTTGGCACGTTCTGAAACCCTATATCTCGCCTCTCTGGCGCCTTTGTGTTTACTTGAATGGTTGGGGAAAGCTTCACCCAGCGACGAAATAAAATGATTGTCATATCCACTCATTACATATCTTATTACGTTTTCAATTGTCATTCTTTTGGTTTCTTTCCCCTTTGCTTACATCATTTGATCTAAATTATTTTTCTGACACCGTACGTAATTTCAATTAATTCTCCACCTGATCAACAAGGTAACAGTTGAACAGTATTATCTCCCAGCCAGTAAAGTCAAAATAATAATGTCGCTGAAATTGAAATAAGGCTGCCTTGTCAGACACAAAAGAGACGCGCGACAAAGCCGTCAGGTAAGTGCAAAATGATTATGGGAATGGAAAATGGGCATTGCATATTTGGAAGCAGTGTTACGAAAGGTTTTGTGTAGTTCGGCGGCACCCGCATCAGCCTAGCCACAAAACCACGACTGCTTCGGCGAAACAGTCACGCTGGCAACAATGGCCGAGTCGTTAAACTCAATACTGAGACGTGACCAGCGCAGCGTAAACAACGGAGGCTTCGGTCGTAAGGCAGGGAGGCCATTGTGATTACCTTCAAGCAAAGGAGCGCGTAGTCGATGCCGTTAAGCCTTTGTCTTCGGGAATCGCCTTCTCCAATATAAGAATTCGATCAATTGTACAGAACTCACGGGAAATAGGGAATCATAATAGTTGGCTTGCTCAATGAAAAAGAAATTCCCTCTCATACCGAGGTCAACGATCCGCACAGTTCGTTACCCTATTGTGATGGATTTACTCTACAGATATCTGCAACATTGCGGCGTCACTCATTCGCTATTTGGCGAATGCCGAAAGAACACTCGCCCAAATCCGTTTTGTGTCTATATTTACATGCACATCAAAGTATTCGTACAACACAACTGGCTTTAATATTGCATCCATAAAATCGTTTTTTTCCGTCAGCGTTTATGTTTCAATTGACATTGCTTCTTAAACATACAGAGTGTGATTAGTGAATTGGTAGGGGAGTCTAGCATAGGTTTACGGGAATGGAGAGATGTTGAATCGGTCCTTGGAGGTCGACTCGGATTAGCACAGTTGGTAGAGCACCCGGCTAGATATCGAGAGGTCCTGGGTTCGAATCCTTGGTCCGGTTGGCATTTTTCCATTTTGTCTTTCTTCTAAATATAGCTATATTCTTTACTGAACTTCTTTTGAAGCATTTACACTTCCTTAGACTAGAAACAGTACGCATCTTCGCTTTACGTTTAAAATTATTGAGCCAATCCTGGAATCTATAACTGTGTTATTTGTTTCATGGAATTCTATTCTTTAATTATTTCTTTAGAGCTGGTATGCGTAAAGGCAATAGTATTAACGGAATCGAAACCTGGAATGTCATTTTACCCAACCGTAAATAAAATAATAAAGTTTACGGCACTTGTGAACGCAGTATGTGTGTGAAATGTTCCTTTAATGAAATAGGAAAGGATTATTTCTGGATGTAGTCATTTTCGGTCTGTCAAAATAAATTGAACAAATTACTGAAAGCGGCACGGGAACGGATTATTATAAATGAACTACAGAGTAGTTATTAAAGCACGCGTTAGGATATTGTGATTGTACAAGTTTCTACAAAATTTTCAGAATACACGAGTGTAATCCACTTCCCTAAAATAGAATAGGGAGAATGTTATCCAAGGAGTAATTAGGGTTTATAGTTAAAGGATCTTATCCAGCCTTCGAGATGTAGGGCAAACCTCTAGAAACCTGAATAAGGTAAGTCAGCCTTATAAATATTAACTCAGGTCCCATCAGATATCAGGAGTCTACGTTAACTAGTGGGACGCAGCATTCCAGTGTCCATGCCTCGACGAGATTAGAAAAAGAATACAAAAATATAAAACTTTGCCTTCGATTTCTACTAGAACGTATTTCTACATACGAAAGTTTTGGAATTAGTCGGTGACATCAAAATTACTGCCTTTGAAATGACTGATTCATCCCTTAATATGTTGGATGATCACCTCAAAACAACATTTGGCTGCGCTACAATACTTTTCAAAGCACGGGCACAACAGAACGACGTCTTTCCATTTACTTTAGCTAGTTAAGATACACGCAATGCATTTATAATTAATACAATCGACGTATTTATCATATTTGGTTGTAATGTAGAGCTCTTCTTATATAAAATTAATAAAATACATCAACACAGCTCTCTGATGTCTGAGGAGAATATTTTGTTTGCATATAACTATTTAATTGCTACAAAGCTATTAATCTTTAAACTAAAAGTTATTAAAAATATTACACAAACATCTAAAAGGCAGTAAATAACGAGTAAGCAGAATAAGAGTAGAGAGAAAACAATATGGAGGACCAAGATAGGGGATAGATAGGCCACGTTCTGAGATACGAAGGTCTAATAAAATTAGCATAAGAGGAAACTGTGAGGGTGAAAACAGAAGAGGCAGGTCCAGGATAGAATACTCTAAGCAGGTTAGGGAGGATGTGTGTGGTAATTATGTAGAAATAAAAGGCTTGCGCAGAATAAATTCGCATGTAGGGTTGCATCAAACCAGTCTAAGGACTGATTACGGATGACTCTAAGATTAAATTTTCATTTCACATCTTCAAAGATTGCAAGTGCTTTTTCTAAAAATAATAAATGCCTGATAAGACTAAATCTAAGAAAAACATTATTTGCTTGAAACTCATCTAATAACAAATATCTGCATCGCTATATGATATAATTGGTCTTCTTTTCTCGAAAATTACCTTTTTTCTTACCTTTTACAATCATACCAGAAGTCATGTAAAAACCCATTATTTTAGATTACCGGTTGTGATAACGTTTATATGAAATATAGTAATGTGAAAACACCGCTCGATTACGGCAATTACTAAGTTTTCCGGAACATTAGTTTCAATGGGGACAAGGAACACTTTACATTGCTCTTCGATGCAACTTGTAATTATTTTTTCGTACGTCAACGAAGAAATTTTCCGCTGAGTTGGCGTTTACGCTCCATTTATTTTTCTCGCCGTGAGAATTTCTTAGTGAAGCATGGCGAATAATTTGACATCTTCCCGATCAATTGTCTAACATCAGAGAATGGCTGACGGCTTCGTAGCTTTTGTGATCGTTGTAACATTTATTTTAATCTACAATTTAAGTATGAAACCGCGCTGTAAACTTTTAATTAGATTTCATTTTTAATGCAAGCGGATTTTTAGATTCAATTACATTTACAACAGTGACAGTAACAAACAAACAAACAAACAACCCCACTATAAATTCTGTTAACATGTTTTAGACATGAGTGAAATTGAAACGATATCAGAAAAGAAAAATATATGGCGATGTAATTGATAGCAGCGAATGGAAATATTTTCAATAATTTCTTCTCATTTCAATTTTAATAATGCGATAAAGTAGCTAATTTATTAAATTAGAGTTGGTATTACTCTGGTCGTTTATATTTTTATTCACACGAGACACTAGCGAATCTTTTATCTGCTTATTAATCTGACATAACAATTTTTAAAGAAGCCGTAATGTAGTCCTGTTTCCATATTGACTTCCGCGTGTAATGTAACACTTTTCATTGTTAATTACGTACCAACAAACTGGCGTATATAATTTGAAAGATTCAATACATAAACTGCTGTCAAGGAGTGATCAAACGTTTAGTACTATAGTCATAATGGAAATGAACTTAATTCAGTGATTGGCGACGAAGTTTCATTCAGGTACTGTGGTCTGACTTGAGGAAAAATTTACAATAAAAATGTATTGAGTTAATTTGTAGTCATTATAGCTACAGGAGAGTTGCGAGAACAATTCTATTTTGAAACCATATTTACATAAGAAAAATATTATAGAATTAGAAATATTCCAAGGTGCTGTCTTACTTCATGCATATTGCTTAAAAATGAATATGTAAAGGAAATACTGCAAGGAGAAGAAATAAAAACCCTAAGGTTTGCTGATGATATAGTGAGATTATGGTAGTCAGAGGAAGACTTGTAAACCATAATAAATGGCATAAACGTGAGGATGAATAGGGGAAACACCAATAATGTGATGGAGTGTAGTATGGGAAATAGTGGAATAATAAAGGGTGTCAGATTGGGAAGGGATATTTTGCAGTATGAATATTAGGAAATCATTTCTAAAAATGTTTATATGGAGTTTGGCGTTATATGGGTGCGAAACGTGGGTGAAAGGAGTTGCGGACAGGAAAATAATAAAAGCTTTCGAAATGCTGAAAATCAGATGGGTGAATTGGGTCTTAAGTGGGTGACCACACACGAGCAGATACTGCGGAAGATTTGTTAAATCTGCCGTAAAATCTGAAGGTGATTTACATGTTACGATCGAAATCTGCGCAGATTCTCGTATGCGTAATACATTTGTCCTCTACCAGCGGATTTGTTTACTATCTGCGCTCCAATCCAGCGATTGGTCGGCCGATGAAATCTGCTCGTGTGTGGTCACCCAGTGGTTCAATTGAAAACACAGGCAATGTCTTTCACATATTCAATATTTGTTAGTTAGGAAGGGAGAAATTGTACTTTATATATAGAACACCTAATATTACATAATTAAATCATTTGACAAAAACGTACTCTTCAAATATTTCATCTGGAAAATTGGCGGTGTCTTACATTCTGACGACGGTGTCTTTCGAATGGTTTTCGGTGGTTGATCGTTCGAGTGGATGCATGTGACTTATCTGCATGATTTATGTCTGCAACTTCCTGTTGATCGTTTCGCAACACAGGTTCACGGTCGTCACCGCAAGCACTGAGAGTGGCACTACATGCAATAGAACTCAGAACACACACTCAAAAGAAAAACACCTGGCAATCAGCGTTGACGGCATGTTGCTTCATTACGTGAGTGCCAAATGAGCGCAGACGTTGGCTGTGACTTACTACATTGTATGTGTATACCGTTATATTTCAGATAATGCAAGGTTGGGTTAATTATTCTTTCACATATTCATTGGTAAATGTTGGTTTAGTCTATTATATTTGAATATTTATTTCATCATCCCAAGTCTATGTGAATTCTCTAAAGGGGGAATATTTCTGTAAAATTCTGCAAATGAATAATATAAACCTGCTTATATCGGGTGGAGCATGTAGCGTCGCATATGATATCACATCGAGACAGCTCAGTTTTCCTCGTCTAGCTAAGAGGAAGAATTGGTTATGGGTAGTCAGCTTAGAAATAGGATAGAATTAGAAATATTCCAAACTGCTGCTTTACTTAATGTCAATTGGTTGAAAATTAATATGGAAAGGGAATCAAAATGCCATATGAATCGTTGTTTTCTTTAAACAAGTGTAAGGGGTTCGGGGTCTTTGGAGCAGAATATATCAATTTTCACACTAATCGAGCTAATGGAAGTTGTAACTTTGGTGACGCCGCGACAAGTTCTGTTTTTACTGGACATGGAAGTAAAGTAAGTCCAGTTGAATTAGCGCACAGAAAATGTGGACTCTCAATTTTCGGCAACTTTAAAACAAAAAAATAATAATTTAAATTATTTCAGCTAATTTTTTAAATAATATTTATAAAAGGCGATTACATAAACACTTGAAGTAATTAAAATATATTAGAGAACATTGAAAAATATTACTAGCATATATAACCGTAAATATATACATAGTACATAAGTATAGGTTGTGTTATGCAATATGAATGTTTTCTATTTCACTCAGCTTAAGTTTTTCCGCAGAGGTAAGCTTTTTATGATTGCATGTTCACGGCTTAACTAAAACGGCTTCACCTCCTTTAGTTTGTTTTATCGGAGTTAAACTTTATTTTGACAAAAATTGTGATCATAATCTTTCATTATTTTTAGAAATTCATTTCTTGCCTGTATTTTATTATTGTGTTAGTTAACTATGTATATTTTTTGAGTTGTCGTATCTCCTCAAAAGAGAATAATGGAACAAATAAATTAATCTAAATCATTATATATAAATTATAAAGTAAAAAGGAACCCATACATAATTATTGAAAATGCCCGAGTTTCCTCCGGGAAAAATTGGTTTTTGGCGAACCCTGTCGGCTAGAATGTGGGTTGCTTTGGAATTTTATAAGAAAATACAATTATTTTGATTTATTTAAGAATTCCAAAAAATACCAGTATAATGACTATAGTATCATTATAAGCTTTGCATTTCTGTGCTCGTAATTGGTACAGCATTCATAACTCTGCAATTACATCGTCTGACAGTTTTCTTATGAATGTTAAACAACAAAGTAAAAAGCAAAAATTCATATTAATGTTACAGTATTTACAATTCGAACGAAATGACAGCACATAGATCTAAAGCTCGTGAAATCGACTTAGGATACAAAAAATTCTGATCGCTAAAATTACTTTCACTAATGAACTTTTCACTCCGTTTTTGCTTTATTAAGTGGAGTGATTTTCTGTACTGACTGTCATCCGGCATTCGGAATGTAGTTCGTAAAGTTAAAGTTCATTAAAATTATGTTAATTATTCGACATATTCGAATAGAGCTATATATTGCACTCTATTTCAATATTGACATTGTGAAATTGTATGGGACGTGAAATAGCATTTGCATTTGATTAATTCTTTTGCCTCTCGTCTAGAGTTAAAAATAACTACGTCTATAATTCCTGTGATTATTGTTACACAAATATGATGAAATACGCAACTGATTCTGGATGTGACTTTGTGGTTGTTATAGACAATTTGTCGAGGTGAGTAGTTTTCCGATCACCCGGCTGTCAACCTTTGTTCTTAAGCACTTCCGCTGACGGATGCCGTAACAGACTTTCCATATTTGGTGATGCGGTTCCGGAGCTGCTAAAGTCGGTTTTGTCTGTATTTGGTTCTAATACAGACAGAAACTTCCCATTTTTATTACCGATATTCGTAGAATCTACGTATCGTTTTTAAATAGTTGAATCTGTAACTCTGGGATTTGATTAATTTAACGAAAGTATACTAATTGACTATTAGTCAAACGAGAATTTCACGGCCAATATATTTCAAATTAAACGTGAAAAATTATTTCAATAAGATTATTAATTAATTTTAAACATGTATTTTTTCAGATGGCGAAATAGAAACAAATTTGTAGCCACTCATCTGTCCTCAAATCACTGTGGGATCTTCCAAAGAAATAGCAACGATAGACTGATCTCGTATCGGAAATCTCTAAATGTATATATGTCGAAATAACTTGTTACACTTGAACCCAGACCCTTCTTAGTGATCACTCGAGAAAAGGGAAACACAAAGGAACCTGATTATTAGAAGTTCATTGTCATTTTTCCCCCTTATGCACTTCTGTCGGTCGTAACTTTGGACCGTTTGTGGCTATTAACTCTGAATTGGCTGAACTATGTCGCAGCCCTCTTCACATCCAAGGCTATCGTGGCACAGAACAAACAAGTTGAAACCCCGGAACTCACACCAAGAAGAAAATTCAGAGTTCACCGTGCATACTGCATACCTTAATCGCATCTGGCTTGATATTTTACATAAAATATACATTTTGTCCTGTAATAAAACGATAACTATAGTCCTCAAACAAACAAATTAAGCCTTATCATCGTTCTGTGGGAAAATATTGATGCCTTATATGTAGAACATTGATATGATTCTCAACGGTTGCTCATTGACATATATTGCTGAATCATCACAAAAATTCTCTAATTTCAGGCGATTAACAAATTTATTCGATTTCCCGTATTTGGAACTAGAAAAATATTGAGCATTTCATAAATCGTATGAAGAAAAAGTAAAAGAAATGAAAACGCAATTCTGAAAGTACTGTCACACGGAAGAAATCGTTTCTTTCCCCGCAGGTATCTGTTTATATTTCACATGTGACGAACGAGGAATATATTTTTGTAATTACTCTTTGAAAAAATAGAAAACCCTTACGACGGACTTTGTCACTTATACGTATTCTCTTGTGTTACAGAATGTCTTACGCGTCTGTAAACATTTTCTCAGATAGTAAAATGAGAAATAATAAAAAGCAAGCTCAAACTTTCTTCTGGAAAGTTGACCCTCATCACGTTTTAAATATCGTGGCTGATTGAAGACGAGAATTATATTTTAAAGGATATAATTTTTAATTAGTAACAAGTAGACGGGGAGACGATACAGGCGCGATAGATTAATTAGTTTTCAAATGGCTGTGAAAATTAAAACTATTAGCCTCATTTAAAACATTAATTTTTCAAGTTGTTCGGTTAACACGTTATAATTATAATATATTGTTTAAAAATTAGCATTTGTCATAATATATTTTCAACTATGCGTCCTTCTGAAAAATTAGCTGTAAATACCAAAATTGCTTGCCAAGAGATTTAAGAACAGCACGAAATAATACAATGTGCGGTTCGTGTGAATTTTTACGTTTACGAATTCGGGTTGGCAGTCATGTAAGCTCGAGTTTGTACCGAACGCAAACGACAGACTTGGAATGTTTAATAATAGTAAATAGTTGTTTTATTCTGTCCAACTTAGGCCTGCGAAATAGGTCAATATTAAAAGTTACCGAGTTACACTCGCTAAATGGATATCCAAATGGTATTATATAAATTCTCAGAATTAACTTATCACCTATATAAACTGAATTTCCGTTAGTTTTATGGCGGAAACAGTTTCCGTTGAAGCTATGCCAATAAATTTAAGATAAAATATTATCTACAAGGGGATTTTTAAAATGAAATCTTTGAACTTGGCAAGAATAAATTAAATTAAATTTCTGACGATTAGAAATTTAAATTACATTTTACAGTAATTTATTAGAAGATAAGTGCATATAATATTATTCAGGTGGAAGGCGCATATAGCAACGTATTGTTCGGGATATTTAGCTAGTCATATGTCAACACGATTCGCAGTGAACAACTCCACCCATATTGTAGAGAGGAACTCACTAGTACTCAGAGTTTTGTTAACGCAACATGGTAGTGTAAAATCAATTCTGAAAACATTGGCACTAGGAAATATAATGCTGTCAGTTCAAGATATGTTACACGCCTAGTAAAGCATCCGTAAAGTGTAATGAGTACAGGGTGTGTTAAAAAGACGTTGTCACAGTCTCCGTATCCATTTCGTATGAATACAATTAATGTTTATTTAACAATGATAGCGTTTCGACAGGCCGCTTGGAGAGGGAGTTCCTCCTCAAACGACAATACTCCTCTTCCCCTTCTTCTTTCCCTACATACCTTTAGAACCTCACGAATATGACGTTCGGTGATGCTATTAGATCGCCAACGCTCAAATTGATTCATTGTAAAGCATAGAAATGGGTATTAAAGGTTGTATTTGTGCCAGATTTATCTGTTTCCTGATTCTTCACAACGGTCCACAGTTTCTTGTCGAAATGCGAATGTAAAATGTCTTGATATATTAAAATAGTAACTATAAAACATGTTTTACAGAATAATCAAAAATGAATTAGTCTGAATGAAATGAAAAGTTTATCTCAAATATAAAATAAGATACTTCCATAGATTATTTACGAAACGAGAGTATTCAGATCGAAGTAACAAGTATCGTTGCTACAGTAATTTGCATGATTTCATATTTGAACGTTTGCTAGTTCGTGTAGAATTTTGATACATTGAAATGTAAAGCAGACATTTATCGTATTGTTATGTTTTGCAATTGAATGTGTTTGTAGTTGCCAAGTAATATTTTTAAACTAATAAAAATTCAAACCTCAGAAGTGTAATAGACTTCAAGTAAAATTTTATTGATAATCTTACCTAAGCACACGTAAATGTCGTCGGTAAAACGAAACCTGAACGCACGCTTCATCTAGTGATACACGACACCTTTGAGAGAAAAAATGAAACTGTTTACGAACGCAAGTGCCTGAGTTCAGTGTTTTGCTTAACACCTAATTAGTACAGTGCTGTTAACCGGAAGCCCACGACTGCAGAGGAAATGTGTCACTGGAGTCGTGCAGCTAATCCAATAATCGCCCTCCTGCCGGCCCCTCCTTCCTATGATAAATGGATTTACTCGTTTCAGAGAAACACTCTTCTTTTAACACATTAACATGTTCACTGTCACAAGAATATGAACAGTCTGTGCCGAACCCGAATACATGGTTCAAATTGTATCTCTCCACTAGTATTTCGCGAGACATAATTTACGTATATTTGGATAAAAAACGTGGAAATATTTTCATATTATAGAACGTATACAATATTATTAAAATATTCACGCTATTTCTTGACCGATAAAACGACGTCTACAATGACGGAAATATCAGTAAGCTGCTTTTGAATTCTGCGCTGTAGAATCCTTAGAGACCTAACTTCGCGAAACGTTGCCAAATTATCATAATCATGCTATCAGAACTGAGGTGAATGAACATATGTATTAACTCCTCGCGGTACCGAATTAATTCACAGGAGAACAGGAATTTCAGAAGCCTTATGATAATTCGTACCGCTGCTATCTCCATCGAGGCATTCTAATTTCCACGGCAACGTTGATCAATGTAAAATATTCTTTGTTACAATCTAATATAAAGACCAAAAGGAAACATCGATATGAATAAATAAACCAGCAAATTGCTTAGGAATATATTTTAATAAAATAAAAAATTGTATACATATTAATAAAATTACATTTCGCACGACGTACCTCTATGTGGAACACACTCCGCTAAACAAAAAATAAGTCTTACGGATTTTTTGCTTAAGTATATGGAGAATACAAACACAAATTTATAATATATTTATATTTCATCCAGTAAATTATATTCACTTGTAAAATTTTTATACTTGCTTCTGAAGAGACTCGAAGAAGGAACGTAACATCATGCCAATTTAATTTAATTTTTCCAATTTTTATTTTATTAAAATATATTCATGTCACATTTGGCTGGTTTATTTATAATTAAATGAAATCTGGTAAATAAAACGGAAAATTATTATTTTATTAACATAAGTATCAGGAGGAGGGGAGCCTGTCCAAAAACTCGAGCAAACATCGGAAATTTGCTTGAAACCTTATGCGATCGTGAGAAGTCTTCTTTATATTATGCAACTGCAAATCATTTTTGTGGTTAATTTCACTGTAGAGAATGGAGAATCATAACTTCCTCTGCTGAATGAGTTCCTGGTGTGTCTCATTGATACTGATTTTTCACGTTTTTCGTTTTAATTTGGACTTCTGCTTACTTATAGATCTTTATTTTAATTACAAAGCCGTTTCGTGATATAAAATGGACATGTAAGTGATTCATCCGGTACAAATAATGATTATATTCCACTAGCACATTGGTTTCTTTAACATAGAAATGATAATTCAGTAGCTAATTATTGACATAACTCAAGATAAATATATATTTTGTAGTCTCCAATAAACCAAATTTACTCTGGCGAAGCCGAGGGCAACAACTGTGTAGCATGTTTAATATCATCATGTTACGTGGTTTTGTACACGGTAATCTTTTTGAGTTGCTGTTGCTTAAGCTTGATCACGACATTCTCTTAGACATACAATGGTTTATTTGCCTGAGCGGTAACAATTTCTCTTCAACGGACGTGCTCCTTGAGAACGTGTCCCGTTCTTCCGACGTGGTTTCCGTTTCGTTGTTCCTAGACCGATATAATCTGGATGGGTGTAGTCGGACGGCTGAGAAGCAATGTTTATTTAATGCTCCACACTTACGCAGCGTCACGGCTGACGACCCTTATTAAAGAAGCTCAAACAGTCTGGAAAGGGAACCAGCAAGGATGGGCGGGAGCTTTAATTGGACGAATACTCCGGAACTGGGTGACGGACAAATTCTCGCCTCGCTCAACAGTCCGAAACCGCTTCAACATGTACTTTTATTAAAAAATTGTGGGTTTTAAATAATACAAGCGCTCTGCCGAAGACGATGCTGGCTGATAACTTTATAGGTAGACGATTTCATACATTTTAAATTCAGTGCCGAAAGACTCATGAGCATATAACCAGCTTTAAAAGAAGTTTCATGAAACCATTCAAGGACTTTTTCCCTTATAAAAATTAAGAGTTATATAAAAAAATAATTAGTCCTGTTTACGATATTTTGTAACAGTCTTCTTTATATTGTGTTGTTTTGATATTCAGTCCTAATACTGGTCTGATGCAACCATCCATGATAACCTATCTTGCGCAAGCTTTCTCATTTCCTGATAGCTAGCACATACAACCTCACTAGCCTGCTTAGCGTATTCCATTCTCTGACTCCCTCTTCCGTTCGTACACCCTCCATTTCCCTCTAATGCTAATTTTACTAGACACTCGTGCCTTAAAACGTGGCCTATTAAATTATCCCTTCTCTTCGTCAATGTCCTCCATACTGTTCGCTTTTCCCCTATTCTGTTTAGAGCTTCCTCGTTTGAAATTCTATCCACCCATCTGATTTCCAGCATTCGCCTGTAGCACCACGTTTCAAAGGCTTCTATTCTTTTCCTTTCCCCAACTCTTATCGCACCCATATAACGCCACGCTCCATACAAATACTTTTAGCTACGATTTCCTAATATTCATACTTATATTACCCGTAAGTAAATCCCTCTGTTTCGCGAAAGCCTTCCTTGCTATTTCACTCTTCATGTCTACTATACTTCTACCATCAGTAGTTGTGCTTCCCAAGTAGCAGAATTCCTTAACTTCCCAATTTAACACAATTTGTTATTCCATACTATACTCCATTACCTTGGTTTCCCTCATATTGAACTCTTTCTCCAGAACTACGTTCATGCCATTTATTATGGTTTCCAAGTTTTCTTCTGATTCTCCTAATACTACAATATCGTCTACAAAGCGTAAGGTTTTTATTTCTTCTCCTTGCAGTTTGATTCATTGTCGATATTCCATTTAGCTTTCTTCATCACCTGTTCTATATATAAGTTAAACAGTATGGGCGACAGACTGCATCCTCTTCTTACTCCTTTCTTTATTTCTGCTTTATTTTCTTGGTCTTCTATTCTAATTACAGCTACCTGTCTTCTGTAGAGGTTATGTATTAGCCTCCTTTCTTGATATTTTATTCTAGTTGTCTTCAAAATCCTTAATAACGTGTTCCAGTTCATATTATCAAACGATTTTTCTAAATCTACAAATGCCATGAACGTAGGTCGGTTTTTTCGTATCCTATTTTCTAAAATTAATCACAAAGTCAATATAGCCTCTCTATATACTTCCTAAAACAAAACTGATCTTCTTCTAACTCGCATTCTATTTGACGTTCCATTCTCCTATATACTATTTTCGTTAGTATTTTGCATGCACGGGATATTAAACTAATTGTTCTGTGCTGTTCGCATCTACCAGTCCCAGTCTTCTTCGGTATGGGTATAATTATGCTTTTTACTAAAATCTTCTGGGATTCTTCCTGTTTCGTATATTTTGCAAAACTATCACGAACAGCCATGATAATGCTTCTTCGCACGACGTTCTTATCAACTCTGCTGAAATGTTATCAATTCCTGGCGCTTTACCACAACTCAGGTCTTTCAGCGCCCTATCAAACTCTTACCTTAAAATTTTTAACTTATAACGATATTTTATTTAATCTTTAATTGGAAAGCTTTCAACAAATACATGATCATTCTGTGAATCTGAGTTAAGAATGAAAACACTGTTTATATAGTATGGTACGCGAAATAATTTCATTTTATTTGTAAAAATTTTGAATTAAAAATAAATAAATTAAACATTTATGTGATATAATAAATACTATATATTTTTATAAAAACTTGATGTGAAGATAAATAGTGCTGATCCAGTCATTTATCACAATCCTATTTATAAAAGCTTATTCGTCAAACTTCTAGTTTACAGCGTTTACTTCGAAGCATCTTAATCAAAATTAAGACCATTGAAAAAATTATTATGACTGTCGAAAGCTTAAATAACATAAAAATTAACGACCGTACAATATACAGTACAATAAATTTTTGAACAAAAAAAATATTATAAAATTAAGATGTTTCTACCATCCCTTGTGGTTTTGTCCATATTTTTCAACGCGTTTTATTATAAGAAAATAGTGAGCTATAATTAATAAAATGCTGAAATTAATTATTTGATCTCTAAGAATATTAATAAAAATTGATTCTGCGAATCTGAGTTTGCTTTTAAAATGTTCATGTATAAAATACGTGTTTTGTCGATTGCGAATTCATGATTATTAATTTTAACGTGGCACGATAATACTGTACTATTTTTCGATTTGGCTTTCTATGTTTGTTTATGATTGTACATTCTGGTTTTAATATTAGTTTTACTATAGCCAATGTGTGATTTAGTGCTTCTAAATTTTGTGTGATTTGATTTGTTATTGAAGATTTAAGTTCTTCTAGTTGTTAGCTCCATAGATAAAAATATCAGGTGAGTAGGGAGACCAGGGCTCATCATTCAAAACGAGAAATGAAACGATCAGGGAAGAAGGATCGAGGTGTTATTATTGAAGGTTTCTGGCTGTATGGAGTGTGGAGACTACCTCAAAGCTGCCACATACATCACACAAATATTTCAAATTGGCTCAATTTGAACTTTATTTCTATATTATTAAATATATTTTACCCTATAATCAATAGAGTACTACTTTATTTGGAAACGTCCGTTTCCCGTGGGCCACCCTATTTTTCACTTAAAATTTATTCTCAGCAGAGTCGTCTGTAGCTCAATTAACGAATTATATAATTGTGTTTCGTGTGCTACATGTTGATAACTCATATTTACTTCTCAGAAACATCTGGTAAATATGAAACCGTTTTTTATTAAAAAAATAATGAAAAGTTACAATCGTGTTACCCTTTGGGCTGCTAATAATTGTATGCTAAAGGAGACACTTGGCCACCACAAGAAGTAAAGTATTATTCTCTTGAAATGGTTTGCGTAAATGGCGCTTGTTAACTTCATACTTCTTCAGTCACGCGATATTTAAGGATTGGCTGCTGCTGCAGAAATAAGCTTTACTAAAAGAAATAAATCATCTCGCAATGCGTACGGACAAACTAGCCTGTTTAAACAAAGTTTCTATCAATATGAGTAGAGGCATCACAAGTCCTTTCCCTATTACTACAATCGTCAGAACTATGAAATTGTCAACAAAACGAGATATTTTCAAATTGGCTTGCTGTTGTGGTTTTCAGTCCTAAGACTGATTTGATGCAACTCTCCATGCTAACCCATCTTGAGCAAGCCTTATCATTTCCTTTTAACTAACACACCCAACATCCTTCATAATCTGCTTAGCGTATTTCATCCTTGGCCTCCCTCTTCTGTTATTACCGCATACATTTCTCTCTAATGCCAATTTTACAAGACCCTCGTGTTTAAAAACGTGGCCTATTAATCAATCCCTTCTCTTAGTCAACATCCTCCATCCATATTGTTCGCTTTTCCCCTATTCTGTTTAGGACTTCCTCGTTTGTGACTCTATCATCCACCCATCTGATTTTTTAAATTCGCCTATAGCACCACATTTCAAACGCTTCTATTCTTTTCCTTTCCCCAACTCCTATCGTCCACGTTTCGCACCCATATAACGCCACACTCCATACAAACATTTTTAGCAACGATTTCCTAATATTCACACCTATATTACCCGTAAGTAAATCCCTATTTTTCTAGACAGCCTTCCTTCCCTGTGCTATCCTACTCTTTATGTCTACTATACTTCCACCATCCCTTGTTTTTACGCTTCCCAAGTAGCAGAATTCCTTAACTTCCTTCAAAATATCCCTTCCCAATCTAACACCCTTTGTTATTCCACTGTTTCCCATACTACACTCCATTCCCTTGGTTTTCCCTCGATTAATCCTCATATTGAACTCTTTCTCCAGGAAATTGGATTATTGTTACATATTATCGATCAAACTAAAACATGTCACACAAGGAAACACAACCGATTGATTAGGGACTGACAAAAGTGTTTAATAAAATCCAGTCATAACAGTACCTGACGTAATTCTCAAATCACTTTTATCCTTCGAATAAAAATATAAAGTAACGTCGCTAGTATCCTTTTCTTGATTAAAGATAGTCACAATGTGTTTAGCTGGTGGTTATATTGTTTCGTTGAAATAGTAGTCTGCTGCTAAAGAACCAGATGATTGCCGAAGATTTTAGCCTCGAAACTGAGTTCGTGCATGCAAACCAGACACGCTGTCATGCTATCATAACGATTTTTAGGAGGAAATCCGAACTCTGTAATTACCAGGGAAATGGGTAGAATCCACGCCACCTTACTGAAAAGCCGATCATCCACTACAGAGGCAGTCAGAATATCGTCGTTGATAAACTTTCAATTGCTACTTACAAAACTTGAAAAGCACATCATCTACTTACTTTTCTCGTTTCACGCATAAAAATTATGACAAAAAATTGAAAATTATCCTTGTATTATTTAGTGTTCTATTAACTAGACGGGTGGATAGAGTAGCTAATGAAGATGTTATAAGCTGAATAAGAGAAGAGAGAAAAAAATATGCAGAAATTTGACCAACAGAAGGGACAAATTGATAGGCCATGTTTTGATACATGAGGGTCTTGAAAAATTTGAATTTGAGGGTAGTTTGTGGGGAAAGAATGGAAGTGGGAGGCCAAGGATGCAATGCGCTAAGCAGATGAAGGAGGATGTATGATGTAGGATGTGGTAGTTATGTAGATATGAAAAGTCTTGCGCAGAATAAGTTGGCATTGACGGTTGCATTAGACCAGTCTACGGTCTAAGTACTAATACATTAACTAGGCGTGTATGTCTTAACTAGTGTTCTGTAATACCCAAGTCATCCTAACAAATAAGTTATTAACAATAACCAAAATTGTGTTTTAATTTAGCGAGATTCATTTTATGGAAAAGTATTTTCTCAGAAAGAAATGAAAGCTGAAGATAATGATAAAACTTTTTTAATATTTCTTCTCTGATATATCAATATATCAAGCCAGAACCTTAATTACATGAAAGATATGATCATTCCTTTCATGATACGTAGAATAATTTAATTGTAATAATTGAATTAATACGTCCAGCACTGGCGAAGTTTCTCGGAAGGGATAAGAACGAAAATCCCTCAATCTGTGGCCAAGTAATTTTGCTCCAAGCGAAAAGAGGAAACTCAGCTGATTGGAACTCCCAAACCGTCTTACTGATAATTGATATGCAGGATATAAGAGACAGAGAGAAATTGAGTTTCAATCCAGAAGTAACTGAGTTTCTGATTACCGCAAGGTGCTGGTGGTGTAATCAACAAATCCAGAGTCGGTTGAGTTGTAAATCTTCAGAAGAAACGATCCCCATAACATGTTTATTTTCGTCGCCAAAGATGAAGGGATTTTGGTTATAGCCTGGGGGATTTTCGTAGCATAACAACCACCACCAGGCAGAGTGGCAATCAGGCAAGCGCTACACGACAACGCTCGTACCCCAACTCCGTGATCCATTTTCTTTTAGTAAAGTTCCAGTTAGAGGGAAATATATGTTTTTATACATTAAAGATGCTATCAAATAAGGTTTCCACAATTGCCTTGAAGAATATGAAAGCCACACGCTAATTAATTTAAGTGCTTATATAAATGATTTTATATGTTACTCTAAACTATGTTATTATTTTTAATTAGATACCAGTTGTTTACTCTTAAAATTCTCATCCTAATTAACTAAATCATTTTTTACATTATAAATGTTACACTTTTAAAGGACTCAGATTATCAATTAATACCAATCTTCCTCCTGTTCTTATTCATAGCGTCTAGTGCGTCTTTTAAGAGCCAAATAATATATTTTAAGGAAAATTTTCAGTGAAATTAAATGATTTATAGTTATAATACAGGAAAAACATGGACAAACAGAATTAATTAAAAGTTTATTACAACACTATTAATTTAATAAATCAGTGGCTACAAGCAGTAACTGAGAGTATGTTGGACACTATCGAATATTTTGAAAAAGGTGCCGGAGAAAGAGGGGCAGGAAATTCACAATTGATACTGTTCTATCAGACAATGGCAATGCACAGAACAAAAGAAATGCAGTAAACTCTACTAAAACTCCATTCATCAAGCGCCATAAGAAAACAATAGGCGGAAATTACATCACTATTGTATTATAAAACAAACAATTCATATATTAAAAACACTAAATGGACAGCTCACAGAAAAATTGAATAGAAACAACAGGATTAAGGAACACAAAGAGCTAGATAAATAATAAAAGTGCTATGTCATATTAACCTGGAAACAATTACAGAATGTGTAAACGACATTATCTGTCCCAAAAATGCAGCAGTAATAAAATGTTCCCAATTCAGAAGATACATTAGGTTTCAATTCTAAGATACAAGAAAAGTTTGCACCAAATGATGTTGACAGAAAGTGACTTTCTCGGCAAGCGTATAAAATAAATCAGTTATTACGAACTAATGATTTGATCATACACACCACATATGTTATCTACACTGGCTGACTTATTATTTAATAATATGCAATTCATTTTATACGATAGAGAAACATTGAAAGAACTTAAAGTAAATACTAGCAATTTCATAATTTTCGAGGAATAGGAAATTAAAAAGGGTATCAGTTTCAAAAATAAAATAGAAATACAATTTCAATAAAAGTTCCTCTTTAAAAAGGAAAAAAGCATTTCCAAAAATGAGTGAAGAAAATGGTTATTATAAGCAGGAGAAAAACAAATTCCCCTCCACATATTTCTATATTTTTGTATAATCAGGAAGGTCTTTACGATGGAAATAATTATACTGTCAATTTTTTTTATAATTTGTTAACTGTTTAAATAATACTTTTGTTCCGAACGATAATATTTTAGTATAATTACATGTAATTTCCTTATTTAATTTTTCACCCAAAGATTTAATTATACGTAGATGGTAGACTTAAAACTATTATTCCAAACTGGCACAAATCCTTTTCTCTAAAATTCTTACCTTTAATTCTGAATTCCTCTTATTTCTCTTTTATAACATTTCACCAAATTAGTAGTTCCCCAAAGGGGAACACTTTATCACTGAATTAGAAATGAGTGAATCGGAAGCCATACGGTTTTTTCTGTTTATATTTTAGCTGTTTACGTATTCAAGATATAGGGATGATATATTTTGCATCGTCATTAAAATTAAGATAAAATTACTGAATAATTTGTATCCCAAATTAAACTTCTGTTTCGAAATTCAGAACGATCATCCTCTTATTTGCGGAATATTTTTGTCATAGTGTGCAACAATAAGGTAATTACCGATTAGTATTAAAAATCAACTTAATCAGGAAGAATCCTCAACTAAATGTCTAACCACCCATTCTCCCATAAAGAAACTATGGTTTAAAATCTGGTATAATAAGTCAAGTGATTTCATCTGAGGTATCATAAATTTATCCTCATTTGTTACTACTCTTCTACTAATAATTATCTTCTAGAATCCATTGATAAATACTGTAAAATTAGATTGATTAAAAATGAAATATGGTATCAACAATTTGCGTATTAAAAAGCCCAGTAATAATTTTTTTTCAAAATTATTCAGTCGTGGCCAAATATATTTATTGAAATAATCATACATTTTATTATCAAAATGTAAAATGAAGAATGTAATTATTATTCGGCATTGAAGATTGAGATGATACTTATCAGTTCTAATAATTCGGCTGCTAATGTGAACGTCGATAGTTTGAACAAAATTTAAAATTCCTTGTTATTTTATCATTTAATGTAACGTATTCTTTCCGATGTTAACTGTTAAATAATGTATATTAGTCATTTTAACTTCAATATTTCGTTCGTATAACTCGTTCTAAATTCTAATAGTTTATATCCATTGTTTCAGTAAGTAATGTTCCATAAAATTTCAGATAATTCTATTGTATGTTTCCTGTTGGTCGACAAGTTTTATTTGTATTTTAAACTTTATATTAATTTATTTAATCCTCCTGAAGAGGTTCCAATGACAGAAACGCAAATTCAAGAGTATTCTCACTAAATTTAATTTTCCGAGCATTGCTGTTCACTTATTTAAAAACTAAATAAGAATAGTAATATGAATAATGAAATAGAGAATTATCGGTCCGTATAACAGATTTTTACTCATAATTTTAAAGAATATTTAACAGAAACTAGACGCTTCGACCATCCAATGTGGTCCTTTTCAATAATATATTGGTTTCATTTATTCGATGGTCAAAACGACTGGTTTAAGTTAAAAGTTCTTCAAAATTTTGTTTCAAAGTCTATAAGACGGGTCGTTGATTCTTTATTTGATTATATTAATCACAGAATTTAGTAATATGAATGTGCTAAGCATAATTGGAAATGTAGAGAAGATAAATAAAATTACAGACGAAATACTGAATTATAATTTGGTGCTGAATGCATAAAAATAACTCCAGGAAAAAAATATTTTACAAATATATCTTATGAATTAAAGAAAATTTTAATAATTTTGAATTATTATTTAAAGAATTTAGTGCTGAATGAATAAAAATATTACTCCATGATAAACAATGCCAACATTCATAACCGGAACAAATTGAAAATGATTTCTGTACATGTTTAAAAATTTGTAATATTTCAATAATAATTTATTTTGTTTTTCTTTTTGGTTAACAGGCTTCATGAGGGTGATCCTGAAACAGGCAACTCCCCTTTAATAGCATAAGGAGGGAATTGAAAAGGGGGAATGCGGAAGGTATAGCGAGGTAGCCAAGGGTTGACTAGGGCCCCCGGGTATAGTTTAAGGATCCTACCCGGTGTTTCACCTAAGAAATGCAGGGAAAACCCTAGAAAAGCTGCATCAGGTAGGTCTGGCTGCATTTTTTGGACAAATAACCATTCAGTAATTATGTTATGTAGTGACAAACTGATTCAAATGAAAACCTGACCAAATTAGGCAACAAACGCGGGAAAACTTATTACATCAGTATACAAATACAATGCGTTAATATTTGATTTATTTTTACCGTTTGAGGAAGTACAGGTGAGAATAGTAAGCTTAAAGCTGTTTAACTGACCATCTCCGTAAATATTGAGCCACACTCGACGCGTTGGTTACACTGGTTCAGAACCAATATTTAGATTACATCTCTACACACGTACACTTTATCTGGTGGTTCTTTGTATTTATTTTAACATTATGAAATGAACAATTTATTCATGAACTGTTTCTCATGACATACGAAATACCTAGAAACACATGAATCTGCTCATTGTTCTAGGTTCCATTTTTAATTGTATCGAAGTAGTTTTGCGACTTCTAAAACCGAAATTAAAAATAAATTTTCTGTAATTGTCAAATTGGGAAAATCATCATGATAATATTGTTTGAAATGGCATACATGGGCCTTTTAAATAATAAAAGAATTTAGAAAATACCTCACACACAGCTTGTTTTATTCCATTTCAACATCGACCCGCTCTTATTGAAAAACCCCTATATATCAGCTACGTAATATTTCTTTGATTTTTTGCAGTATATTTAATCATATATTTTCAGCAATATTTAAGTCTGTGTAATGGACAATACTAATATCTAGTAAAAATTAAGGAAGCAAGTTTTGTCAGATCATTAACTTGCTTAAAGTTTAACAGACTTCTTGTTATCTAATATTAATGTGAGACTAGTATGTCTCAACACCTTGAGAATACTTAAAATTCTACTTTCCCTTAATTGCTTACAACAATTTTATTTCTAACTTCCAGTCACCAGCTTATCATAAAATAAAATTTACAATTATAATTTATTATTCACTTCAAACAATTTCTACTCTATTATGCATCGATTGACAACTATCATAATTATACCAGATCATCCCTTAAATATTAATGTAGAGTATCATATCCTTTGAATCTCAATTATGGTATTATATTTTTCAGTTTTAATGTCCATCTAATTTTTATTTTATTTTAGAAGCGTCTTCCTTTATTGTATGCAGAATGTTCTGCAAAATGTAATTATACAAAGCGAATAATGCCTATTTGAACATGAGTTAAATGATTCCACGTGTATTTATTTTTAAAAAGAATTTGTTATAACGTAATTTTCTAATTTTGATATTCTCCGTGACAAAACAACGCAATATTTATTTTCGGAAAGTGTTTCCATCGTTTACATATTTTAAATTCAAATTTTGTAGATTCCTCTGCGCGTTATAGGAAAGGGTAAATATTTTCTGGAGTAACGAATTCCACGTATGCTGAAAAACACTTGATGGCGAGCCTTGAATGCTGCCTTACATTCATGTAATTACGTGCCGTGTCGGAAATAACAGCAGTTACCTTCAGTGACGTAAACAACCTTCACTCCATCCGAAATACTACACAAAAACAAGTACGTGTTAATCCATTTCGACATTTAGACCGAACGGGGTTGATTATCGGAATTCCAACGCAATTACACACCTCAAACTCGTACACATAAAAAACGCGTTCTTTAGTGCAACTTATGTTTATAATACTTTCACATCTACAAAGATGGTAAAGAACGTGGTTAGATAATGTAAAGAAATTCTTCAGTGACTTACTAAATTACTTTCTATAGACAGATATTCCGCATCCTATAATATTAACACATATCGCACTGTACTTTTGCGGGTATCATGAACCATATATTATTTATCTTTAGTTAATATTGAAATTAAAATTTGAAATAAATTTATGAATCGCGGAACTTCGAATGGCGTCTGATAATACTGCTACGGTTTTTACTATGATACGTTCATAAGTAAACCTTTTGCTATTTTTCTATAATTCATTGTAACTATTCATTTATATTTTCCCCCATCAAATTTATTTCGAAGAGTTTTTGAGAGCATACGAATTTGGCTAAAAATTAAAAACAGTTTCCTTTGCAAAATAAATGCCAAGAGTAAGACAATATTTCATGCAGTTGATTAAAGACAAGCTGAATTCTCTCTTAATCGATTAACTTACACATTTTTTTAAGCTTTTCAAATCATATTTTTCCGCCCGCAATATGCCAAGAATCTTTTAGACTTGTTTTCGGATAAGTTGGAGAAGTCGGTGCGGAACGAAACACTTATTTTTTAGCAAATTTTTGTAAAATTATGGAAAAATAAAAATGATAAGAAATATTATTTTATTCTATTCTTTACTTAATATAATATCAATATAGCTTCATGAATTGATGAAATTTTAAAAATAATCTTACAAATTTCCCTGACCCCCTCCCCGGGGAGAACGGGATAGGATGTTTTGTATATACAATTAGTGCAATAAAATTTAGTTCATTTAGGAAAAATCTTAACACCTTGTGTTATTATAGTTTATTAGCGTACGGTTTGTCGCTTTATCAACTTTTCCTTTCGCAAAACGATTTTTTGCAATTGCACAGTCTTTACTAACATTTTTCATTTTTTTACGTTAGTTTTCTTTCTTAATCTATCATTTTTTCACTAAAAATTAATACAAGTAGATTTAAACGCAATTGATATACAGCGAAAGTCACCTAGTTTACTAATAAATACCATCAAAGAGTTAAAAGCGAAGAGTTTTGTGAATTATTTTCTGTCGAAATGTTGCAAAAATTATAAAGTCCAAACAAGTGTTCATTCACAAGGTGCAGTCAGAACTTGGTCAGGTCGGCTGCCAGGACTTCTTCCTTGACCAGTTACAATGTTCCACCCCTATACTAACCTCCAGCACTATCCACGAAAATAAATTGTGTATCCCGTTCTACCCCACTATCCCGTTCCGCCCCGACTTCTCCTATATGCATGTAGTTGAATTTTTTACGAGATGGGTAGCCTAAAACAGATCTGTTTCGTTGGTAAGCCTGCACATAGATTTCTGTGGGAAATAACTTTTTAAAAAACTTGTATGTAGATGAAGTTGTTCACGTCCTCTCAGATAGAGAACGCGTCCGTCTAGTATAGGTCCGAGAGCGTAATGGATTCCTGTAACGATTGACGCCAGGTCACATAAATATTCATGTAAAAAGATTAACATAAAGAAGGTTTCAATTCTATGTTTTACTCGAGGGGATAAGTAAGAAAAGTAGAAGAAACACGCGAACATTTAAAAGTTAATGAACTGCTAAGACTTATAAATACATTTTTTACACGGCAAACAAAACTCTGCAAGCGTGTTCACGAGAAGGGAGTCAATTGTACCACACGAAAATTATACTTATTCAGCTCAGATTGTCATTGTCTTTATTTCAAGCATTGAAATTGATAAATTAAAGGTCACAACAATCCTCGGACGTCTTATTTAAAATAAAGACTATAGTCCTGTCGTTGTAACTCATTTTGTTGTGAGTAATATTTTTTACGATGTTTACAGTTTCATGTCTACTCGTGTGTTTAATTAAATTGAAAAAGTGATACTTTTAGAAAAATAAGGTATTTTTGAAATGTTGCCTAGAGAAAAATAATACTTTTTGGAGATCAGTGGTGCCAAAAACTAAATAATAATTTTCAACTTTAGCATTCATTTTAAGAAATAGTTACGTCATTTTCTGTTGATCGTAAAGCCGGA
Source organism: Eucriotettix oculatus (assembly GCA_034510155.1). Classification (NCBI taxonomy): domain Eukaryota; kingdom Metazoa; phylum Arthropoda; class Insecta; order Orthoptera; family Tetrigidae; genus Eucriotettix; species Eucriotettix oculatus. The sequence goes on from CM067377.1 coordinate 155,930,915, forward strand.
GACACACATTCGTCACGTACTGTCATGTGACTTGCCGGTCATAAAATTCTAGCGACACTGCAGACTGAATTGCTCAAAGCAGTCACGTCACGTAGTCATGCAATTTGTTGGCCATAAAATTCGAGCAGGTAGTCGCACTCTGATGTCACGTTACATAACGTGACGTAGGTTCAATGCCTACCTCGTGCTTAGAAAAACCACTCTGAATTCACATGTACCAGCGATTTGAAGTTTACAGCATTTTTCACTCAATATGGATTGTGCTAGTTTAACCTTTCTTCGGAATGGGAAAAAACTAGAAATTGTGTATGATAATGGCTTAACATTTTTCATAAACCCATACTTTCTGATTTTTTCAATTAATAATTCCTCCAATTGATTAAAAAATTTAGTTTGCGTTTGGTGTCCGCAGCGTATTCCCGAACCACCAATTTACGAAATATACTAGTCTACATTTTTGTCTGTTGTGCATTAACTCTCCCTTAAAGGAAAAGTAATTGTAATACCGTTACGGGTGAATAATTACAGTCTAATTAATCAGAATTGAAACAATATTTAGTAACTAAAATATGACCCGAATTTCGTTCCTGTCATTGTAACTTTTTCAGGTGTGAAACAATCCATAAAATAAGTATAATTGATGTGATAATTGAAATAATAATATGCTTATATAATAGTCCATAAGATACGTTGAGTTTATACACTTACCCAAAAGTAAACCAAAAAGTTTTCATCAACACAAACAGCACAAATATTTTTATCAAATTTATAAGTGAAGCAGAAACTGTCTCCGAAGTTTGTTGTGGAACTACTGACGAGGAAGAATTTCCGCATTCCTTTCATGGTGTGGGGGACCACTGAAGGATTATGCCGACTGGAATCGGAATATTGTTTAAATAATACTGTTACAAATTAATAAACTACATACGAAATTCTCCCGAAAAATAAAGGCCTTTTCAGTTACGAAAATACTAAGTACTATTTCCATACGATGCCATCCGACAGTCTAAAACTAAAGACACTAACATAATAATACAAAATCTTTTTAAAAGTTTTAAGAATAACACTGTATTTTTCTACTGAAGATGGTCTTATATTACAACCATATATATTTACACACTTTAGCGTGATCCTAAAGACGATTTATGGTCCTGTACGAGCGACTTATTTGGCGTGATTACGTAGAAATAAAATAACTTGACTGTGGCAATAAGGTTTGTAATTTTTATTTAAATCAAATAAATGTAATGAAAATTAAATTAATTTTAAAAAGTTAAGAATTATAAATTTATTTTCTGAAATAATCGATGATTTTATAAAACCATATAGCGCGTTAAAAAAGAAAATCACATTCTGTACAACTTGCCTTTAAAAGAAATTTGTATAATAGCGACCAGTTTTGAGATATCAACTGTTATAACTTTCAAAATGTAGAAAGGTGACCTGGCGTAAATCTGAAATGTGTTTGAGCTTAGATCACAGATGTCCTGTGACATCTCAGGGACGTGGCGTTCTGTAATATGTAAGACAACAATGGTACCCAGAATGACGTGATAGTATGTGACGTGAAGACAGTGTGCTTTAGCTTTAACGTTTCACTACAGGAATGTTGCGACCAGGGGAAATGAGTAAGCAATCTGCCTCCAATTACAAGTAGATAATTTGACAAAACTAAGAGATTTCCAAATATGAACACATAGTCTCCCCAATAATGATGGATTTGATTTATGACAGTGATTACAATTTAATTGTTTCACTTTTAGTAACCCAGTGTTTTGAACATTATAAACTTAATGAAACGATACGTAACACCACATTGGGAGCTACGTAAAATATATCACATCCGCCACTGGTTCTCCATGTGTAGCAGGTTTTTGTGTGTGGTAGTCTCTTCTCGGTTGTTCCGTGCCAGAAGAACCGTTCTTTGCTGACAGATGTTTATTTAAAATGAGGGGAAGGGAAGAGGTTCCGGTGTCCCTTAACCCAGATTCTCACATGCTTCCTTCTTCAGGATTTCACACGAACGCACACACACACACTTCCGTTATTTCCGGCCGTACCACCTTCCGTGATTTCGGAAAAGTGGAATAGCTTACTGCGATAAGGAAACCCCTAATTTTCGTTCATCGCTGTTTATACCTGCCTTGAAGGAATGTGAGACGTTCCATTTTTTCAGAGTGTATGCTGTAACAGAAATGTGTTTAGCTATAAAGTTCAACCCCTCTACAGCGATCTCTTCAACCACCCCCAGTAAGAAACGATATGAAACACGAATTACTTACTTCATTTGTATTAAAGCTGTAAGTTACCAAACATTTACTGTTCTTAAATTGACTGTAAAAAAGTGAAAGTTAATATTTTATAAATTGAAAAAAAGAATTATCTGTTTACATTCCTTTATTGTTAAATTTAATAAATATTTTAAATTTTACGTAAGCCCAGCAACGAATAAATTATTATTTAAATGCATATAAAACCTAAAAGAAATTAGAGAGCTACCTAGTTTCCTATACTTCAGACGACGGACAGATGTTTCAATATGTTTAATATAATATTCCTGTATCAGTTATTTATATAATAATGTAAAGGATTAGGTGGATTATGATTTTAATTTATTTTAAAAAATTACTTCTGCTTAAAAATATTATAATTATTTTATTTAGATAAAAACAGTTTAAATGGGTTCAGCGCGCTATTACAATTTATACGTTGATTAAAGGGGAAGATTTTTAAATTTCTAAGGGTGTCTCAGGGTTAATTAATTATTGGGGTAACGACGTGCAGTAGAGATTTTCGTACTTTCTTGACGAACCTGTTTGATCTTCCTTCCTCTCTCGATGAAGGTTCTAGGCGATTTCTCCACCTTCTGACTTCCTTCCTCCTCCAAGTTGAATTGTGAACTTGATTTCTGTTGGCGGAAAATGCAATGGACCTGGTACTACCGGTGATTGAGGAAAACCCACTTTTCCTTCCTTCTTTGGCTCAATTTTTTTCCATTCTTATCTTTCTTCTAAAATATCTATATTATCCTGCTTGAACTAACTGAAAGCATTTCTACTTCCTTAGACTAGAATTTGAATAAAATTAGGGAGGGGTCCTACTGGCCTACAATATATGTGATTCGAGACTTTCGTAGTTCAACTTGTATTTCTTTACTGTCATTTTACTTCGGAAAAACGTACATCTTTAATTCTTTTCTTTTTAAATTTACAACATCCTTTGATCCGTGTCCCTTTGACCTCTTCTGCATTTTACTTAAAACTCGATTGTTAATTACTTTCTGGAGAACCTATAATTATTTATTTTATTATTCATGTTACATATGAAAGAAAAATAATAATATTGACGAGTTAGTCCTGGCGCATTTCATTATTAAGGCCACTGAAAATTAGGCCATAATTTTCCACAAAAATATACCGAAGAAAAATAAAGCACTATCTACTACTACCACATTTTCTTTTTATTTTGTAAAACTTTGTAACTGAGGAGGAAAATATAATATATGAAACCATTTTCAATAGAGTATTCCAACGATTCATGGTCTTAATGTTTGGCTATCGAATTGAATCAAAATCGGTGCGAAAAGCCGAAAGTGAAAGTTAATTTTTTAAAATCTTGGTTATGCAAAAGGATACTGTAATTTCAAATTTATGATAGATTACAGAATTTCATTCTAGCGAAACGAACATTAATAAATGGTAAGTTAAAATTGGTCTAGTATTAATAAACTAAATGAAATAATTTACAAAATTAATTTTATTTGTCTTTCTGTTTCTGCTTTGCTTTTTTCTTATATTGCCCAGATTGTGACGGAAGTTCAGATTTAAAAAAAAATAACAGCTATCCACAAAAAAGTTTTCTATTATTGAGGAACTCGTTTAGTGTATAAAATATTGATTAATTATTGGTTATATTATAATTTCCCCATAATAACAATTTAGGTCTTGCGCACCGCAATACTAATGTTATATGATTTGTAAAATAAATTCATGTCTCTTACGAACGAATCTTTTGTACTACAGTGACTTCCAATTTTAATACGACCAGTTTCAACAGCTTACTCTTTCTCGTCACACCCTTCTAAAGCTCTTCTTAACCACTTCTTAGCGATTTATAATTTAAGAAATGCACTGATCAATACAGGAAGGTAATTATTTAGAATCAACCGACTATTAGTATTTATCAAAGCACACAAACTATATGTTGATCAATATTTTCGTCAATATTTATGCTCATTTTCACTGTTGCTGATAACCGTGACTGTTCGTGTGGGTTATATATGTTCATTTTAAGTAAATAATATTATTTAGCTATCCTATTTTCTCTCGGGACAAAACGGTGTGTTGTACGAACGCGACGGCCTAATGAGTGGTTAAATAAAAAAGAACGTACAGTTATTCAAAGAAATTTTGATCACCGATTAAATGATTACTTTAACTATTTTATATGGATAGAGGTGAATTTGATAAAGTGTTGTCAATGATTGAACCGTAACGATAAGAGCATGTAAGAAGCTGTGACCGTTGAAGAGAAACTAGCAGTTACTCATCGATATCTGGCAACTGGTAGGATCTTTTAGGATCTCACGTTTTCTGCATTCATGGGACTACGTACTACTAGATATGCAGTTATGTAGACTGGTCTTTCACGTTTTGCTTCTGGTTTCAGACGTCGATTCACAGAAAGCAGTTCTACCATTGCTTCTTTACGTCTTTTTATATTTTTATAAGATGCAAGACAAAACCCCACAGTACAGGTAGTGATCGTCATATAAAGAAAAGCCTCATACCTTGTTCGTTTTCAAAATTGTCTTCATCCCTTTCAATAAAACAAAACGAGAAAAAAAACGAAATCGTAAAAAAAATAGAAAGACGTCATAATTTGTACAACCTCTCGGTGAGGTATCTCCGCCTGATGAATATATTGAAACATAACCGCACACAGTCAATACGTTGGTCAATGTCCCCACCAATCCTCTATAATGATCAATACAAATTAAATTATTCATCAATATTCTATTTCTAATACACTATCAACATCAATCCACTCCAGATTTACCCTAAATTGATCAATTTATTGGCCGTGTGCAGCCGGCTTAACAGAATCGTTATGATTTAAGTATCAATATTCCCACCAATTTATATGACATTATGGTGAATTAAATCAAATAATTTTGCGAAATCTGAAAAAAAGGTAAGTACGTTCTCGACAACAGCCGAATGGCCATCGGCCGGAGAAACGATAAGACTTTCCTCTAAAATTGCAAACAATGTCAAGAATTTTATTACAGATAATTCCAATAGTATATTGATTATCTATTGAGCTTCTACAGGGCGTGTTCGTTGCTCGGAGTAGCTCGCTACAAATGCACCGTGCCAAGGAAGACGTATTTATTTTTTTGCTGTTGTAGTGTCTACCTAGGGCTCCAGAGTAAGCGGCGTTGCCACTTGTGTACCCGTAGAGAATGCAACTGTCACAGACTGTCAGCTCATCGTGATGTCACTGACAATGGCGGCCCATTATTATCTCCGTGACCCAAAAGGTCGGCCGTGGTTCTTCTGTAGGCAATCTAAACCGAAATACGACCTAAGGAAAGATAAGTCCGGCTTAGCGATTACAAGCGTTTGTACCAAAAAGTGAGGGACAAATAAAGAAAAGAAATTGTATTGATTAGAGCAGGGTTTCCCAAACTTTTTCTTCAATGGATCACTTGGTAAAATCGGACACTCTTACGGAATACTTGGCTTATTTTTTGGAAGGATGATTCCTAGTCGTAGAAAGTAAAACAAGATTTCATTTAGTAATTATTTTTAAATATACACCTGTAACATAATGTAAATACATAAATAAATAAATTACTTTGTGAATTTGGGTCCTTGATGATATCAGGCACAATATTGTAAATTTAATCCTAATAGCTGGCGTGGCGTTGAGCCTGTTTCTGCGCTTTGACTTAATTGCGGCATAATAAGAAAATCAAGTTTCACAGATGTAAAGCAATACTAGCTTATTTTGAAATATTGGGGTACTCTTTTGTCAAACTCGCCCAGAAATCACATAAAGACTGATCATTGTATTTATCTTTTACAATTAGATTTTCATAGTCATTTGCACCGATTTCTGGAAAAGGAAAGATTTGAAGGTATATGAAGTAAATAAATTTCCTTCCTTTCTTTTCATTACAAATGGCGCCCAGCGTGGGGCTTAATAAATTTAATTAATTAATCAAAATCAGAAATAAATTAAGCTCCTCTCTTTTTATAACATACATTGCCTAGAATCAGACTATTTTAGTATATTTATTAAAAATTTAATGTATAAACAGAAGATATAGCAAACATTACCTTGAAAATTTTTCTCAATAAATGACTGCCTGAAGTTGAATTGAGAAACGAAAAAATAAGATACATTTCATTTACTTGTTGAAAAATAAATTATTTCTCAGATGCGGTGGACGTAAAATTTTGTACTTCATAAAAGCAGCAATCAGAATAAGCCTGAAATAGCAATCAATCATAACTAAGTTATTCAATTGTTAATCAATCACTTGTGAAGAGCGAATGCAATTGAATCCGCGATCCAGCTGCCAACTTCCCATGACCAAGTTAACTTGTGTTTCTTTTAATCTAAATTTCACATCTTTGACAAGTTTGTTAGGTTTTAATTATTTATTTATCTTGTCTAACCCTTTTTTTCGTTTTTATCATTTTCTATTAAGAATAATAGTGAGGACTTTTTAAAAAATTCGAATTATTAAGACATTTTCAATTAACGCGAAGCTTGTGAACTATTCCCTATTACTATTCTGCTTGTATAGGCGTCCTCCAACGATGTAGGTGTGAACAATACGTGTCTAAGAACGCAAACACCAGGGACTTATTTACAGAGAACCTAGTCTACCCAGCTGCTGCATATGGTTCGTTGCTTGGATCCTGGATCTAAACGATGAAAACAAACGATTTCAAATCGAATAATAATCAAGTTTACAAAGCTGCCACACTATTAAACGCTTGTTTCCTGTTTATATGGTTTTGAGACAGAAATGGAATACATCATCTTTAACTGAGAGTGTAAGACACGGCTGTTTGCGTACGCTCCTTATTTACTCGTTGACGACACTTTGACTGATGAAGATGGATGTGCAGTAGTATCACATGCTATAACATCCTCGTCAAATATTCTTGAACTGAAATGATCTAAGTCCGCAGCCAAGGTAGCACATTTTTATCACATAATATAACAATACACAAACTATACAGGACAAGGCACGCTGTCTCTTAAAAAAGGAAATGAAGTATATATGATGAATATGACAGTAACTGTCTAAAACTTCATAATGTGAAATTTTAATGTGATAATAAAACTTTTACGGAGACTGTACTGGTTACCTTCATATCCTATACCTACAATTGAAAAAATATTTTATTTGAGCTATAATTTATACCTTTCTAGATTCAACTGTTTACTCAAAATTTTATTGTAATATAATGCCTTTTCAAAGCTTTTAACGCATTCCTTCTCAAGAAAACCACAAAAAACTTAAATGAGGAGAATTGCTCAGCAAATGTTTTGCAACTTCTAGGAAGATCTCTTTCCGGGAAGTGAATGCAAACTTAGAATGCCTTATATGCATTTTAAGGCTTATAAAGATGCACTACTTCATTAATACGTATAAGTTTCATAATTCTATTAACACTTAAAAGTTTTGTCAGTATTGTTTAAAAACTTTAAGTTTAAAATAAAATATTACACACAGACAAAAAGTTACACCAACGTCTTACACTTTCTTCTTCTTCTTTGCTGAAAACTGAAACTTTCAGTCACTCGCTCACTAATATGAATGTAAAGTAATTTTTAAACATAAATGACGTCACTGCAGTTGGCTCCCCTGACACGTTGATCAGTAAAACAGTATTTTTCTATCTAAAAATTTAAAATGCATCAGATACATTTCTTCAACTGCACAACAATTGAGTATTTGGCAATTAACTAATCACACGCACTAATGTTAACTATATGTACTCTATTATATTGAACAAATTTATTTAATCTGACTTTCACTCTGTTTCATTTTTAGATAGAATCGCTAGTATGTCAGTAGAAAAATCTAATCAATAAATTAAAACAAGTCACTTCATGAAATATTTTCTACTCAATCTTAATTCCTGTCGCCCTACAGCGGCAATGATCTAGATAGCTATATCAAAATTCTACATTCAAATTATTTTTTTTGTGCATTGCATTAATTTAGTCTGGCAGAACAGAAAATTTTGTGAAATAATGTAAGTAATTAAATAGCAAATATTCAGTTATAATGGTAAAATTTTCAGTCAGGACCTGATTTAGACTTTATGTGGTCCTAAGCTATTTAATTAGATATTTGGATACAGACTCTCCAAATATTCTCCATCGATTAAAAATTTTATTTTCAGATTCCAAAAGGATTAAATTTAAATGCAATTTTGTAGTATATTTATATCCGTCAAGATGTCCTTAAGCTATGGCTTGTGTGCGTGAATTAGACCTTGAGTACAACAGTAATTATGTAATGATACAGAACAACGGCTATTTAAATACATTTAGTACTAGTAACAATATAAATAACTTTCTATTCTCATTGATGTTATGTACGGATGTTACGGATCTCCGTTGCTATAATCTAGCTTCAAAGCTAGTATATCCATAGAAGGCTTTAATAAAAGACTGCTTAATTTCTGAAATACGTAAAAAAAATTCACAGTTCTACATATAGTACGATGGCCGACACGCATGTTATTGATCAGTAGCAATAGATATCAGTCAGAATACTCTTGACGAATTTCTTGAATCTAAGGAAGAGCACTTTCCTTCAATATTTTATTTTTCCGTGCCAAACTTAGACGAAACTTCGAGACTATTTTAAGGGACACGGGGACTGAAATTTCGACCAAAATCTGGAAAAAATAAATTTTCTATTTTTTTTATATTAATACGCCTATAAGCCTTACAGATCATATAGCAAAACTTTTAATTTAATTTAGTCCTTTTAAAGGCTCAGGAGAAATTTAAAAGGATTTAATTCTAAATTAATAACTTATTACTTTCTCAGCTTCATGATTTCTGCTATCAAAACCCTTCTATGGGTCATAAATATTAAAATATTGTCTTCATTCTTTTTGTACATAGTCTACATGCTAATACATTTAAATTCATGTATTAGGTTTCTAATTGTTTAAGTAGTTTAGGTGAAACAAATTTTCAAAGTGATGAAAAGTGCCAATTTTTAAGTATCCTTATGAAGCTCTTAGTAAGAAATTATTTTCTCCCCACAGTTTTATTCGATTTCAAAAATAATATTGCCAATTAATAAAAACGGCCAGTCCGACGTATTAATGTAAAAAAGCTAAAATAAATTCAAGTACGTAACACAAGGAACATTTTCAAAACTGCCAAAATTTGAAATAATTTTCAAAATGTGTCATCAGAAAACAAGTTAACAGTAACAAAATTTTGTACATTGCTACATATGTGTGTTTTTAACACGCAGTTAAAATTTGAGCTCAGTAGTTTTTCATTTACAGGAATTTCAAATTTCAGTCCTCGTGTACCTTAAAAGTGCAAACTGTCACATTGAATTTTTAGGTCTTAATATTGTTTCCTGTGTTAAGTACGACCCTTGACACGCTGGAAATAAATAATTATTTTCGTTTGTAGGAAAACATTATGCCTTATATCAAAATAGGAACTGTTCTAAATTAATGCGTTGATATTTTTTGTCAGCATTCTGCAGTGATTTCATCAAGAAGTGAAAAAGTAATATTGTTGTAATTCGACTCAAAGAACGCATTTTGTCCGCGAATTGTCAACAAGGTTTTACATAATTTTTACGAGCACTGTTTTCCTATAGGTGAGTCGACAAACAGCCTTTCCGTAGAACTGGGAATGAAACGATTAAAGCATTGCAATGCTACACTCGTCCTGTAGAAGTACGTAACTGTCGTTTCCCGAAGTCACAGCCAAGATAAGGGTAAGGCCTTCGACGTAGAAAGTCTTCTCATCTCCCTAGGGTCCTTGTTAATGGCTCGTTAAGAACCGAGGGCAGCTGCTCTTAATTAGACACACCGGAAGACTGCGTTGTCTAGCAATTCTAGTCTTCAAATTGCAAAACAACCTTAACCACGTTTGACACACAGTATAATCAAAAACTTGCGAAGTCTAAAATATGAGTTGCAGCTTTGCTAAAAATTTAACTAGGCATGGACTGCTGAGCGTGCGTAAATGCGGAAACGGCTGAACCATCATCACATACGGTTTATTGTGAAGGAATTGTTACTATACTGTGCTAAAGACTAATTAACTACTTGTAACAACTATGAAGTGCCACTATAATGAATGATAACAACAGATAATCACACTATCTTGACGCATCGAGAGTCACGGTCAAGACTTTCCCTTTAATATAATATACTAACTGTATGCCTGACGTTGCCAGAGAATTTATTTATATTACCCGCTACAGTAGTTAATTCTTCCGTAATGTCTTTGTCAATATGTGATTGAAACATCAGTGTGATCGTTACACTTTTGAAAAATTACCTCCTCATGCCCCTTATTCTATGAGAGCTGTTGGAATGTATATTTTTAGAATCAAGAAATACATTGGTTGCTTAAATAATCACAGTAACTGATTAAATTTCTGAAATTACAAGAAGGTTTGATCTAAATGTAATAAGTGAGCACTATATTTTATTCTTTTAATAATCGAAATTGGATTATATAGGTATGTTAAATTTATAAACGTTAATTTGTAAATCTTAATTTCCATAAGGGGAAGCTCTAAAACACGCAATGTTGTGTATAAATTTGTCGTGCGTCTTCAATGGCTCTATTTTCTGGGCTTCGTTCAGAATCGAGGAGCTGGAAAGAGTACAGAGGGAAACGGAAAACTTGTCAAGCTCTGTACTGTTCACGGAAATAAGAGTTCTCAACCATTATATTGGGAAAGTTCAGAAAAACTACACTTAACTTACGCCTCAGCGATCTTTTCAAAGCTTATGAAGGCCATAATTCCTGGGCGGATATTACACTAAAGTTGATAGAAGCAGGAGAGGAGACATACTTGTAACAGGAAAATAGGGCAGAGAAACTTTAAAATGTCGGAAAATATTTCATTTCAAACTATGAGTGATTAGAACAACCTACCTGCAGAAGAGACATTTACTCGTAGCTGTAAAATTTTCCTAGGACGAATAAGCAAGTGTATGTGTTAGCGAAGTGAAAAATGTATTGAAACATGGAAATAATTAATCAGAGAAACACTTTATTTTACTTTTCAGGAACTTACTCGTAAAGTTGTTTTTTTATATCTATATTTATAATTTAGACCTGAGGTCATTTTTCACAATTACCGTCGAGGGTAACTCAGTTTCAGAACAATAAATTCATCCATTCAATAATATAATTAATTTATCTAACAAGAAATTTAGAAAAGAATTTTACTTGCCCCATACGCATTACTCAGTAACACCTAACTAAATCAGTTACTCTTTTACTTGCTAATTATAGCAACAGATTCACTATAGATGGCATTATAGTCGACTTTCGCAATTCCTGCCAAGGTCACGTGACGTCACTACTTAGCACTGCAGTGCGTGGGTGGATTTGCAGGTGACTGCTGTTCGCCTTCGGTACTGACTCACGTAACACTCGCATCACAGCCCATTAACGGTGATTTCATTGCAAATTTATGGCCTCATTGAACTCTCATGTCTCTAGGATGAACAAGAGGGATAGAAAAAAAATGTTGAATGGATCACGGACAGTATAGAACTTCCCTTCCCCAAATACCAACCTCACAGTTCATTAAAACTAGAATCCAAAAAGATATTTAGTGGAAATTATTTTATCGTCATGATTTTAAGCAACACCATTTTAATAATGATAGGGCTCTTATGCACTTGAAAAAAGTTTGTTAGTAAATTTATAAATGGAAAACGTGGGCTTTCCCGACGTAGATACTAGTTGAAGAGTTCTCGGGATTCTAATCTAGTGATGAAGTTTGTTGTCGAATCCCGAAGACTCTTCACCCAAGATTATAAATGCCAAAACAAATGTCCAAAACCGGTAATGTAACGTGAACGTAATAATCATTCATTTCTTAACCAGAAATGATTATCTCTTAAATTGTATGGAGATTTATGCCGTGGAGAAAAATACAATCAAATCTTGCCTAAAAGCACTTTAGAGTAAAGTATTATATTTGAGCAGAAAGCCCTGAATGAAAAGAGACCTTGTAATAAGTATTTAGAATACCACAGACTAGCCAACGTTTCCATATTTATTCAAATATTTTTGAAGTAAATCAAAGTTCCGTGGAACGGACTGAAACGGTAATATATTATTTATGCTTCATTGATATTATTATTTACTACCTTCCTACACTTTTTTTCCTAATTTTCTCTAGAGAGCTGTGGAGTTCGATTTAATACAGCCTGAGATGTTCAGAATCAGATCAGCTTAGAATCGCATTTTTGGTCTTCTTTTGGCCCATTTTTCATTTTGACGGCTTATTGCAACAGCCCATTCAACATTATTCTTGAGAATTATCATTATAAGGAACACTTCTATTGGAGTTCATGATTAATCCAAATAATTTATTAAATGGTGAAAAATGTGGCAATAATACATGAAGAGGAAGTGTTTACACATGATGATAGAACAGAGAAATATTGGAGAAAGTAACTGTTGGGTATCGCCCTTCCTGTCATCTATAATTATTGAATTGACCACTGAATATCGGAAATATGTAATTTTATTGTAAAGTAGTGGACGACCACTTTTTATACACTCACAGCCTTATAAATTCAGTTACGGGTTCAACGAAAAATAAGAAACTACAAGGCGATAAGATGCTTCAAGTAGTTGGCACAAATTCCGAGCGATTGCTTTCAAAGGCAGATCATTATCAAAGGTCGTCTGAGAACTGTGTATGGGAACAAGGTACTTAATAACGGAGACGATTGCATTTCTGAACATCTGAGGAAGTAATTTATGACAAATGGAGATCCCCTTTGAACATCACAATTGAGTCCCGTGCCTTACTTGGCTGCCACTTTGCTGCAATAAATCTCCAGCCACGAGTGACTCCAGGCGCATTTATCACAAACGAGTCAAGTTCACGGATCAAGACTCCTTACGACCTTCTAGAGTTAACCTGACTATTATTACATCACTATTTCTTGCGAAAGAGAAGATTGCGTTTCCAGCTGCACGGTAACAGTTTAAACATAGACTATTTAATAAATTTCCAGACTTAAAATTATTATTTAGCATATTGCGATAATTTTTTTTACCTTTCGGGTAGGTCTTCGCACGTCTGTGTGTAATAACTTATTGGGACACTACGCGTAAGAAACAATTTGTTTTTCAGTTATTATAATTCAAACTTCATAAAAAGTTTTGTTTAATTATTTAATTTATGCTGTTTCGTTTAGGTTTCTTAATTGCAACAATCAAAAGATTGAAGAACCAGGATTGAAACTTAAACCATCTCCGTTTGTGCCTACAAACTTAATCTGCGTCAGACCAATTCCTTCCCCCAACCACTCAAGTATTGCCGACCTTCTATGCTCCCTTGCATTGCAGAGATCCCGACTTAGAATCATGGAAATGAATGGATGTCGTGCGTTTTTGTGAGTTGCCATAAGGTGAAACTTTAACGGCCAAGAAAAATTAGCTCCCCGAATCGTAGAATAAAGTCGCTATTGACCTTAGCAGTTTATGCAACAATATGTTTTGGAAAATGAACATATGATTCAAATGAGGCCTGGTGTTGCGATATTAGCAGGTAGGGTACGAAGAGGCAATAAAATGAATATTTTTTTTGTTTATAATCGCATAACTGCAAGGTTATAAGCGACTTGCACGATTCGAGGAATGAAAGTATGGTTTCTCAAACAACACAAACGTCCAAGTCCATGCCAGGATTCGAACCCGGGACCTTTGTGGTACAAGGTCGCGACACCAGAGGCAGAGAGACACTTTTGTTAGAGAATAGTGAGGAAAGATCGTGGAAGAACGGAGAGAGAAGCAGATGAATAAAGCTTCGCTTAATGAACCGGGTTTTGCTTCCAGCCCCTTGGCAGAAATCCTATTCTGGTAAGCCATCGCAAGTTTACTTGCGATGATTAGTTTAATAATTTTTTTATAAATATTCAATTCTAGTTTCCATACCGAAACGCGATAAATTGGGGGAAAGATCTCATATTGGAGATGTCGGCAATATTTTCTTTATCTCAAATAATTTTTTATATATTTTTTCTTTTGATTTATTTTCTTTGAACAATTGTAAAATTATTACATTTTAATTCAAAAAGTTTGTATTACCACGTTAACTTGTTTACTTTAATTCGTGGTAGTAATACGACGTAGCACCAAGAAATTAATCAAAGTAAATAGTTCCCCAATTATTTAGTACTTTTTCCCACCATATATATGTCAGGTGCGATACAATATAAACACCAATGTGATCTATATGTATGCCATTATGTGCAAGTATGTAGGAAGGGCGGGGAGACAAATAGTTTGGAGTAATAATTTATACAATAATGTGTTGATATGTATAATACGAGTGACGACTGTACTGTGAAAATTAGGACAGCGGAGTATAAAAAGTAATAAACTAATAAGCACAACGTAGTTTCCATCGGCTATTATTGATTGTTCTCTGTATTTACGTATTAATTATTATATAGAAGCAATTGTACTACAATTTTCTTTGTGAGGCATTGTCTGAATGGTTCCACCTGAATAAACTGACGAAAATACAGTAAAAGACGATATTGAAGCCTTTGTGATCGCGAAACAAGCACAATGGCGAACTGCGAACGGACGCCAAACAAGACATTTGTGCTCAACTGTTGTTTACTTTTTAAGTAACGGCAGGATAGAGTTTCCGTGGACCGGAAAGGGTCAGACTGTCTTTATTTATATTGCACGACGCAAATATGACTCCATAATATAAAATATGGCAAAAAAATTCATCTTTTTCCTTAACTTCCTCACATGACTTTTCAAATAATTCCATTTCATAACTAAGAAAAACCACAGCCAATTATAATTTACTATTTAAAGACAGTTTTATAACAAAGTTTGTTCGTGTTTATCATACAATAAAAATATTATTCAAAATACTAATATGTCTGTAGCAGTTTAAAATTATCAAATGAAACAATAATTCCTCTCTTGGTTTTTGCTATATTTGCTGCTTCTCTCTTATGGAGAAGTAATGTGTTTATCAGTGTGGAAATTTGATATTGGCATCCTGAGCGCTGATTTTATTGATCTACAAGATCCCAATGTAGCAGGACAATAAATTTGTTAAAGAACTCAATGTTTATTTTAAGTGTCCAGTTTGGTAAATAATCTGACGTCTCGAAATATATTATTAACCCCAATCATTCTTTAGAATGAAAAATGAAAATCTGAAATAAGTTGCCAAATTTACAGACAAAAGTTAAGTGGGATAACGTCAGACAATACAAACCAGTGGTAATTTATTACTGAAAATAATTTTCATCATAATGTATTATTGTGTTAAGTGTAAAATAAGAACATTATTAAAAATATAAATTCAGCTGTATGAGTTTAAAATGTCCACATAAAACGTGATGTTTGTCGTTATTGCAGCCCTAGCGTTTTTTTTATAATCTAACGAAAGTAACAAGCATCGCAGAACAGATGTGTACAATTATTTTATCACATAAATTTGTCTGTTTAGTGGGTATATCTTTGTGTATTTAGCATACTTTTAAAACTGACGTTTCTTATTTTATGTAAAGAATTTAGATATTGACACTTGTTACTATTCTATAATTGTATGCGAATTGCTTTATATTAAATTTATCATCACTGCAATAAGGTTCAAAACTATATTATGAATCTGAACAATAAATATGATCCCTTCTTGGTAAGCATACAACTTTGCTTCTGTACTATTTTTTTTGTTTACGACGCTTTAATTGTGCTGCTTGTTTTCCAAAAATCTTTCTAATTTCACTTTTATTGCTTAGGAAAGATATAAAAATTGCAGAGACGTAGTGCTTTATTTATTTTTCTTCATCTAACCATATCCGTTGTGGCTATTTCGTTCTTTGTTGAGTATTTTTTTTAATATTACTAAATTTCATGTACTTTTGTTATACGTTTAGATTGTTAGGAGCACTGAATACAGTGTGTATTAAAAAATTACATTATAACTTTAAGAACTCATTGTTATTTATTCTTTTAACTTACAGACACGGTGTGATTCCGTATTAGCCTACTACGCGAATCAAAACTTCATATATTTTGCTGGAAAATAATACTAAAACCATGTTTGTAAGCTAAAAAAATTATTATGAATTTTACAAGTTGTTAACACCTTTGTTACACGCTGTATTCTATATGAGAAAATTAATGTATTTTTCTTTTAAGAAATTAAATATTCTTCCTTAGGAGTCGAAACTATAATTACCTAGTCATAAATTCTAGCCTTTTTTAATACTGTGTTGTCTTTGATTATTTTATGAACAGAATATATTTATAAGTAATATATGTTCGTTAAATTATCATACGTAATGGCTAAATGACGTCGTTTTATTGCCCGACTTCAGCGTTCACGCGTCACTAAGAAAATAAGTAATTAACGGTATAAAATATTTGTACAGTACATTTTGTTTCCATTGATGTTATCGACCGATAATTAACAGTACACCCCGTTTGTAGGGGGCCATTAATTAGAACAGAGATATCAATGAACAGTGGCGTGGGAGACAAAAGTTCCTCGTGGAAAAGGCGCGCATTCCAAGGGCGGTTCTTGTCTGAGGAACCAGTATTGTACGCCGAGTACAGATGCGCACAAAAGCGTAAGCACCAGGCCTATAAAAGTCTCACAAATACACGTGAGGAGGAATAGTTACGTCACGACTAATAACACTCGTGAGAGACTAGGTAAAACTGTAGAGGAAGCCATAAATACAATTAGCTTTTTAGCTCTGTTGACTGAGTTAAGGCAGATAATTTGGATAAAGAAAAGGCCAATTAACGGGCAAAATTAACTGATGAACTAAATACCACCTAACGTTTCTACAATCATGTTGCTTTTGTCAGAATGGTTGGCAAGAAGGACTTGTCGCTCAAACAACGAAGGTGGGCGAAGAGAAACTAGAGAGAAAAAAGTTGAAACGCATAGAAGTAATATAAAGGCAAAAAGTTAGTCTAACAAAACGGGCTCATGGCCATTGTGTAGTTTCATAGAAACAATTTCTACGTTAGTTGCAGAGATTTAATATGAAGCATTTCGGATATACTTCCGGTATGGATAAAAAATCAAAAAACTTTGAATTGATTATATGTTCGGAGATTGTGGTTTGTTTGTGAATTGAAATAGCTATTGTCGCTAAAACGGTCCAGGTTTTTTAGCCCACATTAGGTAAACCCTAAATATATCCACCCACCAAGCTTCAAAATAACTTTATATTTTCTTTTTATATTTTACTACTTTGTATTTTCTTAATTAATTTTCTATGTTAACCAGATAAAATGAGTGATTGAATTAAAACGATAACACTAATAAATATAAATTTACAAAAAATGTTTTGTTTAAAAATAAAATTTACCATTTCAATGATCTAACTACAATAAATCTGCAAACAAAAACACGATACCAACTATTTTCAAAGATAATTTAAATTAGCTTGAAAACAATAAACATAATATAAAAATTCTAAATTTAAAAAAATCTCTTTCGAAATTTATTTCCTACAAAATAGCGAATTAGTACTCCATTCAGATCTAATTTCTTACTGAAATCGTGCTCATTAGCTATTACCTAGTAGACTTCTGTACATCAAACTACGATTTATTTTGACATTTTATTTTAATATCTTCTATATATATAACAGTCAATGTAAGCAGCCCGATCCTGAGCTTATAAACCGGTTCGTTTCAAACACACTGCGATTTATAAGTTTTGCCATTAGGCGTTCCTTTGCCATTCATCCGATTGTCATGATTTTATTTATTTTTGTATTTAGCGCTGATCATCCCTTAGAAGTTTTCTGTCAATCTTTTGAATATTTGATTTCTTCCCCTATTTCAGGCCAAGAAAAGTCAAACGTCAATTTTCAGCTCTATGACTTCATGTTTGTCCCATATTATTTCTTAAACCATTCATCCGATTGCCATGAAATTTTGGTGTATTGTAGTGCTATGCTCAGAGAAGGTTTTGGAAGATCTTTTGAAGATTTTGGTTCCTTCCTTCCCCCTTTTCAGGTTAAAAACGTTGCTACCCTAAATACATACACACCTTGCAAATGGATATATTATACCTTCACGGAAAACTGTCAAACAATATAATTAAATTGCTGTTCAACGTGAAACAATATTAAAGTTGAAATAACATTTTATTTAAGTACTGATACATTTTAGTTTGGTAATAATAAATCTAAATGCTTTATAAGTCGCAAGCAACTGATTCAAAATTTCTGTAGCTAATAGTCACTTATCCGATGCGAAAAACAATTAAAAAGTATAATTACTTAAATGAAATGCTATTTTACGCTTAATAATGATATCATCATAAGTAATTTTACTTTTCAATTTCTTTATAAATATGAAAATTGTTTTATAAGTCACAGTGCAGATCGATTATATAAAGACCAGGGCCGCACACATTGAATTTTATGTTTCGTATATATGTTTTGACTTCCTTCCTTCACCCTTTCAGGCCAGAAACGTACCACCCAAAAGACATATAGAACTTACAACAGTAAACATTGTGCCCGAACGTAGCCTGTCACTCGAGATACTTATCCAATACGTTCGCGCGGCGGCGACGACGACGTTCGTGAAAAATAAAATGTTAATAATATATAAGCATTATTACACTTTTGACGTGCAACGTCACAGTAAACACATTATTTCATGGTAATCACGCCGAAGAGAATATATCTGTCAATCGTGATATAATACTTAAATTTAACTAACAATTTATTATATAATAATTCTTATAATTTTTAAATAAATATGCAAAATGTTTTATAACTCACAGGGCAGATGATTGAGGTACGTTATATACAGACCACGACCAGTTTTATTTCTTGTATATATCTAAACACATTATTTGACGGTAATCGGACCGATGACTTGGTTCAAGTATCTTCTCCTTATAAATATAATAGACTGTTTCTGTTTATTTTTCTGCGTGTGTGAGTGCTTATTTAAAGTATCAGTAAATTTCTTGACTCGATACTGAGTCATCGCGGTGGTCATAATGAAATTCAGCTGTCAAATTAGTGGGTGTGAAAGGATAAATTTTCAAAAATGTGACGCTCTTGCTTATGGTTTAATCACGTGTTGGCAAATAGATAACTGACGAATTAAATACTGTTGCGAGCTAATATAAATGAATTTGCGGGCATCGTCCGGGCAACCAGCTAGTATTTAAGATATATCATTATTACAAGAAACAAGATAAAAACAATCTATAATTTAACATAACAAATATTGACTAATCAATAGTTGATGTTAAAAACAAACTGTGGTTACAACATCAGCACAGACTAATCAAAATTCACGTATTATATTTTTGCTATAAGCAGTCTTATAATATCTTAAGTAATTATTGTAGGAGGATCGATGTCGATTATATCGGTAATGAAATATTTTCTTTAAATAAGAATTCCTGCGGGCAAATCAGTTACATAATTTCGTCCGCTGTCAGTATAGGATTTTCCTGGAAATCTGAGCAACTCTGCTTAAGTGGGGGAGTTGCGAGAGAACATTTCACGAGAATAATTGTAGTAGGTCACTATCTCTTGACGAAGGGCAATGTTCTATAATCAGGCGCCAGCGCTACATATATTTTCCTACTGTCTGCAACCGATGGTTACCAATAGTCTTGATAGTAGTTTAAACTAACCAACAAGTTAGATTCCTCATTAACGTTCAACCGATTCTGAGGTTAATTGGCGTTTCTTCAAAATATGATGACTCTGAGGGAGCGTCGCGGATACAGCACTATCCATCTTTTATCTTAGTTATTGCAGAGAATAAAATAAAACAAAGTCAGAATTTACGAACTATCATCAATTATCGATGGTTTCAATTAAAGCTATGCTTTTCATTATCACGATGACGCATTGTTGGAGAAACTATCATGGCATATTCTTTTAGGCGTAACAAGCTGGCCCGTAGTAAAAATTCGCATAACTGCCAATGAAAGTTTAAAAGTAATGGTAATGGAAAGATATAATTGTTTCAATGTAGCTGAAGTCTGGGCAAAATTACGTGAAGCTCATTTAATACATAAAATTGAATTGTTAATAGGTGAAACTATAAATTCATACACCACGAATCTCTCTTTTATCGAATGCTTTATTTACTAAAACACTGAGTTAAATGTAGGAGCTTTTAATGTTAATTAACGTTTCCATATTTAATGTAAAAGACGATTGATTCATGCTGTATGAATTTATTGGTATAAAGTACTAAACAATCCTGTTTGACATAATTAGATAAAAATATTCAAAAATAATTATAATAGAACGAGCCGTTCCCTTTTTAAAATAATAGTTCACAGATTAAACGAAAATTAAAATATATTTTGAACGCATCAACCAAAAAATGATTTCTTTCTCCTAAACGTGATTACACTTGATCGTCAGCAACAATCATTTTCATACTTCCGAACTCTTAAAAAATAATTGAATATGTGTTGTGAAAAGTGTTCAACAACTCTGTTTATTATTTAGTCCTAAGCCTTATTAACAGGCGTTGCTATTGAGATAATTTTTTCTTGGCAACTGAATGACATTGTCTTTCTAGAGTGACAGGTTATATAATCTAATTCATACCAACTCCCTTTAATATCACAGAAAGTGAATTTGAAAAGGGGGATACGGCAGGGTAAGGAAGGTGGCCAAGGGTTTATTAAGGTGCCCAAGCTATAATTCAAGATATCCTACCCCGAGATACAGAGTAAACCCTAGAAAACCTGTACCAAGTAGGTCTGGCTCAAGTGTACTGAGGGGAGGAGTTAATAATGAGGTACCAGCATTCCCTTCTTCGTGCCTCGACCACTTTAGGAGGTGGCTGGCGTCTGGCCCACTAGTATTACCCCGGACATGTCTTGACGTATGCCCAAGGTCTGCGACTCCGAAACATACACCTCTCAAAAAAAGACCTATAGCCTCGGTTTGTGAGAACATTAAAAAACACGGAGAGAAGGAGACATCCCCGAAGGTAGTCCCTATCGTACCTCCAGAGAGCTTAAGAATTACTATTTCTGTACATACTGCTACCTTCTTCAGGTTGTGCGGAAATATTAAATAAATATAATTCTTTCTACAAATAAATTAAGATTTTACCCATTTTTTTTGTAAATTATCACACAATATCAAACCGACAGTAAACAGTTGTACATCCTATTTTATTATAAAAATATTATAAATTATTATAAAAACGTCCATTAGAAAAGCAAGAGGATTTTTTTCGACAAACGTTAAAAACTCTGAAACAATTTATTTAATAGGGAATATAATGCGGATACCAATAGACGTGATTATGGAAGCTTGCAGTTGTTTCCTGATAATGACCTAATTTGCGTTCTCAAGTCTGAAAAATTGTCTATCTAAATATTACCACGTATCTGAAGGATAGTGAGATACAGTAACACACACTGCTAGAAGTTATAGACGTTTTTTTCACACGAAGTGCAATCCAAAGACTCTTACTGCGAAAGACTGCATTCGTTCACGGTCCAGTGCAATTTATACTTTCATGGAATATTTCAGAAAATGAAAATTCCGAAATTAGAATATACTTGAAATGAAAGGTAAACAAAGTAAACAATATAAACAAAAAATGGTTGCGAACCCGAGACCACATTTTACAGTCCAGCTCTATGTCCCTCAGCCGTCCGTGACTGCAGGTTCTGAGACACAGCAATATATATCACATTTATGGATAATGTTCAGTACTGGAACAACATCGTTTCGTCAGAAAGAAAAAATACTCAGTATATAGTATTAATAGTTCACAATTTCTTAAAGTCTACAAAAGTTGTTTATGTTAATGGGCAAGTATGTTCGAGGCAGTATCACTATAAATAATCAGATTTATATAGGTTAGTTCTGTTTGGGTTTTCATAGGAAAGGAAGAATCTCTTGTAATTATGAATACCATATCAGATTCTAAGAAGTACTTAAAACAAGAAAAACCACTACTAAACCGTAATACTTTGCAGCTTCGTGACTCTGTATACACTATAATATATCCACGGGTAACTTCAGATTGGAAACAGGTACTCTAATTGTACTGATTTCATTAACAAAAGCTCACTAAATTTAGAAAATCGTCGTAACTGCGACAAACAACTGGAATGAAAGAATCTAAGTATAAATTCCCCAGGTCATTAGCGCGCATTGAAGATTGGTGATAAGAACTAATGTGTTTTGTGTGGTTCTGAAAGGTTTGGAGGTGTTGTTTAATGTCTCGGTCTGGCTCAAAAAATTCCGCTCTATCACCAGAAAATTAATGATATTAGTGAGTGAGAAGCGACTGTGATACATACTATCAATAGACAGTATTAATAAATTGCATAAAATTATATTTCATAAAATAATGAGAATGAATAACGGTTAACTAGACTTATTTAGTTATTAATTTGTTCCTCTCGCGACATCATTATTGTGACATGTTTGATGCTGTTGTTCTTGAGCATGACTGCAACAGTGCCCCACCCGCACATGATTCTTCTAATTTATCACACGAAGACCGGATGTTATATGTAATGAGCATTTGTTTGTTTGTTTTTTGTCTTACCCCGGGAGTTGCTTAAGTGAAATTATTAACCTTGTCCTGGGAAAGGCCGCACCGAATTCTCGGAACCATTCGGATTAAAAGATAAAGCCGAGGAATGGTTTTCCGACCTACTCATGCAATGGAAACTGGAAAGTAGAGGCATCTTATCGTAATGTAAAAAATTCATTGAAAACCAACTAAAACTGTAAGGTTGCAAAGGTTTGTAAACAAATTTCCTTTTGGTGAATGAGAGAATTAGCTGCAAATCAGCTTTAAAGAGAATTAATTGAACCAGAATAGAGTTCTGATGTGACTTAACGTGAGTAAAATGTAAAAAGGTGTCTATAATCCGAAACGAACGTCCCAAACTGATTGTGTAACATATTGAAGCTGGCGTGATATTCTGCGGGATTCGTACGCACCGAATGAGCCACGGAATCTTCACGCAGTTTGTTTTAGCGGCGGAGGGACGGAGAGGTTCCTCACATCTGCCAGGTAGATGCTAGAATGGGACCCCAATTTTGATCTAAGAACACCTACAGATGTTCCTGCACAGATATAACAGCTGCCTCATGGTTCAACGTTCGCCAAGAAAAGAGAAATTTATTCGGTTATTCCTCTAAAGGAAATATAATACACATTTGTGTATACATTCTAAATATCAGTATATTATTGGAGGATAAGTCGTGTAAACTGTGACCGTGACTGGCGAAGCGTCATGATAGTATATTTACTAATTACAAAAACAAGTAACCAAAAACCAGAAAAAAATATGTGATAAAATAAATACCATTCAACGTTCCCTGAATCAATATTGCACCATGATTCACAAACCTAGCATATCGTTTAGCATTAATGATGCATCGGCAGGTAGCCCCTTACATTACTTGTCTTCCTACATCCATAACATGATTTTCTGAATGTCTAAATGGGTAAAGTTCCTCAGGACCACAATTAAATCTCTGGTGTTTCTTTATTCAACTCTATTCCCAAAGACTTCGTAATAATTAGCTTCAAAAGCAAACGACCCTTTCTTCAGACAATTTACCAAATGAAATTTTATGTATTATCCAATGCTCAGGCTTTTGAGATCGTCGACAGGTTTGTGCTATTTTATCGTTCCCAGGGCTTTTTCGTTTTTCAATCACTTGACGAATGCGACAAAGATTGCAGAGAATAGTGTAGTATATTATTATCTACCTTTTTGTACACATACGTCTTCACATACATAGATAGTTCTTTAGGGTGTTTGGTCTAAGATAAGACACATTCCCGATCCTGTCCATAATTCCCTGTCTACGTACTTTCATTACAAAATACAGCCCGCCTCAATATGTAAGCTTTATTATTATTATTATTATTATTATTGCAAACTTTTATCCAAAGATAATACAGTTTCTATTTAAGCTTGAGGATAAAGATTTATTCCACTACTTTCTGTAGCAAAAATGAATACAATATGAACAAAGTTGCTGCTAAATTTATGTTACAGTAATTTACGAATCAATTATGATGGCAAACAGAAAATATAATTTTCTTTTAATTTCCTCGTCTGTTTCATTATGTGTCGTTGTTACTTAAAAGTATCATCACTTTGAGAAAGTCTCCAGCAGTCAACTCTCTAAACTGTTTGACAGTGCATTTGAAAGTAAAACTTCTATATTTACGTAATATGTATGCAGTATCAAGATGATAAAGTCATAGTGCAATGATACGAAACAAACATTATGTGTATAATCTGTACTAAAATATTACTTGACTATGGTAATTATTGCACTGCTTTATGATGAGGTATTTATTTTGTAGCTAAAGTAATTAATATTTAATCTATACGTATTTTTTTAAGTGAAACGTTTGCCAAGATTAGGAACTTGACAAGGCGCAAGTCTTGACGCCATCTTTATTCCCCTCTGATGGCGATTTGGCACGAACTGGACTTACCTTCGTTTTCCCGCGTTACACTCGCCTGGGATCAATGGGTCTGGGAAAATCTTAAAAATTTGAAAACCACGTAGTTGCGTCGGCCAATCATATTTCGTGGTCTAGGAAGACCGACCAAACGGTTCGACAAAAACCGATATTTCTCACTGGACAACATTTCTACAACCGTGATCACAAGGAGAGATGCTGATCCACCGACTGCAGTAAGGTACGCTATTGAGTTTCTCAAAATTTGAGGCCTAGGGGGGTATCTAGACCACGTTTTAACCTGAGGTATAAGAGATCATATTTCTTCGTTAAATAGCCGGAAAGTTTCCATCATATTGAAAATATTTATTAATTATGCATCTAATGATGCTTAGA
The DNA here is from genome assembly GCA_034510155.1 of Eucriotettix oculatus. NCBI lineage: Eukaryota > Metazoa > Arthropoda > Insecta > Orthoptera > Tetrigidae > Eucriotettix > Eucriotettix oculatus. Next base: position 155,956,040 of record CM067377.1, read on the forward strand.
CTTTTTCTACTTTCTCATTATAGGACTAATGGAATATATATATATATATATATATATATATATATATATATTCGCATCAACAAAATAGTAATTAGCGACTCATACGAAATTACAATAACCAGTACATTTTGATCTTTAAATTAACAATTTTATACTTGATATTTATTTTTCAATGTAAAAATTTTAAGTATAAATAGTGATATATAATAATAAGTTTACAATTTATGGTACAAATCAGTTGTTTTTTTTCAGAATTTTCTTGTGCATTTTTCCCTTTTACAAACTTGTTGAAATCATTTTCTTTTAAAGTTTCTTTCCTATCATCATCAAATTTCGGACAGTTCTTTAACAGGTGTTCAACTGAAATCTGGATATTGCACTGATCACAAATCGGTGTGGGGGGGGTCTTTTGTTATAATGTAAAGATGAGTAATGTATATATTATACGTTTTGGAATGTGAATTACATGAAATGTCCTTATCATACTGGCACCAGATATTGATCCGATTTACGATTAGTTAATAATTGAATCCGTTATCTTTCTACCACGCCCTCCGTTTTCATTTGCCCTGGGTTTCCTTCATTCATCAATTGTATAAGATGTAACGGGACCCTCATATGCTTTTACTAATATTTATATCCTCCTTTGTTGTTCAATTGAGAAGAAAGTGGAGAGACCATGGTCGGGCGGGGAGAAGAGTCGTCAAGGTCAAGCAAGAGAAGTGATTGCTGAGGAAGGAAGCTGCCTGCAGTCCACGGTGAATGAACGCAGGCTGAGTCACGCCACGGAACCCGTCTGGCCGACAGAACTCCACTCACCCGTTACTTTCTTCCGCTATTACTGAATTCCTCCAGCCAAAGAAAGTCTGACCGTGAAAAGCAACCCCGACAACAGACATTCTAATTATAAGTTTTACTTTAGAGAAAAATTCAGAAAGAAGCTGAGGTGGTTTGAAGATCATTCGCTTACAGAATTAATGTTCCCGTTCCAGTACGTGATAACTCGTACACGATATGAGGTCAAACAATTATTTAAGTTAAAATTACTGGTAACTATTCAACCGAACAGCAGGGTTCCTTGTACTTTCTGTTACTGGAAATTCCCAGTTACACACTGCAGTTGCTAGAAATATAAGTACAAATAGAACGCGATAAGTCAAATCGGGAACAATAAATAAGTTTAAATCAGTTAATATAAATGGGTTACCCTTTGTGAAACTTGACTGCTCTTCATATAAGACCTAGAAAGGCTGGGAACAGTAATTAACAAACAGAATTGTTTTAAACATACAGTGTAATAAAAACGTGTCGAATGTTTTGAAAGATGGTCCTGTAAACATGGGTCTGGAAAATCATATTTTCTGGAATATGTATATTTGTTCATATGGCAAAAGACGTTTGATTGTGATCTTAAGGAACCAGGTACTCAACCACCACAAAGGTGAACATTGGAAGGCCGCAGTTGGTCTGCACAGCTCAAATACAGCATTTGTTGATGTAGTACCGTCCAGACAATGGGAGAACTCACGCGCTTTGCTGCTGCCAATCGCCGCATACTGGTTTCAGGTCTTTTGTCCAGTAAAAGTAGCACGTGAGGTGAGGAGCACATTAGAACTGTGTCCTGTTAAAAAGTGTACTTATTGCTCCGAAAGTATGCATTTCCTGAACAATGTTTCAGGAAGATAATGGCGGTATCAGCAATAGAAACGTTGTGGATTACAAACGACATCACCCGACTGGAATCGCGAGAACTCTTCATCCAGCATCTTCGTCGGGAAAATCTACGTTCTCTATCATATCACAATATTCGGTTCATTTCTAACACCTTGTATAGGAGGGGCAACTAATTATGTTCCAAATAAAAAAGTATTTTCCCTAACGTTCAATAATTAGCTTTTACCGAAGTCTTATAATTATGCTTAACTCAATGTGATTTCGTATGATTTTGTTTAATTTCTGAACTTACTTAAATAGAAAATTATTCAAGAACTATGTAGAGTTTCAGGATGGAAAAATCTCTACCAGCCTTCATGGCTGAGCTTTAATTAAAATATCTTCTGTCTTTGAATTAAACTCCGTATCCTTCAGCGTTCAGATGCTACAGGTCCGATTTTGGAAAATATGCAACAAAGAGTGTGCAAGTTCAACAAAACCAAATAGTCAACAAAAGCGTTTAGTTCAGATCACTCTAATCTCTGATCATCTGATCAAATAAACAAAAAATAACTTGCTTACTAACTCAATTTTGCTTTAGGAAGGAATATTTAATATAAAATATCACACAGTTTCTCTTACGCATGTGATATTAGAATCTTCTGTGAGCTTTGATTGTGTTGACCAATATATTCCATCAGAAAAATTTTAATGTTATGGAATTATTGTAATCTGGTACTTTAGCAACAAGAAATAAAGAGTTACACTAAAGAATGCACTTTCTCCTAAAACTTTCCATTATGAGTGAGGGCGAATAAAGACAGCGAAAACTATGACATTTTGCAATAAATAAGAAACGCGAGGCGTCAGAAGAAGCAGCCAATGGTGCATTCAATCAACTACTGTACCGGTTTCCAGCTTATGGAAAACTGTGGAAAATCTCTCTTCCTCAAAATTTAAAACAAAAATATTACACTTCATTCTATAGAAATGATTAAATTTTTGTAAGTTATATCGATAATAAATTAAAGGGGAAAATTCACATTCAAGAGCCTGCAATGAAATTAAGCTAATATCCATATACTGTTAGTTTAAAACCAAAATGTTGTGATGTTAACATATTTTTACTCGGTATTGTCATATGGAATTTTTTGGGAATAATTCTTCCGGGAAATACATTTTTTTATTCTTCATAAAAAGGCTGTTAGACTTAGAGTTCAAGTTTCTTCACGAATAACAAGCAAGCTTCCTATCCATAAATTAGGTATTCTTTCTATTACATGCCAGTAGATGCTATTCTTAATGCTGTTTGTGATAATTAACAGAAACCTACTCTAATGAACACAATTACAATACAATGTACACGAACAAATTTTACAAAGACGGTAAGTCACTATTACACAGAAAAGAGGTCATCATAATGATATTGTCATATTTATCAAACTTCCACACAGCATTAATCTTAAAAGTGTAATAACATCATATTCAAAAAATAACTAACCAATTTCTTGATGAGCATCTCCTCCTATTGAATTAATGAACTGACATAATCAGTTTAATAATAATAAAATACATCCAAATGTCAAATATGAATATCATGTTTATTATAATTAATAATATACGTGATTCCTATCTGCATTTATTGAAATTATAGAATTAGCATTCGATTTTCATAAATATGTTTCTTTTTATTTGTCTTATTCCCAATGCTCCCATAAAGGTCAAATTTTGAGTACTTCACAATTTACTTTTTTAACAGTATAATAACAAATATTTGTAAATCTAGCACTGAATGAATTTCCAACTTCAGTCCACAGTCGGTAATTACTACTTGACACTGCGTAGACGCACTTATAATTAGACAACTAAATAAAAAGGACAAGAGGATGAACTGAAAACTGTTGAGAGATACGCCACGAATGATAAGTATAAGTATTGGTTCTTAATATAGTTTTCTTTCATTCTAACGTTGGCAGGAAGTTTAGGAAACCATGCATATAGTTTATGATTTCCGCTATCAGTCTTTTCTATCACTAGCACAGATACACAGGAAAAATGATTTTGTAAATTTCGAACGTATAAGTATTTCCAGTTATCTGGTTTCAGTAATTGTTTTGTGGTCTGCCTTACAGTTATTTTAATACTTTTTACTGATGTTGCAGCAAGTGACGTTACAATTCGTGGCGTAGTAACTGGATTCTGATTGGTCATTTGGAAAGGCCAGCTACGATTTTATTTTCTATTTTCTTTCAGACTCTTTAATTCTACAAACTATGAAGCTTGTATTTACCTTGTGAAAATATAAAATAAAATATGCAAATTTACACAAATAAATATCCAGCCGTTAAATTTTATCACGTTAGTGTTTTATTTGTATGTAGTTAGCGCTGATTTATCTACTTTAAGATATCTCCAATCGAGTACCCCTAAGTGGCTGCTGGTATGTATTCCGTTTCACCCACTTGGCACTATTGGTAAAGCTCAAAAAACTGCGTCCTTTTTGTGTTCTATGCCAATGACCACCTACAACATTGCCATCATGCACGGCTTCTTCCTAAAATTAACACAATTAAAAATACATGGCACTATTGGACACTATGTAGACGTAATTATAAATGTAGCATATTACTGGTCGGAAAATATGCCACAAAATTTTGAAACACCATCGCTGTTGCAGTATTTTACACAGTTATCTACGTAAAAATTGTTGCTTGGGGCTATGTAGCACAAAAATTTAAAAACTCAGGAACCGCCACTCGTCATCTGTTAGCATTTTCCGCCATTGACGGCTTTATTAAAGCTAAACTAGTATGTCAGTACCTACTAATAGTTAATGGAATTTATGAAAGTTACAAAGTTAAGATTCCCGCGCTGAGGCATAATGGCGTCTCGAGCAACTGTTGCGGTTTGCTACAGAGATCTACGAGGATCTGGTCTGCTCTGCCCGGAGAGCATGACGTAAGAGTTCGGACAAAGAGCCTCTTATCTCGACGTGAAAACTGCTTAGGAGATGCCAGATAGAACAGCATCCCGAAAGATAAAGAGTCGTCTAACTTTGCACCAGCAACCCTATCAACACCCGAGCCGTCGAAACGTGGTCTCATGTATATGCCGTATAAAACACTTAATATTTAAATGTTGAAGAACTGATACACAGCGGAGGAGAAACACAATGATCAACATCAACACCAAGTATGAAACTTCGGAAGTTGGTACACCTATTATCCAATTAGTAAAGCTATGTGAAGACCTTGCGGAGATAATTGAGGATTGTCAAAGTGTAACTAATTGCCACTTGCCATCCACTGAAATGCCTAGTGACGAGCAAATTTGTGGTTCCGGGATCTGGTCACAATAAAAGAAGTAAGCACTCTCGATTCTAGAGTAGTTGGGATACAAAAGCAGAAAGGTGGATATTTTTATATGCAAAAAGTTAATGTAAAACTCTCGAGAAGAGTTGGTGAAAGAATCGAAACTAAACAACATATATTTACACCTTAATTAAACAATCGAAACATTTTGCAAATTTTTCCAAATAAAGTTCTTCGCATAGCGATAATTTTAAGGGTATTCTTAAAAAGTTCTTAGTTTAAATGTTTACATTTTTGTTACACATACACTGGAAGTTATTACAAAAACAAAATGAATAACTGTAAAATATATAGAAAACATTAAATTGGATCAACAAATATCATATTATTAACTTTTGTGCTTCACGACTCATATGAATTAGTACTTTTACGTTATTAGATAGAATAAAGGAAAAACTCGACTTACTTTTTAATTTCTTATGCAAAACGTGATAACGACATTTTCTGCAATCTTGATGATTATAGGATCTAGAAGGAAATTTTCGATGGAACCGGAATTGGAACCCGAGACAGCGGAGGCTCTTCGATCTGAGCTATCCGAGTCGACTCCTCGTTAGGAACGAGATTCCTCCATCCACTATTCTGCTCTTGATGGTTATTAAAAAAAATGCCGGTAAAGCATACAAATAAACGCTGATTTCTCAGTGAATTAAAAACAGATTTTTCATCCAGTGTTACTAATCGGCGATGTAATTTGAAATATTTCACGATTCACCAAGGAGAAAAGTTCATAGGCAATTAGAAATGTTCGATAAGTGAATATGGATTCAGGTCCTCCGCTGACCGCTTCACCGCCCTCGTGCGAAACAGATAAAGCCCCTCCCTTTTTTCTATTTTTACTGACTAGGTTTTTTAGAAAAGTAATCTAATTTATTTCCTTATGGAAATTTATAAAGAAACTTCTATACCTTGCTTGTAAGGTAGAATTTTCACAAAATTGTTCCCTTGTCATGAACTGTAGGTACGTGGAGAAAATGTTTAGTGTTACGTAGTCTTTCTTTTTAACTTCTTTCAGATACGTCAGTTGGTGTCTTTGGTGATCCATTACGACAGGCCCTTATTTCAAGGGGACAATACGATCCCAGCTTGAGCGGGAGGAAATCCGTGCGAAAAGCTTACTGAATGGCTTCTGTCAATTTCCAAAAACCGTGAAGCAAATCAGAAGTATGCCGCAGTGTAAGAAATGATGAACTTGTATTGAGCATTGTATTTCCTTACTGATTAGAAGCGTCAGAAAGGCCAAGCAATGTGATTAATTTAAGCTATGGCCTGATCGTCTGTTTGGGAAATGGAGGAAACAATTCTGGAGTGGTAGGAGATCATATAGAGTCCAAATAGCGGCCTAGAACAAAATTAGTGGCCAAGAGTATGTTTCCATTCGTGTATTAGTCTCGAAAATGTCGTGACGTAAAGACTGACAACCCTGAAAGTTATGATAGTATTGCTGAAAAATGCCTCCACAGCAGCTGACCGAAGCCTGACCCCCAGTCATCGCCATACCGACCAGATAACAAAGCAGCCGCAGCCGTCTCGGTATTGTTCAAATTGTTTTATTACGAAATTTTCATATTTTCAGAGTCCTGACAATTTGAAAAGTACCTTCAAAATGGTTCACCCGACTAGTGTCCTTAATATTAATAATAATTGATTTGTAATTTTGATATTCACTACAGTCTTTTTATTAATTCAATTTTATTTAAAATTTATTTATTTATTTGCCATTAAACTCATATCTATTACTTAAATGTCGTTTATTTTCAATGAACCCCCACATAAACCAAATCCCCATTTAAAATCTGTAAAAATTAAAGTAAACTTAAATACATTTTATAGCCTACTTACTTGAAAATGATTGGCTACATTATAATAAACAAGGAATACCTAAGAATTGTAATTCTACTATCTATTTTGCTAAAGGCAAAACCGTTTCAATTTGTATATGTTTAATTAGTTGATGAATGAGAGTTATTTGTTATTTTACAGATTAAAATAAAACTTAGATGTACCTACGAAAACTAATCGTTTTTAGACTGTGCTATTAATTGTCTAGAATCCAAACTATTTAATATTTCAGATTCTATCTAAGTAGTAGATAAATTATTGTTTTACGCACTATTAACCATAAACAATTCATTATAATTTTTAACTTAGGAAAAGATCTTTCTCCAGATGGAATTGTAACCGGTAGAGTAAGAAACATTCATCATGCTATCATTTTTGAAAATATATTATAAGAGTGCATGTTTATAACTAGACTGATATTCTAGAGGTTTAAATCGTTAATTTCCTTGTATAAGTCAATATCAATAGTGGAAGTTTCAACCGCCGAATAGTCTTTTGAGTTTCACGTGTAAATTTTTACAGTATTCATCAATTCTTCTATGGTGTCACGAAATAATGAACTACTGGAAAAGCAAAATCAAGTTACCCAAAGTTTTTTAACTTTTCAAAACTACTTTTGAAGAAAACTAATGTCTTATACAGGATTTTAAAAAACCTACTTTATAATTGACTGTAGGGTCTAATATAACTTAGCCCGTGGTTTACACTAAAATTTGATCGTTTTCTTGTTGGACGAAATGTATTTATTGGTGGAAAGTCTGCTTCAGCATCTAGTTTGTGGTGGTGAACCATTTCTTTCGTTTCTTGTAATATCATATCCAAATTTTATCCCGATAATTTGTTTTGAATTAATTTTTAATAGAGACCAATAGATTGCGTTGATACGACATCTCATACGGAAGCGTAGAACTAAGACTAGTAAATAATGTCTGTAATAGCTTGTAATGATAATAAACTTAATTTGGAATTAGACGGTACAAAGACAAAAGGAGTCTGCTTGAGGGAAATTAAAAGACGTTAGAGACCTATATATTCTGACGCCGATTCGAGTATTCCGAAGGGATAATACGTTAAATGTTGCAAGTGACTATGTCTGTACTTTCCCAACTATAGGTAGTAGGTGGGGTTCACGGTATTGTCAGAAATTACTCTGTCTATGTAATTGCCTTTAAATGCGATTTCAAGTTTAAAAATTTCATTGTTTAAATCTGCTTCTATGATAAAGCCCTTACGTTCGACCCTAGAACAAGATCTCATTGCTCTACGTGTTGGTTGTTTAGTAATTAAATTTTGGATTGATAGAAATATAATTAATTCTAAAAAAATCGACTCCGCAATAATAATTTGTGCAACAAATGTTGCATAATATTCAATTATAAAATTAATTACCGATAATATTCCTCGTTAAATTAAGTTTAAACCCCACGTATCCATTTCAAGTTGGTGACTACATAAGAGGCCTGTTCATTTTCAGAATGCCGTCTTTCCATTATCGTTAGAAAATATTGTTCAAAACACTCTTTACCAACTCTCTTCTAAGAGCCTTGTCCAAAGATTTTCTCTCGTTACACATAATTATACCTCCGTACTCTTCAGATTATTGTAGCATGGTTTATCTGTATCACATGATTTCACAAAAGAAATTAGACTTCAAGTTTTACCTCACATCTACTCTGTATTCTTGAGTGAATGATTTTTCTAATTATGAATAAATAATTGCCTTGTTACAGATTTGGCCATTTCCTTGACGATCTTATTTAATACCAACCATAATGTGTGTACCACCTTAATGCCACGCAACAGGCTAAATACAAAATCAATAAAAGGAATACGCAGATTCTGATGATAGCAATAGCATACTAGAATGTAATGCATCTCAGGCTTTCAAGGTCCACATGTACATTTTTAGAAGAGCAACAGCGCTGGGCGTGTAGCCGAGCCATTCCGTCTCTCTCCCATAAACGGCTTTTGTTCCTCGACTCGTAAATTTTAGGACTGCTCATTTATAGCTCCTAAATGTCTCTACCGCGGAATCGGGCTATGAAATAAAAATGACGTTATGTGCGATATTTTTCTAAGCACAGGACTCCTAACTGCAAATCTACGACACTTTAGTACTAACCGGGCAATTATCGCCAAAATTTGTGCCTCTGGATCTTGAAAATGATTTCATAAACATGTAATATATGTTTCCGTATTTCAGTGGCTTAAAAACTTTTTTGGTTAACAGGCTGCATGAGGGTGATGATGCTAAAACGGAATATATATTCAGGTATTACGTGAATGCATACGCGATTTGAATAAAATTGAACAATTGATTGCTTCTCAGTGAGACTTTATGACATTGACGGTAGATTTTATTTTACGTTCTCGTGAAAGGTAATTCATATAATTATACAAAAATTCTAATTGGAAAATTTGCTAAAGGGTGTTTATCTCGTTTGTATAAAGTTTACAGAAATGATGTAATAAATACTTTCAGCAATGGGAAAAGTCAGAAAAGAAGAGTGAATACAAGGACAATGTATCATGAGAAAAAATTACATCTTACTATTTTACGGATATTTCTCTTTAATCGCCACGAATTATCTTATACTTTTGAACAAGTGGTAAGTAAAACCTACATGAAAATATATAATATTGAAATTATTATTCTAATTTTGAGCATTATACCAAGTTATTAGATGCTCAGATTATTTTCTGGTTAATTTATTCTCATAGTGGAATGTAAATTTATTACTTAAATGCACATTGCAGTACTGTACGGTGTGAACGTGGCAGCGGGAGCTCTGGAATTGAGTTGACCATCTATGCACTATACGTGATTTGAATCCGTTACAACTGGGATTGAACTCGGGACATCTGTGTTATGACGCAGCAACGCCACAGGATGTCGGCTTTAAATGCATACTTCATTTTTATTTTAAAAAATATAGTAAAATAATGTTGAGAGATTTGGACCAGTTGTCCCAAAACTAGATTCGAAATCCATTTTAATTAGGAATGGGGTCACTTTTTAATTATCTGTACCTTAACACTGACGGGTGAAATATTTATTCGTACAAACAATTTAAACCGAAAATAATGGAATATGGCATCAAAGATTTTTCACTATTTATTTGTGAATATAAGAATGATAATATTAATTTAAGTCAAATTTTTAATTATCATTCACTAATAAAGAGGTCAGATACAACGTAGCAGCAATTCAAGTCACACAACAAGCACCAATACGAAACAGCTATTCTAAATGATTTACAATTCTGTGTTAAATATTGTGATAAATCAACTCCTAAACTTATTGGTCAAAGTATTGTTCCAAAATATTACATTAAACTAATGCTATTTATGCGTTTAGAACTGTCTGAATGTAAATAAACTTTTAAAGCCGTAATTCATGTTGTCAATCCAGTAGATATGTGGAACGTTTTGAAGACAAGACTGGAAATAACATATGTGCAGCAATTCACTTTAACTGTTACTACGCCAGCACCTACGTCAATAGAACTCTAACGTCGTGTTCAAAGATTTGAAAAATATAGATTTGGCTGGAAAATATTACAATAAATTTTCTTAATGTATACGGTGTACAGTTTGCTGGATTTCATGTCCAGAGCGGAGTTT